>LOEQ01000452.1:342436-368429 GCA_001685075.1 Bramus lutescens | reverse complement strand
AGAGAGAGAGAGAGAGAGAGAAGCTCCATGGTATGTCCATGGAGGTCAGAAGCTTGGTCCTTTTAGCATGTAGAAACCAGGGATCAAACTCAGATGTCAGGTTTGGGGGAAGCTGTCTTTTCCTACCAACCCACCGCACCAGCCCATATTAATAGAGTCTCACATAAAAACCACCAGCTCTCTTCTGTCCTGAGAACAAAATATCTTTTTTGTGTTTACATGATTGTAATCATGGTTACTGTTTGCATATTCATAAGAAGTGGTCCAGGGGCTTCATCGTTAAACTATGACTGAACCCACCTAAAAATAAGGGGCACTATATCCCTGATTAGCTAGCAAGAACTCAGACCTAGTAAAAATGCCTAGGTAAAATGAAAATCAAGAGAAAATCAGCTGTTTGACAATTCTAAACCAACTTTCTTTTAAAATGTCGCAGGATGCCACCTAGATAGAAGAAAAAGCATAAGACGTACCTCCATGGATGACTTCTGTCACCGTCTCTCCCTCTTGAATCAGTCTGAATTCAGGTTCACCTTCAATGTGGATCTTTGTCATGGCAGGTCCTGAGACATTATTTTAGGGGACAGGTTAATGCCTTAAAGCAGCCCCTTACATTGCCCCAATAAGAAGTTTGTCTCCACATTTCTTGTTGCTCAGACTTCAGTGTTTCTGGTTTTATGAAACTATTTTTAAACGTTTCCTGTTGTCTTTGGGTTAGACATATATTTAAGAGAACAAACACCTCAGCTGCATCTGTTAACACTGCCACCCCACCCACCTTACAGTGATGCACGAGCAAGCTGTGCACATTGTCGTCTGTGTTAGTGCATGTAAGGAATGATTACACCAAGTATTTTATGTGGCTTTCTCTGGGAATCAGACAACATTACAGTTTGGAGTCACTTGGGTGACAACTGGTTTAAATCACACTTTGCCATAGGATATCCTCTGCCAATCTTTACTGAAGTACTTAATTTAAATTTTTATCACTTATGACCTTACATTTTTAATCTAAGAGCACATGACTGGGCATTAAAAAATCTAATATACTTACCCTGAAGATGCCATGTTTTAGACTTTCTAGGAAAACTGACTTGAGTACTTACCTTGACTAAGAGAAAGATGCACACAGCTACAGCAACTAAGTTACACAGCCCTTCAAATGCACAGCGGGCTGGTTGCATATGACTTACAATATGATTTCCCAGAGAAAATCAGTTGGAATGTTAGAAAGCTTACTGCTACATTAGTCAATCAGGGGTGTTTTATAGAGGAGGGAGAATTATTCCGTTCAGTACATTTAACTTGCACTTCTCACCAGCTGAATGGAGCTATAATCAATTATCTTTGAGAAAATTGATTTGTTTTCTGAGAAATCATCAAAGCACACCACTACCCAGAGCTAAGTAATAAGTAATAAATAATGAGAGAGAGAAAACCGTAAGTATTTCAAGCTGTGATATTTTGTATGTGAGCCCCTTAAGGATGACTAACATGAAGGATAATCCTCAAAAAGAAGTATATACAATGACTCACAACAAGGAAATGAGTTAGCACTATGCCTAAGGTTTTTTTTTTTCTATAGAAAAGTCAAATTGAAATTCTGGAAGCACCTTTCTTTGATTATTAACTATTACTACAAAGGAGGGAATTTTACTAAACTCTTCTTTTTCTGTATATTCAGATGATAGCTTGGGTATTGCCAAGAGGGCTGTTGGTTTCTTCACTTGTGCTACACAGTAGTAGGTATCGCTTTCCGGTTTTATATCAGAGAGTATTTACAGATGAGATGACCCTATCTGCATCCAGAACATCATGAGGAAGAACCTAAGTAGCCTGACTCAAGGATGCTCCCAACTGAGGAAACCATGACATAAAACCAGCTGACAAAGACTGAGAGATTCATGAGTCAAAAGAAGAAGCAGGGAAGGAGAAGAGTCCTTGAAAATGGGAACATGGCACACGTGAATGGCTTTAGTTTTGGAAGCCGCGTATCAGTTAGAGTGACATTTTAGTGACTATTTTTTTTAAATCTAATGTCTTTGACTAAAATCATCTGATCATTTTTCACTGACATGATCAATATATACTGTAGCAAAACCTTTTACTTTTATTTTCTGCTTAAAATCTCAGTTTTTCCTCATCAACAGGTAGAAAATGAAATTATTGGAATTGGGTTTTTGTTGTTGCTGCTGCTGTTATGTTTGTTTGTTTGTTTTTTTAAAGAGCAAAGCACAGATTTTTTAAAGGCTAACTCAACTGTAGACCTAAGAATAAAAATCCGTAACTAGCCAGGCAGAGAATTAACCTCTTATTTTCAATGAGTTTAAGTCAGGGTTACTTTAAAGGGAAGAGGCATATGTAAATTTGTCACAGAATGAAAATCAAACCCAAATCCAAGAATAATTAGAACAATGGTGATCCCAAGATTCAATTAAACCCATAATCTGTCTCTCTTGGAAAAGACTGTTTTCATCTTTCTAATGGAAGAAAGATGACAACAGGTATGTTCTTTGTGCAAATTACTGCAACAACATGCAAAAACAAGGACACTGGTACTTAATTTTGATCTTAGAGATAATAAAAAGGCTTGAAATCAAGCTAATATCTAAGAGATCGACATCAGCTAGCATAGTAAATATAGAGAGAAAAGTGACATTTGAAGTATGAGAAGTATATATTTAATACATATGTATATAAAATATGTCCAGAGCTAAAGTGTAGGCTCCAGGGTTTGACTCACTAAACTACACTATTTCTTTTTCTGTCTTGGCAATCTAAGTTTCAATGTATTATAACTATTTGTAATTTTTAAGGCTTTCATTAAGGTACATTTTCTATACTCTCTTAGGTTGCTCACTGGGAAAAAATGCATGCATATATTTGAAAATTTTTCTTTCAGTGGCATAAAAGATTGTGTGTGTGTGTGTGTGTGTGTGTGTGTGTGGTGGTCGGAAAAAGAGCTACAAAAAAGTGTATTTTTTGAAGGAATCTACAGCAAAAATGTTTAAGGTTAATTTGTGAAGTGAATATCTGGGTACTAGTGTCGACACAACCTCAATTAAATGAAAATAAATACAAGCAAATGTACTGAAAATATTAGGGATGCACCATCTACTTTGCTTTAAAAACATATTGCACTCCACAATCTGCAATTACACAAGCATGCCGTTTGTAAAGAAATATTTAGCACGTTAGTTTCAAAAAGAATGTAGGTATATTCAGAGAAATGAATTGATTACATGGCACTTTCTTTCAGAGTGGAAGGAACCACAGAGGATGTTGGTTTTTACCTTCAATTTTGGTAATAGGCTGAAGACTGCCTTGAATGACTTTAATTTTTGGTTCCACGACTTTGGTTATAATTCTAGTTGCTGAAAATAAAAGTGGAGCATGAACGAAGCTTACACAGAAACAACTCAAAGGAAGTTGTCCTTTTTGGTCTTTCTATGGTGCTAAGCTATTAGCTATGGGATTAGATTCAGGCAATCACCGGAAATATTCACAGCGCATGAATGTCTTCTCGTGTCCAGATGCTGAATCCTGCAGGCCAGTGGCTTGACTATGTTCCAGAGGGGGGAAGCGTTAACTAAATGACGCATCCTATCTAGAAATCTACCACTACGACCCGCAGTCCTAATGCACTGACTTCCCATTGTGCTTCTTGAAAACTGGCTGTGTAGCAACAGAAGACAAATAAACACGATTAATTTCATGCAATTCACGATAACTCAAATTGCATTGTCAGATTCTCTCTCAGTTGAAAGAAGGCTACGGGAAGGAAAAGACCCTTGGAGTACTCCCATGCATTTGGCACAGAGAAGAAAATATAGAAGATCATTCACGATTCTAGATGAGAATAAATTTCAGCCAGGAAGTCATGAGCTTTCTGCAAAAAATAGGATGTGGTCACTATTTAATTTTCAGCCTCATGAGGATAGTTTTAAGGTGTTTTCCACGCAAAGGTTTTGTGGTGAAAGTTTATCACCTCCTGAGTGAGGTTTCAGTGGTGCAGTTTGCCGCATGCGCCAGTCCATCAGAGCTACAGGCCTCTTAACATTTTGTCACAACTGTGACTAAGAGTCAGTAGCACAGTGTGCCTTCCCACCAGTCTCAACCCTGGCTCTCACACGCTAAGCTGTGTTGACCTTCTGAACTGGGGTGTGTGCTAGGCCTTTAGGGGAACTAATTTCCAATCATAGGTTCTCTCTTGAAAACTCAAATTATAAAACTCTACAATGTATTAAATCTGTGTTTTTCTTGATCTCGCAAGTGGTTCTGCCACACAGGACTCTTCCCCTGGAGCACACAGATTTCTCTATTGCTATTGTTCAAATGGCATAATTAATCACTTTTAAAGGGTGATGCATGGTGTCGAGGAATTTGAACGTCAGAATCTTGACTTAGTTGGTAGTTTTGCTTTTGTGAAGGCTTAACTCATTTGGGCAGGTCTAAAAATTTCCTGATTTTTTTCTGTCCTTCTCTACATAAAATGCCTTGTGTTGACAACTTATAACAAAGTGCACTCTCCAATAAAAACTGCAAAATGTGTGGTATTTTGGGAGGAGAAGAAAAATGAGCACCAACAAAACTGAAAAAGTAGTAGAGAGAAGGTAACAAATGAACCTGAAAGTGGAGTCTTTGCTTCAATCAGTCTGCCCCTCTATGTGAAACAGCCCACATAGGGCTGTAAACCCAAAGCTACTTACAGCGCATGAGTGGGCTAGCAAGTTACTAGATTTGCATAATTTTGAAAACATAATTTACATAATGTCATAACAGCATTTTGGTTCATTATAAGCAAAATATTGTGTTGTCATGTGCAGCCAATAGTGGAACCAATATGGATAAATTGGGAAAGACCAACAAGAGTTTTGTAAAGATTTATAGCATGGGAGAGTCTCATATCTGATGAATAAAGGCCATGAGGACTCTGCTATTTTTATACGGAGTGTTTTTCCATGGCTGGAATTTAGAGCATGCTAAATCATCATGATTCCAATGGAAAGAAATCCCTAAGACATCTCTGAGAGCCTGGCCCCGGAATTGCAGAGGTATTATCAGGTAGAGAAGCAGACATTTTGTTTTGCTCCAGATAGTGACTTTTTTTCCTTTCTCATGTCTATCATTAATATTAAGGGGAATGTTCGTGAATAGATAACTGAATGTTCATGATAGAAAGTAGAATAAATTTCTAGCCGGAATGAAGGTGAGTAAAGCAATGCTTTAGCATACTTGGCTGTTTTGTGGTAGAGTCAAAACAAAATGGAGAGAACTTCAGCTTTAAAAGCTGCAGCGAAAGAAGGAGGAGGACCATAATGAAGAAGTTATCGGACGATTGACAGCAGAATTTATGATGAGAGCAAACCTTCTTTTGCCACTGTTTAGTAGTTGAACTTTGATCTTGATAATCTGGTAGCATAGGGGATTACAAACAATCATTGGGGCTCCATTGCCCGGTTTTGGATGCGGTTACTTTAGAACCAGCATCTCCTAAGAATTAGGACTTCTGCACGTCTTCCCGGGCATGGCTTAGGCCCAGGGCAGGATGAGTGTCAATCCTTTGCGATGCTATCCTGTGCCCACTTGTTAACATTTCCAGATAGCTCTGGAGTGTCTTCTAGCAATCTGTCCTTGTGTATGCCCTTTTTGTTTGTTTTTCCTCATTCTAGAGCATGTCTTTACTCTCTGATAATGCATCTTTCTTGTTTCCAATTAGAAGTGGTTGTACAGAATTGGAGGGTGTGACCAAGCCTGTGAGGCCTCTTCCAGATCTCAAGCCCCTTTTGAAGGACAATGAGTTTTACATGATTTGGAATTCTAAATACCAGATTATCAGCAGTCTTTGTCTATATCTATACATATATATATGTATAGATATAGATATAGCTTACACCTCATCCCCATTTGGAGCCCAAACTTTTCATATACTTACTGTAGACAGTCATGGGGATTTCTTTGAAGGTGCTGCCACGAACAAACTAAAAACAAATGTTTATATTTAGTAACATAAAATGTATTGTACACCAGGGATGCTATAATTCTAGCTAAAATAAAAACAGCTAAGGTAACTCGGTAGAAATGAAGTCAGGTCAGGTGCTATAAAAACCATCACATTTGTTACTAAATATTTTAAGATTAGTCCACTGCTAAGTACACGGGCTATGATATTTTCTACATTAAAGCTATACTAATATTATGTTATAGTAATTTCAAGTTTTTTATTAGCCATACAACATCTGCTCAACAAACTAGAAATAAAATCCAGCAGCATTCTGTACCTTGATTTGGATGTATTTTATCAGTTTGTTCAGTATTTCCAAGAGCTGATCATTGCCAACTGGGATGTCTATGGAGATAAATATTCAATGGATATCGTAAGGAAATGAATTGGTGATCAAAACTCAGTTCATGTTGAACGGTATCCCATCCATCAACACATTCAGTCAGTACAGACCTGCTGGGTAGAGGAGTTTGTCTACGACATGAATGACACCGTTTGTTGTCATGATGTCAGATTCTTTGGACTTCAACTCATTCACCAGAAGCGTCTCATTTACCTTTCAAAAGAAGGGGTGATGTTAAGGAGAAACTATATGGAAACCACTTACTAATGATAAGTACTTTGTAAATCCCTCATAGTAACTTACTCCTTTCAGATAGATTTTGCTTCCCTGTGTGGTCTTCAGGATGTTAGTGACTCCAGGCTCAAAACCCTTTCCGATATAAACTCCTGGGGTCAGGTGATAAAGAATGATGTTTTGAAGAGCATTTTTATCTCCTGCAGGAAAAGACAAGTGTTGATTTAATAATACGCTGCTTTTCTGACATTTTGATACAAGACTAAGGGATAAAACATTTCATTGTTTCTGTTTTCCAGGTTCTCTGTTTTCTCACAATGTCAAATTTTTTTCGAGTTGATGTCAATGCTTTATCAAAATATTAGTCATTTCAATCAACTCAAGCTACGTCAATTACTCTTGAAACTATGACAGTTCTCTTTTATACCATACAATTGTGTGTCTTTCGATAAATTATGGTATGGCAATAGGCAGTTTATGAATAAACATTAACAAATGGCTCTCTGCACTTCCCAACCATGGTAAAGGAAACCAAAGTTTGTTAAGGAAACCAGGGGGTGGGTTGGGGGGGATTTCTTTTATTTTCTTAAATATAGACAGAAAATCTGGAGGAAGAGCCAAGATTCTTAGTATGAGGGGTGACTATCTGGCACCCGCCGCTACTCACTAATCAGAATCTCCTTCTCTTCGTTTGTCATCCCCTTGAAGGCATCGTTGGTTGGTGCAAACAAGGTCCAGTCTCCGGGCTGTGTCAGGAGATCTTTCAGATCCGCAGCTTCCAGGAGGCTGAGGAAGATGCTGAGAGCAGAGAATGTGCATTTAATTTGCTATGCGTCAGATGTAGGTTCACTCAACTGCATGGTACAGAGTAGGGCGGAATCCATGCCGTCTGGAAACTGAGAAACCACCTCACACATTTTCGTGGGATTAAATGCAATGTCCCTGTAAAGTAAGATGTCTAATGGGGAAATGGTTAAAATAATTTATAAATCTTTCCACCTCTGTTTTTCTTGTAAAATCACATTATCAAAGTCACATTTTATGTGACATAAAATTTTATTTCATTTGATACTTTATTGAAGAGTTTTTTATATATTACCATTTTTAAATAAACAATTAAAAGAAAAATCTCAAGGAGTAAGTCAGACTTTAAGGTTTTTTTTTTTTTTCTGCCCACGAAATCATACTTTGAATCCCCAGGAATAGAACGAATAGCTCTGAAAACATGTTTTCATTTTAAAACACTTGTATGTATTTTTTCACTTTAATTTTTTAGATTCCTTTTAGAATTTCCTCCCTGAGAGTTGTATTTACATCATTGTCACCTCTTCATGGCCCCCTCCTGTGTTGCCACCTCCCAGGCTCTTCAAACCCAGGACCTCAAGTTCCTTAATTATTCTCTCTCTCTCTCTCTCTCTCTCTCTCTCTCATGCGCGTGCGCATACACACACACACACAGACAGAGTCTGATGAACCGCTTTAGTGTTGCTGATATACACACAGGTTTTGGGCTGGTTGGGAGTGAGATAATCTATTAGGTGACTCCTCACTGTCGAAGGTTGAGTCTCCCTCTCTCATCAGCCATGGATGCCTGTGATTCCCAATCTAGGGGTGTGGCCTCATGAAATGTCCCTCATTTACACTGATGTGTCACTTGGCATCATTGTCACTGTGAGGGTCTTATTTAGGTGGCCACGCTGTTGTTGAGTGAACTTCTCCATCATATACAGACAATATCGTCTCGCAGCAAAGATCTAGCTCCTACAACCTTTCCTTCTTTCTTCCATGATGTTTGTGGAGCCTTGGGTTTTGTTGGGGTTGTGTTGCCAATGTATCACTGGAGTTAGCAATACTATGAGCCGGATGCTTCTTTGGATAGCTCCAGTAGCGCTCATTCTTTTGTGCAGGTACAGCTGGGAAACTTACCTAAAGCGCTTATCCTGCCTCAGTTTCTCATGCAGGGATTTCTCTGCTGGTTGGATGATCTCTCGGAATATGTGAATGGCACCATTCCTTCCCTGCTTGCTTCCTCTCACCATGCAGGAGTTTTCAATGCAGATAGCCTGGCCGAGGGAAGGAAGAAACATGATACCCTTTCTTATGCTAGATCTGAACTAGCCCTTCCAAGAGGCCAGTAGACTGATGAGGGCCAGAGAAGAGAGCTTCTTTCTTGTTTGTAATGTCATATGACTTTCCTGTGACTTCTCATCCATTCCTACCACTAGCCAAGCTGCCTTATGCCTCAGGCCTGTGCATTCTGTCAGCAGAACACAGACTACATAAAATTCTACTTCTGTTTATTTCCTGTTGTCCTGTTTCATGTTTAGCTTCTCTGTAACTCTTTATGTTAATATTGGCTATAAATATTCCAAAATTCAGTACTTCTTATAATCCTCACATCTACTACGTTTTCTTGGCAGTAAGACATATGTCTTATATGTCTAGACCTTAATTTCTTTCCAGTTTAAAAATTTAATTAATGCATAAGATTAATTTAATATATGTGCATATGCAATTTACTGTAAGCAGAAGTCTTATTCAATGTGTGTGCATGTATAATTTGCTGTATGCATATGTATGATTCAATGTGTGTATATGCGTAACTTAATATATGTACATGTATAATTGAGAGTGAAGTGATTTTCTTAACTATTTAAAATGTGTGCTTTGCCATTGTGAAGCCTTAGTGAAGAGCCACCATGGGCCACATCAGTCTGTAGGTAATGCTTTCCTCCCCAGAAAGCCTTTTGGCTGTGCTGTCATACCGACAGTCAATGTTTCTAGGAAATTTCCCGCAGGATATAGTACTTCCGATTCATTTCATGGGGTCCAGAACTCTGTACGGGCCTTTATAAATTCATCTTGAAAATCACTCAAATGATACTCCATGGCTGAATGGAGATACCATAATAGGGATACCCTCCATGTTTGACTCAGCATAAAATCTACCCTGTAAGCTACAAAGTACTCTACAAGGCAAACATTGACTTTATAAGGACTTTCCTAAAATTTAAATGAATATTTCAGAACATAGTTACTTATTCATGGAAACAAAAGCTAATTATCTGTCATACACAGCGCATTGGCATGCTCTCCTGATTGTTTTTCTCCCAGCTGACCTCAACTCTGATCAGATGGACATTAAATTTTATAATCGCCTTTACAAAAGTTTGAGAAACATTTCCTGTGACTCTTGGACCAACACATGCCAGGTGACGCTCAAGCCAGTGTAGAGAGGCAGTAGACCCTGGTCCAACTCACTTACCGTGCGATACACAAAGACTCGGAGCTGTTTGCCTCCGATGGTCTCCAGTATCTGCCCATTGTAGAGATCATTAAGGCCAACTTTTACTTTCAATATGTGATTTTGCAGAATTAGCTTAAGGAGGCGCTGATCCATGCTCAGAGTGTCGTCTGTGAAAAAAATTCATTGGGAAGGAACATTATTGTGTCTGAACATCATGGCTGGAGGAGAAACCTGAAAGTGGGCATCTCTCCTGTTCTTCATGCGTGTCCCTCGGTCACATCATAAAAATCAACTAAATGCCCAAGGCCAGCAAGGCCATCTGCCAGTACAAGCTGACCTGTCACCCCAAACTCTGTCCATGAAGCTCTTATTGAGGAAACAATGGCTCCATCTACATAGGAGACTGTTTATTTTCATGATGGTCATCGGCAAAATCTAAATTTTTATAGTGGCCAAGGTTTTTCTCTGTTTTGTTTCTTCTTAAGTGTCTATTAATCATGTGGGTGGCTATGATGAGCCATTTATAAGTTTGTGCTTATTGCTGGTCAAAAGGTCAATGCACACAGACTCCAAAACATGGCTTAGAATCAGAACATACGCACAGTATTTGTCTAAGGGAGATTCAATATTTCTAGAAATTCGCATTTCTCTAATTACTAATTTCATATACTGCAACTTGATACTTAAAAAACATTAACACGTTTGACTTTTGTTCACTAAACTTTTCCTCAAAATTTATATATTTTCCTGTGAAGTAAGTTTCTAGAGCAGACCTCAGCATGGGCTCAAAGTATCGTCAGTGAGTACCAATACCTAGGTGAAAAATGTACTTCCCATCATGATCCAGAAGCAACTGTCTCTTGTTTTTTTTAATGCGTTTATAATTTGACACCTGTATCTTCCAGACTGCAAAAGTCTCACTGATATTTCTAAAATATCTAAGATTACGTATTCAGAATAATCACGGTCCCCCAAGGAGGAAGAAGCAGCAGAGCTCAGCGCTTACCAGAGAAGGCGTTGTTCACAGGTGCTAACAAAGTATATTCCCCATCTGGCTTCAGAGAGGACGCCAAGCCTAGCTGGGCCACTAGGTCTGTAAAAGTGGTTTGCTGCTTCCCAGCCAGCTCAATGACTTGTTTGGCTGTAAAATAAACCATTGCCATCTCAACAATGTCGTCATTGTTATGATCCGCATCCCAGGGTTCGTAAATCAATGCCTGGCTCTTTTCTACTCTTGTAAGCTATTTACTCAAGCGCCAATCTAGTAAAACATCCTTCACCACCTTAGTATGAAGAGTCTAGCTTCCAAGTGAGGGACTTGATCAGCACAAATAACTTTAGAGGGAATTTTTCTCTCTGTCTTTATCGCTTTACAGTGTAGCTTTCTTTAACCCCCAATTACTCACCTTTCAGTTCTTTCTGTCCTGTGAGTGACACACCCTTTCCTTTACCAGAAGTCTACCATCACTATCTCTCTTTTTATTGCCAAGAAACACACTAGCAGTGTGAAAACCTTTTATACAGATGAGATTCCAGGCCAACGTCCTGCACGGGCTGCCCATGACTGCGCAGGCCTTGGAGTTGGCACTTGGTGAGCACACAGCCACTTTGCTAGGTGTACTTTTATAGCCTGCTCACTAGCTCTTCATGGACTTACTCTCCAAACAGCTTAACTGGCAAGTAACGGGGTGGTGGTTGGACGGCCTTGCTCACCGGAATCAGGAATGAGGACTTCGTCAATCAGGTGGATGACACCATTCTTTGTCACGATGTCTTTCTTGTTCACCATCTTGATTCCGTTGACGGAGATGCTATCCCCTTCACATCCTATCTCAACTGTGTTTCCTTCCATGGTTTCAAACACAGCTCCTCCTGTAATAGCCTCGGAACACTGCACAGTGTTTAGGATGTGATACTTCAAGAGAGCTGGGGAGAGAAGGGAGAAGGGGGTCAATGTATGGTCAAGAGTTGATCCTCACATTATGATCACCAAGGGCATATGACACAGATGTAAGACTTGAAATTCTAAAGTCTTAACTATACAGGTGCTAGGGAAGTAGATATTTTAAATCATTGCTTCAATAGGAACAGATTAGCTTATTAAAAAGGAGGAGAAAAGAATATGAGCTTCCAAAATTATTTTTGCAGCACCAGGAAAACAAAAGAAATGTCTTTTGGACAGTTTCTGAAGTAATCTGCTAGCAATGACTGTTGGAAACCACTCAAACAGAATGCTTCATTCACCACCTTCCAAAAGATCATTCATGATCGGCAAACTAGTTCGAGAACCTGAGGGTAAGGCAAGCCATTCCCTCCAAACAACACCTAGAAAATCCAGAAGAGCATCCGGAAGGACCTGCCTCTTAAGTCTATGATATCGAGACTTACATTCTCCAAGTGGGTTAGCTGTATTTGAACAAATATATTCGGAGACTGAGTATAGAAATAGTCAGCACAACACAAACCCTATCTGGCTGTTGAAAGGGAGGCAAGAAAGGACTCAAATACTTTTGTGAAGCAATGTGTGCTGGCCAAGGGGAGCCATATAAGTTCCTCTGCTCAGTTATAACTTGCGGCATATATTTGGAGTTGAAAGTATTGTATAATAATGCATTCCTTGTTAAAATCAAACCCAATATTACTCTCCCACACTTGATTAATCTTTCTTTTGAATTTTTAAAAAGATCTATTTATTTTGTCTTATTAGTATGAGTGTTTGCCTACACGTATGTTCATGTACCACATGCATGCCTGGGGCCTAAAGAGGCCAGAAGAGGAAATCATGTCGTCTGGAATCGTGGGGGTCCCGGGAATTGATGGCAGGTCCTCCTCCAGAGCAGCCAGAGCTCTTAACGGCTGAGCCATCTCTCCAGCCCTTGTTAACCTTTCATAACATCTATAACTTGTTTGCTCAGAAACAGCAAGAAAGGCTGCAACCTTGCAGCTGTTTTTTATTAAGAACGATTACTTGAGTATTTTTCCATCTTTAAATGATGTTTTCTAGAGTACCTCACATTAAACACTTTGGTCTTTCCTATCACAACTGCCATTATTGGCCATAACTTCTCGTTTCCCATTGCCTCCATCCTAGGTCTCCATGAGAGGAAGACGTTTTCCTACCTTCAGAAGCCACTTTGTCTCCCATGATCCTTTCTAGGACTCCCCGTGGGAGTTTCTCAAATGCTTCATTGGTGGGCGCAAAGAGCGTGAAGTGACCATCTCTTCCAAGGGTCTCCAATAGGTCGGAGGTGATGGCAGCAGCCTGAAACACAAATGGCCTAGGGTATCAGGAGGGAGGTGACAGCCTCACCAGAGACATATTCGCATGTTAGATTGTTAAACTATTACTTTTTGGTCCAACCAATGAAGTCTTCCCCAGTTTTTTCAAACCATTGGCTAGAAAGGAAAGTCTGCCAGTATTTCTCTGACAGCAACAAAACCAGCAACATGTTCAGTCACTGAATCAACATGTTCTAAAGACCCCAAACACACTGTACTCACACACCAAGCCTATTTACCATCACATCCAATATATTATGGCTATATATGGGATGGTATTTCATTTATGAAGTGGAAATGGTTATTTCGTGGAATATAATGTTGCACTTTGTCAGATTTGTTGACCAGCACTTTTGCAGTCTGCAGATCTTGCCAGAAAAGGAACTTTCCTTCTCTTTCAGCGAATCAGGGGAACCTGCCGGGTTCTTACTCTGAACGATGAAAGGTCGTCCTCCGCATCGAGGAAGTCTTGGATGGAGGTACCAATTTGCGTCAGGACACGATCAATGACGTGGACCACCCCATTCGTGGCAATCTGGTTCCCGTGGATGACTCGGGCGCAGTTCACAGTGACAACCTGCAGTGGTTCGAAAAACAAAAAATCAGATCCAGCGCTGATCGCTAAGACACCAGGGCGATCTCCGCACCCCCATGCACTAGCACGATATAAAGTGTCTACGTGCTAAGCGCAGATGCTGGGGACCTAGTAGGTATGGCATACAGACCCTACATGCGGAGAGCCTTAGCTGTGGATTAAGACCCGAGTATTGTGAAACAGAAAGCAGAACTGTTCAGAACCCCAATCAACAAAAAGCATTTCTGGACATCCGAGGCCAATAATTTCCTTCATTTGAGTTATTGATTTTATTTTTATTCTTTACTATAGTTATATACTATTTCTAATGATGGTCAAAAATTGTAAATAATTCTAATTAGCTCTGAAATAAGTTCTGAGAGAGGCATAAAAATTCCCATTGCAAGGCTGTCATGCGGCCTACTGAACAATAAGTAGCATTGCCTCATCATTGGGATTTTTTTCTCCTCTGGAAATTTGAATGTTGAAAAAAACCTTGAGATGACAGTTTGCCATAGTCTAACTAACTCAAAAACTCAAAACTCTCAATCAGCATAGCGTCCAGAGAGTGGCGACAGGGCAGTCACCACACTCTTAAGTGTGCATTTCACCATTTGTAAGAAGCAGTTTAATACACGGTGACTCCCAGCTGCCAATCATTCAGTCCTTAGGAGGAGCCAATTGGATTGAAATTTCACAAGGTCAAGTTGTTTTCTTTTAAATAATGCAAGTATTTACATTATAGTGACGAACACTTTATCATTTCCGTGAAGGTCCTAATGAGGGAACAGATAGATTTAGGGAAAACACGCCTTAGAAGTGTGAAGTTGATGAATAAAACCTACCCCATTGGGATAATGGTTAATGAAAAGGCCCAGATTGTTGTACATTGAAGGAATCACCATGCCGTGCTTCAGGTCTTTGGTTAACATTCTCTTGTTAACCATGTGGCTGTGTAAAGCATTCAACAACTCGACATTGACATTGTTCTCCAGTCCTCTGCGAATGTCCTAGGAGGAATTCAATAAAAGTTCATTTGTTTTAGCTTACTACTGAAGTTCTCCCCTTTAAAAAAGTATTATTTTTTTTTGTGTGTACGTGCATGTGCATGTGTGTCTATATGCATGTGTGTGTGCATGTGTGTCTGTATGCATGTGCATGTATTCCTGCCTGCCTGCCTGTGCATGTGTGTGTATATGTGTCTGTGTGTATATATGTGTATGTGTGTGTATGTGTGCACTCACCATATGTATGAGAGTGCCCAAAGGTGTCTGGAGCTCAGGTTACAAGTGGTTGTGACCAGCCTGATGTGGGTGCTGGCAATGAACTTGGGTCTTCTACAGCATTCTTAACTGTCATCTCTCCAGCCCCATTTCTACTCTTTTGTGGCCTTCTGATTCAGTTATCAATTGATCATAGAAAATTGACATAAATAACAGAATTATATTATTCCAACTGATTGAGGATTTTTGGAAATCACATAACTAGTGAAGGGCCCTAATTCTGATAGAATTCTTGTACATTTTTAGGAATAAAAATTTCAAGACAATCTTCAGATAGGTTAATAACCAGGAATGTAACATCGTCAGACACTTACAATGTAAGTAGATTGTGATGTCAGGTACTCAACACGCTATTATATTTGCATACAACACTTGAGGCTTTTGTGGGTTTTATGCTTGTCTGTTGGAGACTGTGTCTCATCATGTAGTCCAGCTTGGCTTCAAACTCATGGCAATGCTCCTGACTGGGCTTCCTGAATGCTAGAATTAATTCCAGGCATGCGCCACCACCCTTGCGATCACCTGAACTTTCGCAAGGGTTTTATACTTGTTCCTAACCATCACCCTGTCTCTTCCCAAGCCTGTGCCTCACACCTTGCTGTGCTCCTATGACAGTGAGCGCAGTGATGGAAAGGAGAATGCCCTGACACTTGTCGCAGTAGATAAAGTGCAGATACAAAGAGCCTAGAAGGACAATGTGCTTTAGGGGCTCCAGTGATGGATGCAGCTACTTTATCAGAGGGATTTGGAGGTGCATGTGCAGAAGCAGGTAAGACTAAGACAGGTGGGGATAGTGTGATGTCATCTTGCATGCTGACAGAGAAACTGCTGGGCAAGCAGCTCATAACCATTCCATTAGGACATATGTTCATATCCCTTGGGTAATGATTGACATATGTTCTGCACAGCACAATGCTGCAAAAATTGGGGAAGGAGTAAATTAAACCAGCAATTAAACTGAAGAGTGTGAGGGGCTGGGACTCAGCGATTGGGCTAGGCTTCTGGAAAGCCAATCAAGGGGTAAGATTATTCAGGAACAAAAGCACAAGGAGGATTACCACAGACAAACATGATAATCTTCTGATTAGGTAATGTTTAAGGAATTGAGATGGGAGAGCCAGGGTCACTTACAGTGTTAAAGTCTGAATGTTGACATTGATTCTGCCTATTATGGGGGAAAGAGTTAGAGAAATGCAGCATTTATGGAGATAAGAAATGACTGACATTTTTGGTATCCTTTACTTACATAGCCACATCGTCTTTGGAGAGGAAATATTAATATGGAGATTAGAATTGCTGGGTCCCAAGGGAAATCAGTACAAACCCTACAGATTTGATGGCTATGCACCCTAGAGTGAGAGGCCAAATTGTCAAGGTGCAGACAAAGGGCTGGTGCATTTCCAGGAGAAAACATCAAACCTTTGCTGCTAAGGCGAGGAAGCCCAGGTGTGATGAAAAGGAATCAGGAGGGAACTGAGGCACAGGGAAGCCAAAAACATGACTCAGCACTAACACAGCGGGTGCGCTCGGAGGGACAGGGAGTGCAAGAAGGTGTAGGGAAAGACAAGAGCCCATGACTCAGCAGTAACAGCTCTGCCTGAGATGCTGCATTGAGTCCCTGGAGGATTTTCAGTTCATCTCCACAGGAGCTGGAAGTAGGAATGTGTTTTTCTGCTAGTTGTATAAAATTGGAAATTGAGGAATATTTTATGAATTAATCTGTCCTAAGTTAGTCTGTTCACAAAATCAAATATTGTTTATAACACTTGGTTTAACTATCCATACATATTTACTATTCTGGTAGCTTAGGAATAGCGATCTATATGGCATGTAGTTACACATCTACAAATAAGTATAAACTATTTATATAGCTTTTCTTTCAGCTATAACTATGTCATTTATAAACATAATAAAATATTGCCATGTAATGTAATATAGCTTAGAGTAGATTTTTAAAATAATGCTAGGCTTTTTGACTTACCTTTCTAATGGATATTTTATCTGAAATTACATGTATTTTCTCATACCCAAGAAGGTGAGAGGGAAAGAAATAAAATATAATAATAATAATAATAAGCACTCTTTTAGCTCATTCTCTTTCCCTTTAGAAAGATTACCTCTTGGGGAGCCCCACTATGGCAGTGTGAGCATACACCATTGCCCAATAACTTGTCTTTATATATTCTCACACGTGTATAATAGAAAGATATAGCACGTTCTCGTGTTTATATATAAGTTGACCAACTAAAATGAAAATGGCTGTATTCCACATAAATGTTTCAGATAACGAAAAAGGTTAATTACAGAATCCAGGTTTTCCCAAGCCTCGTTACTCGGTGCGAAGTAGGTGTACGACCCCTTCCCTTCGATCTCTTCTCTCAGTTTTGAGACGTCGGAATAGTGTTGAGTGGTAGTAGCTCCCACAATGCCCAGCGTGCCATAAACATGGTCAATAGGCATCACTGAAACAGTCAAGAAATGACCAAATGCTTAGTACTTGATCTCCAGAATTTGTTTTTGCAATCATTCAAGCTTTTCTCTATCCCCCAATATACTGAACTAATCAATTTAAGCAATAACACCCCATGTATCATCTACTTTAGACAAAAGTTACATTTCAAGTGCGTTATATAATAGCTTATCACTCAAACTATTATTCCTTAAATTCTTGGTGTTAAAGAAGCGAGTTTTCAGATATCAATCCGAAGTAACATTTAGTAAATCCTATCACATCACTAATAATTTAATCAGAATTTCCAGAAACATATATCTGATTATTTTACCTAAAGACAAGCTGCTTGCTCCTTGCCGCTCACTGTGACTAGTAAGGATAACACGTGCTGCAGTGCTGAATCTCCAAGCAGGATATTATGTTTACATCTATAACTTTGTGATTCTTGGTCACTAAGGCAATATATGGACACAGTTCTCTCCATTTTAATTTAAGGAAAATCTATCTAATACTTTCAGAAGGTTCTTTGGTCTGAATGTCAACCTGAAAAGGTATTTCTAGCTGTCTGTAGACAACTTGCTTTCCTGACCCTGTTGATTTGAAAATTGGTATCAATTACACATAATCATAAAGAACTCTCAATATGACACAGCTGGGTAAAAGTGCAAAAGGTTAACGTTTCATGGCAAGCCCATGCCTAGATTGAACAAAACACATCCTACACCAAATCCGACTCCACAGTTTCATTTGAGAAAATCTGTAACATAACTGGTTGCAGATGTGATATGAGTTAGTCACAGGACATCATTACTAACAGCATTAATCAAACACCAGTTCTCAGCAAGTAAGGGTCTTGATAGTCTCTCAGCTGATCAGACCTGAGTGGTTTGGAGACCTCAGCCTGGCATCTCATTCTGAACACAGTTTATACCAGGGACTGTCTATGAGTTGGTACCAGTCCACGAGAGTCAGCACTCTGGAGTCTACACCCACTTCGAGGCCTGGAGGACCTGAGTCCCAGGAGGAGACCATTCTATTGAGATATGGGAGCCTGGGGAAGGTTGATAATTGGTATTGCATATCCAGAGGAAATGAAAACGACTTTCTTTTTCGTTGGCAAAATTATGGGCAATCACATTTCAAAGTGAGCACATTTCAGAGCAAGGGCCATTACAAGCCCAGAGCTGGTCAACTATAGATGCCACCTTCTTAAAGTAGGCACCATGCTTCTAAACACGTCCAAAGATGGGGGCTTTCGTGGAGGGGAAGCAGAGCTCCTTCTGATTAGGTGTCTCATTTAGTGTGTAGAGCAATCAGCTTCCAGTGCTTATGAGAAGAAAGGTCTAATATTTCAGCATTAGGGTAGGTAAACATGAGATTAACATAAAAACATGGAGAATTTGCTTGGATTTATGATTTGCTAAGTATACATATGCACACACCTGTACACCCCCCCCACACACACACTATTGGCTTCCCCACAAGCCGTCTACCTCATTCCTCACATAGGAAATATTCCCCATTTAGTCTTGAAATGTAGATTTTACCTGCCGGGCAGCCTTTCATCCCTTCCATTTTCATATAGCCAGGACAGCATTCATATAACACAGTGCTGAACAGAAGGAGAAAAAAATCTCAATATTAAACCAGAAGAGTGAAAAAGATGCACCTTTACACAAACCTAACAGAACATAACACTTATGCCCATGATTTGCTAAGACTGTAGAAGCCAGCTTTTGTTTTTGCCCTTCAGATACCAGACATTTTTCTAAGCTGAATTTTTCTCTGCACCCTCGTGGTATTGGGGGAAGGTTCCTGAATCTTCATCCTGAAGGACAGTTTATTAAGTAGGTTCACTGTGCAGTAGACAGATATCCTTAAACAAGCCACTTGACATATTAGAATTCAGTCTTCCCAACATTTTAGCACGGGAAGAACAGTGGATAACACAAATAGCTGTGAATATATTAGAAATCAAAAGACTGTTTTTAGAGTAACTTCATTATGTATATATAGAAAAAGTACTCATTGGGATATTCTACCTTGAACCAAGAAATACATGTACCCATAATGTAGAAAGAATGTAGAAAATACATTAACCCATTCTGATTTATATAATCCTATCTCATGTGAAATTATTGGCATGAATTAATTATACAAAATAAAAGACTTCTTCAATGTATATATATATATACACGGTATACTTCAATCACATTTTACAAATTTTGAGCCTCTCTTGCCTTATTGTTCCATTTTTTTTCTCCATGAGATAGTATCTCTTGCACCCAGGTTGGCCTCAAACTCCCTCTGAAGTTGAGGATCTCCAAACTGATACTCTTGAGTTCATCCCATAAATGCTAGGATGAAAGCCAGTGGTTTTATGTGGTGTTGGGGATCGAATCCAGGGCTTTGTGCATTTGAGGCAAGCAGTCAACCCAGTGAGCTGAATTTCTAACTAAGACACAGTTACTTAGGTTTTAAATTGTCAGTAGTTTTTACTAGTTAATTATTTAATATTATTTTTATTAATTTAATTGTGATATACAAGTTAAAAATTTCCTATCCTATTTTAACTTTCTCTGTAGTTTCAAGAGTTGGTTGCATCTGGAACAGGGGAACTTCATTTGACATTAATGCAAATCTTGATTTTCCCCTTAGTGACAATTTTTCTTACACAGGTCTCCATGGAAATAAATAGGCTATGTAGTAATTAATTAAATGTCCTCTTGAATTTGATTTATGCACATTATAAGCAATAAAATGAGGTATGTCTAACTATAGTTAATCTAGAGGTTAGAGGATAAATGAGAACAGGACATGTCATTGTGAGACAAAGGTAATTACACACTATTATAATAATGACATGCTAATATAATCTGAGGCTCAGCTCTAAAATAGGGAATTCATGCAGCAGAGGGGTGAGCTTGTAGAAGAGTGGTTTGTGATTTCAATGGATAAGTGGACAATGTTTAACTGAGTTAACTCTTCCAATACAACTAAAGTATTTTGTCTCCAGAAATCATGTATGCCACACAAAAATCAATTTTCCTCTATGGCCAAGAAATAGAACAAAGCAAGAAGAAGGTACAGTCCTTGCTCTACACAGCTTAGATAGTTCCTCACTATCTGAACAGTAACCGAAACATCATTGAAAACCAGCTGTAAACACCACTAGCATCACACAGGGAGCCTGCAGAGCACTTTATGAAATGGATTCTCCATTATTCTAGACAATACCTTAAGCTAAGGCCCAGGGATGCTTGTGCGTTTCCTGAGACCCGGTCTGTTCCTTCCGGTAAACTCCCAAAGCAGCTCTTTAACCAGAAGCCAAGCTGAAAGCTGCCAGAACCCAAAAGACGCTGGCAACTTGAGCAGAAGGGAAGGGAGGGCAAGCCAGGCTTCCTCCCTATCCACAGTATTGGTTTCTTTGGTTATTCGAGATTAGCATTTGCATTTATTTCAGTGAAGAGATGTAAATCTGATTTGAAATGGAAGATCGTGGAGGAAATTTTGCTAAGGGGACATTGTTACTGCTTTGGTAAAATGTCTGGCTACAAGCAGAACTTTTGTTTAATGGAAAACAAGAGTCTTTTGTCGCATGGCAACTTTGGCATCTCTAATATAATTACATAGTGGAAATAAGACTGCCTTAATTTCCAGGAAGATCATAGAAACATTTTCCCTTTATACTCAGTGTGGGAAGATCACTGACTTCCCCAGTTTCAATAGTTCTGTGTTGAGTGTTTGTACCAGTATCCCAAGGATAGAAATAAGCTATGTATGTATGTATGTATGTATGTATTTGTTTGTTTGTATTAATTTTGAGTACGTCTCATTTCGGAGCTCAAGTTGTCCTAGAATTTGGGGTCATTTTCCTGCTTCGGCCTTCTGGATGCTGAGATTATAGACATGAGCCACCAGGCCGGGCTGAAATAAGTTGTGAATCAATGTCTCCACTCTTTGGTAGGTACCTGAAGTTCATCATGGTGTACCAGCAGATCATTAGATCCTGCTGCCCTCAAGACTACCTCTGAGAAGATACATCTCAGGTTGATGGAGTGAGAAGCCCTTGCCTTGGTTTTCATCACTAGAAAGACATGGCCACGCTGTCTGGTTTACTAAACTGCCTCCATCTTGGAGAGAGTGCCCTCTTTGTAAAATAATGAACTGGTATTAAGTGATTCCTAACCTTTATAGATCCACGGATTTTAGTTTTCCTACCAATGATGACAGTCAAATAAATCAATAAGGTTGTCTAATACATAGGCAATAATGCTTTCTAGCTTTAAGTTGATCAGTCAAAGATACAACTAAGCTATAGTTGGATCACTAAGATAAAAGAAATCATCCTTTTAGTCACTGGGATATTCAATAGAGTGATGGGCTCTTGCTGCCACCTTCACTGTTCCCCGGGGATCGGGCAGTTTGTGAAAGGCATCAAGGGTTACGAAGAAGTGGAAAATGAAATTTATTCCTCACTTTATACTTCAGAGAAAATTCAGGACTGATGTGGAACCTTTTCCATAACTTCTAAATGACTGGAGAAACATTGATTTGGGATTTTAAATTCTTATGTTTCAGATCAATTTTTCTCCATGATCTTGTGTGTGTGTGTGTGTGTGTGTGTGTGTAGATGTGAGAAGGGCAAATGAAACACAGACTTTAACTGACTCTCTTAAGACAAAGGAAAGCCAAACAACAAAGAGGGTAAACGGAGTAGAAACCATGTTTGTTCTACTGATTCAGGCCATATCTTGCTGTCCTGGGACTGGCTTTGGCCCCTCCCCTGCCATCTGATGGGCTTGGAGAGAAATCCACTCCTGTAACAGTAGAGATGAGAGCAATTTCTCTGTCCGTGCAGATGAGCCTCTCTTTAAACACTCAGGAGATTGGACAGGATTTTCAGACTGGGTCGTGTGCCCCAGAAGAGGCTAGAGAAATCCCTGGTCATCATGAAACTGTCAATGAAGAAAAGAGTGAGACTCACGTTTTCTTCCCGCAGATAGCACCTTGATACCAGTTCTTACATGAGCTGAAGTACTTCTTTTTGGTGCCCAGAATCTGCTGGAGGGCACAGACGTTGGGGCTGAGAAGGAAAGGGGAGGCAAAAAGAGTTAAACCACATGGCTACCATCTCTCCACAGTTTCAAGTCAGGAGGCTGAAGAGAGAAGTTAGGACTTGACATTCCAAGATGGGATTTTAACTTTGTGCAGATCTAACTCCTGAGCCAGTCCTACTGAGTCTCAGGAAAAGCAAACGTCTAAGGGAGATAGGGAGGGAGGGAGGAGAAGAGGAATGGGGGAGGAGGGAGGAAAGAAGAAAGGGAGGAGGAAGGAGAAGAGAGGGGGTGAAGGACGGAAGACACATTGTATATTCGAGAACAATATCAGCATTTCAAAAAGTTAACCAGATAGGAATATTCACACAGAATTTGATTTAGTCAAGTCTGGATTTATGTACACACCACTATTATAGTGACCCCCCCACACTTGTTTTTAAACTAAGCATGCATTCATTGGAGGATAGGAGGCTTTAGGGTTCACCTGAACAGTGGGAGACTGACAGCCAAGGACACCACCTTCTTACTCACTCTGCTCTGTGGTTCCCTAGGTACTTTAGGGAAGCAGATTATTGTTCAAAGTGACTTTGGAGCAATGCCTTTACAGAAAGGAAGCTTGACAAGGACAAATAAACGTGTCCTCTATTGCAATTTCAAGTTTGCTTTCTCTTAAAGGGCTGGCAATCCTGCTCCACTGTGGGGAAGAGTGCTCTGAGCATTAAGAAAACCCTCCAAGGCTTGGGAGTGATGCCAAGAGACACATGGAAAAAGTGCAAATGTTTGCTTAAGTTGCTAAGTTGTTTCTCATAACTTTTAAAATCCTACATTTCTCCTAAAAGATAAAAATACTTCAAAGAATTCAGAGAACCAATTATTCAGATCAGAGTTTAATTTTCATATATAAATCAAGTAAAATTTGTGCTGAGATCCCATGAGGCATTTCAAAGCCTTTAACATGACACCATCTAACAGCAGACTCTTTGGTTTTGAAAGCCATGTTCTGCAGTTTAGAAGGAAATAAAAACTCAAGTGAACTGAATTATAAAGGATTAGCCTATTGTATTTTGTTAATTACATTAAAATTAGTAATCCATATAAAGTAATAATAATTATGCTGATAGCAATTCTTATGCATTTAAGACATATATGTTGTAGAAGCCATATATAAGCATACATATGCACACACACACACACACACACATACACACACACACACATTTGCAGGAATACTCATTTCTCCTTTCCCTGTCACCTTGCAATAAGTAAAACGTCAACAAAAACCCAAACAACTACCCTGAGGTACATTTATAAAGAAATTCATACATATTTCTAGAAAAGGCTAAGTGGAAAAATAAACTAAAACAAGCCAGGGACTCACCCCTGATCTCGACCCCTGATGCGGCTGTGAGCCAAGACCTTGTCATAATAATTGTTGGCATTTGCAGGGCTGAGATCACACAGCAGCAGCAGCAGAGCCAACGAGGACAGGAGAGGAACCATCTTCAGCCCTGAGCTCCGTCCAGGAAGAGAACTGGCCTGGGCTCTGGAGAGCTGAGTTTATATACCTCTGGGCAGTGGGAGGGAGCATGGGGCTGTGGGAGGGGGCGCTGAAGCAACCTGAGACTTCCAGATGCTGTCCAGAAGCACCAACCACTCCAGGCTGCCAATGAAAGTCTACTGAGTTCTGAGCATACGGAACTTCTATTGACGTTCGTAGAATGCCTGGCTTTCGTCTATATAGGTTTTGTTTATGAAAACAGCCATATCGGAGTTGGGAGTGGGGAACTCTGCTGTCTGCCGCTTTCACTATGCATCTCTGAGCTCGGTTGCTTTGCTGATGTGATCTTATCACAACCATTCCACAACAGAACACTGAGGTTATTTTTCACCAGAAAAGACATCACAAAGGGAATTTAACACGAATGCTGGTTCGATTTACAACACATATAAAGTATGGTTTCTACAATTAATATGCATGTTCCTTGCACACCTATAAAACTTGGGCTATGTCATTTTACTTCTCAATAAACATAGAGAGTTAATTAACAAAGATCTACTTTGGGAGAGTTTCCCTAACTTCTGAAACACACACACACACACACACACACACACACACATCTATGTATGTATACAATAAAATTTTGCTTTTTATTGCTTTTTTATTACACACAGGCTGCATATCCTGATAAGCCCTGGAAGCAAGTATTACTGACCCAGAAGTAATGGGGTAATTAAATGCATATTAACAAACAGGGCTGCTGCCAAGTCTATCCTTGCGATTTTTGAAAGAACAACTGAACTCTCTTGGCATTGGGCTTCAGCATCCCCAGCTGAGGGAAGGCGCTTTTTTAACCTCTTCACACATGATGGCTGTGTCAGATCTGGAGGATCCTTTTGATGAAGAAGCCAGAGGACCAGAAGGGCCATTAGGCTGGGAATGATAAAGGCCAGTAGTCTCTGGATGCATGCACAGTGTTGTCTGTGTTGTGTTGTTATGAATATCAGTATTGTTTTCCCACGAGCAAGATATACACTCTTTATGTTTTCCAGCTGGAAAAGTTTAAGGGGCATGCTCACTAGGCCAGAGAGACTTCCTTATCTAGAGAGACGCGTAGGCCTCCTGCGGCAATCGCCTTGGAGTGTTCTGCAACAAGTGGCTGATTTATTAAGGACATGGTCGAGCAGCACAGATTGAGCATGAGTCAGAGGCCTCTGTCACTTCTGAAATTTTGGTATTAAAGGGTTGAAAGTGCACAAAACAATCCGGGGAGAGCTGGGAGAGAAGGCATCGTGAAAATTAAACGGTGTTCCTTCCAGAATACTTGTGTGATAACTAACGCTAATCTTTTATTTATGCTAATCGAAATGAAGTGATTCTAACTTTATATGCTTTTTGTCTTGTTCACTTTTATGATAGCTTTTTGTTCCTCTTAGATTGTGCAAATGGTTGGCTGTTGAAAATCGCTTCATGGATAAACAGACCTATCTCATACATATAAGGTCTATATAATATTAATCAACTGGCAATTAGAAAGCTTTTGGTAACATTTCAGAGGTTACTGTGCCATATACAAACAATACAAGTTTGACTTCCTTGCACAAGGCAAAGCATATTCTCATATAACAAAAGGCGTTCTGAAGCCCTTTTCATAGTTTCCAATAGTAGAAATCTGAAATCTTTCCACCCCGAGCACCATGTTTGAGACTGAGAAAACTCCCACAGAGGTCAACAAATGCCAGCCCCCCTCAGATGTTCACGAGTTGGATCAGTGATGACATCAGGGAGGGTCTTGCAAATGAGACCTAGAAGACACACAAACCACAGGCGAATCCAAAGAACAAGGAGAGCGGAACTGAGGCCAGACCAGAAAAGTGATGCTGCATTGAATTAGCGGGAGAAAGTCCAAGGCTAAAGATGGGATTCTGAGCCACAGCTGACAGTTCAAGGAAGGGTGAGGGAAGAGGGGGGTGAGTCTGCAACTGAGGACGGAAGTTAATTCACGTTGGGGAAAAGACT
>LOEQ01000452.1:308487-324834 GCA_001685075.1 Bramus lutescens | reverse complement strand
CTCTCTCTCTCTCTCTCTCTCTGTCTCCTTCTTTCTACCACCCTCTGATTCAGATGTAGGACTCTAGGCTCCTTCTCCAGAACCAGATCTGCCTGTGTACCACCATACTTCTCACAGTGATGATAATGGACTAAACCTCAGACGCTGTAAACAAGTCCCAATTAAGTGCTTTACTTTATGAGAGTTGCCATGGTCATGGTGCCTCTTCACAGCAATAGGACATTGACTTAGACAACAGGGTACCATCAAGAAGCTCCAAAGTCAATATGTATTTTATCAGACAGCTTGAAAAATTCACCAGTGATCTTTCAGAAGGGACTCAGCTCTCTGACGTATAGAAAACGCTTTAAATTCAGTAATAAAAGCTAAATAACTCATGATTACAGTGCTTTAATATAGAATCTGAACATTTATTTTTATAGAGAAATTATATAAATGGCCAATGAAAAGATTCTTGATATTATTGGTTATCACGGAAATGTCAGTCAAAGGCATATTAGCTGTCACTTCACACCCACTAGGATGGCTAATGGGCAACCTTGAATAATGGCAATAGCCTGGACTGCTTTCTGGGATATGGATGACCGATACCTTGAGGGGAGGTTTGATCATGAGAATAAGAATGGCCCCCATAGGCTCATATATTTGAATTCTTAGGGACTAGGGAGCAGTACTAATTGAAAGGATTAGAAAGATTCAGAGATGTGGCCTTGTGGAGGAAGTATGTCACTGGGTGTGTGCTTTGAAGTTTCAAAGCCTTGTGCTAAGTTCAGAGTCTCTCTCTCTCTCTGAGAGAGAGAGAGAGAGAGAGAGAGAGCACACACAATGTGTTGTATGTGTGTGTCTACAGGTTGGGATGAAGCTCTCAGCTGCTTCTTCAGCTACTACTCCAGTGCCATGCTCTCAAGTATGATGACAATGGACTAAATCTCTGAAACTATAAGTCCTCAATTAAATGCTTTCTTTGGAAAGAGCTGCCTTGGTCTTTGTGTCTCGTCCTAGCAAGAGATGACTAAGAGAGGAGGTATCCTACACCTAACAGTGGGCTTCTGTTTGGCAATTTAAACATTCTGGATGGAGCATTATTTAGTGTGTAAGGTGACGGTGGTCCATCTATACCAACCATGAGCGTATTCCCAAATGACTCTCTATCCTACTATAGCGACATTTGCTCATTCATGCTTATGACCGCTCTATTCACAACATGGAAACAGCCAAATAAATGCCCATCAAGTAAAAGATGGATAATGAAAGCGTGGTGCTTATACACAATGAAACATTATTGAGTTCTAAGAAAATGAAATCCTAAATTTGCAGGTAAATTGATGGAACGGGCAATATTATCCAGAGTGAATTAATGCAGATGCAGAGAGAACAGCATCACTAATGTGATGAACAGTTCTCAGTAACATGGACTCTACACCTTTAGATGTGTGTGTGTTTAATGTGGGGGATCTGTAGGAGCCAGAAAAACTAGGAAGAGGGCCACGGAAGTGGGAGAAAGAGACTCAGCAGGGAGAGATCATACAGCATGACATGCTACATGACTGTTAGGGGACCATGGAGATGGAGATTTAGATAGGACAGGGCTGGGAGAGTGGGACTGAGGAAAGGCTAGCAGAGGGATAACTAACATCGAGGGTGTTTGAAAAGGCCATATGCAAACCCAGTTTATAAGCACCGTAAATATTTATATATCTGTGTGTAGATTCATGTAAAAGAGTCTTAGAATGGGAAGAATTTCTTTCAACTTCATATACAAGTGTAATGACTGCTTTTCTATCTCCTTCCTTCTGGTCTTTAAGTGGGTTTTGTCATGACAAACTCCTACATAAGACTGCTTAATGACAGAGCTTATAGCTGGGATAAAGATCAACTTCTGAGGAACTCTTACCCATCTTTTAAGCTCACTATAAAGGGCTTTAGCTTCTTTTATCTAATCCTGGGCTGTATTTTCCATTTTCTCCCAATTTTCCATTTTCTTTCCATGCTTATGATACAAAACTGTAACCATTACATCCAAAGATTATTAACCTCATTTTAGATCAATGATATTATTTCATTCTCAACATGTCTTATAATGCTTGTTGAAAGTGCATGCGTAGGGCTGGTCAGGTTGCTTAGGAGATAAGGGATTTTCCTGGAAAACTGGATAATCCGAGTCCCACCCCTGGTGTTTATATAGGAGAAGGAGCCAACCGACTCTGCCTGTCCTCTGAGCTCCACATATGTGACATGGCATTCCCTCCACAGACACAAAGTAAATAAAGGTAATAAAAAATTGTAAGCACATGGTTAGTCAATGTGAGTAAAACACTGAGGAAATGGAAAGGCAATGTCTCATTGAACACAATATTCTCTTTTTACATGGCTTAACATGTAATGAAGAAAATGGAGGCACTCTTCAGACTCTAGTAAGCCCTAGCTGTATGAAGAACAGCACCACAATTAGATTTTTCCAGGTTTGACCTTGGGACTTCCCTAGAAAGAGCTCTTCCACTTGCTGTCTCTCCTGTACCACACAGCGTATACTAAACTCGGGGATGTTGCCCAGCTTCCTCTGGAGACATGTGAAAAACATGTGTTTGCCCCAGACAGTACAAAGACAGATCAAAGAACGGATCCGCATAAGTCCAGGTGAGTCAAGGAGTTTCCCGGACTGACTTACAAGAGTGGGTGACTCAGATCAGCGGTGTCACTGAAGATCCTGTCCTCAGGATGTATCATGATACAGCAGATGCTGCCCATGGAGCCCCATCCTCAGCCAAATTTTTGTCTGTTGTCTACCACCTCCCAAGAATGTGCGTAACTCAGGGGAGGGTAGGCAGGAGAGGAGTTAGGCTGGTATCTCAGGTGAGAGTCTTGTGACCCTCACGCCTTTGCTTAACAAGGGATTTTATTAATCTCCTAGCTCAAGCCATCGCTATTGTATTTTACTTTTTTGTTGCCATGACTACAGACCATGGTTGTCTATGCTTCAGGATGGCAAAGGATTATATGGCTATGCTCTGCCCTGAGGAAAAGGCTATGTTGCTACAGAGGGGATGACACAAATTTAAAGAAAATCAGAGATCAAGAAAATCCTTACAAATTGACTTAATATTTACATCCTTGTACTTTGCAAGACTTAACAAATTTGTTTTTAGGGAACTCCATCCATATTCCTATCAGAGTAATAAAATACTGTGATACCATGTCTCTTAATGTACTGCTCCAAATCCTAGTCTATATTTTACAGATGTGAGATATGGTTCTCTTTGCTAACGACAGCTCAGAAGTGTTCCAGATGAGCATGAGAACTTTATAGACTTTCATGGTGCAGGTATAACTTTTATTCAGCACTCAACTGCTTTGTTCAATGAATCATTCATATTGTGATTGTCTAGGTAGAATCTCCAACTCAACTCTCACTCCTCCCATTCCAGACCCTGCCCCTCAGAAAGCCTACCAAGGCTCAGCTCCTCCTCAGGAGCTGCTCAAGCCCATGCCTACAGGATATTTAAGACCTGGTCACCAGACCTACCTGTGATTTCCCTCCTGCCTTCCCGAGAGTCACCCAGGAGTGCTCTGGCTTGCTTTGCTCTGAATATTAAATCTGGTCTTATTAATGCAGTCTGATTTGGCTTATTGCATCGGTGGAGGAACCCAATAACTGGGAATCCAATACTTATTCATGATTATAAATCTATTATTCTAGCTTGGTCAAGTTTATATCAGAAAACTACATTGGTGTTCTTTCTTATTATACTTATTCTTTTGTTATGTTGGTATACTGTCAAAAGCAAAAAGAAATATTTTTAAGCAAATGACTGGTCATTTCCCGGACACTCATGCAATTCCTTCAAAGTCAGAGGTGTGATTAAAAATGCAGGGGCCGTGTAATATCAAGAGGCTTGCTGTGGTAACTAGCTTCCCCTGGCTGGAATAAAATACCCGAGATCACACCTTACAGGAAAATGGCTTTTGGCTCATGGTTTCATTCCATGCTCAGGAGGTTTTGCTCTTTGGGGTCTGTAGTGAGACAGAGGACATGGCAGGGGGCACACGGTAGAGGAGACTGCTCACCTCAAGAGATGTAGAAGACAGAGAGGAAGGGGCTTGGGCCCACTTCAGGAGCATACACGCAAATAACCCGACTCTTCTCTAGCCCCTACTTCCAATTGCTACAGGCTAGCAGGCAATCCTATTAGACCCCAGGCCTTTGGTGACATGCAAGATTTAAATGATAATGTTGCATTTGGGATGTATCTATTTTTATTCTTACTGTTCTTTTATTTTACTCTCATGGGATTGGTGTTACTCATATTTATTGATTCCATGCTTTAAGAAGAACCAGGAGGGAACTGACAACCACTTGAGGTCTTTCAGTTTGTAACTGCACCAAAGTCTGGCTGTACTTGGTAATAGGGTCGGTTTTAGCTCATTAGAATAATTTTCTTTCTTTTGTCACCTTTATTTCTCCCCATCCATGTTCTTCTTCCCGAAGCCAAGTTTTCTTCTGTTAATTGTGTATGTGCTACTTGAAGCATTTGGGGGGAAAAAAGGAAGCAAACAGAATATGATGAAATACAAAGCCTAAAAGCGAGCCCTTTCAGAGAAAAATGATTGCAGGGGAAATGCAGAGCTCTCTGGGTTCCCACACAAAGCGTAATTGGAACCAGGGGGATGGCTCAGCTGGTGGAAGTGCTCGCTGCACAAGCCCTGTGACCTGAGACGGGTCTCCAGAAGTTACACACAGGAGGAAGAAAAGAACTACCTCCATAAAGTGTCCTTTCCTGTTCACACGCACACTGCGGAACAGGACACACGCACGTCATACAAGCACGCACACAAAGATAATGATACATTTGAGAAACTTTAAGGATTTATTTTTGTATGTGTGCATGTGAGTGCAGAGGCTCTCGTAGACAGAAGAGGGCGACAGATCCCCTGGAACTGGAGTTCCAGGTGGGAGCTGCTCGATGTAGGTGCTAGGAACTTAACTTTCTCAGACAAAGGAAGAAATGGTCTTAGTCATCTCTCCACAGCCAGTAAACAATACGTTTTATGAGTGAAAACTTAGACCAATAAAAATCAACGATCTTGCCTTGTGAAAGAGGATGAAAAGAGAAGCTATGAACCGGATTATGTTTGGAATCCATGTACATAGCAGCCACCATCTGGGAGCTAACTCTCAAAAGCTGGTATTTAAAGTAAACACATGGGAAGTCTAATAAAAATTCCCAAACACGTGGTGAGATATTTCCTCATGAAGCATTTAGATCATTATCCACCAGGAACACATAAATTAAACCTCAAGTGGGTTGTCACCATGCAACTATCAGAGTGGCTAAAATAACACCAGAGACAAAAAGCAGGGAAACCAAGTCACTTGTATGTTGTATGTAAAATGTTAGAGTGCACACTAGAATACATATTGATCTTTCTCCCACTCAAAAAATAAAAACATGCAAGTATTCAACTAACATACTACCTAGCTATTCTTGTGCTGGGAGCTTACCTCAGAGAAGCAGCTCTCATGCTCACAGAGTGACCTGTTTATGCATTGTCACGGCAGGTTCATTGGTCATTGCCACAGCCTGGGAATGTTCTGGATATCTTGTGGTAGGTAAGGAGTCCAAACCATGGAATGAGACTGTAGCAAACGGCAAATGATTGAGATGGCTGTGGGATAACTTGGCTGACTTCTGGATGTTTTCTGCAGTGAAAACCACTACTCTATAAGAGCTTTTTCCTGTAACTCCATGAACACAATGTTGGGAAATACCCTGCCTTGAAAGGACTACATAACACAAACAGAGGACAGGTTAGTGGTTAAGTTGGGGAGGGGTTGGGGATTTTAAAAATGTAGATATTACCAGGAAATCTGGATGAGGGGATTTTCTGCCTCTTGCCTGCAGTTCTGGCTTCATACAGATACATTTTATCCAATGTGCAGAACCCAGCTCCTTCTAGTCCACACCCCAGCATGAGTAAAACCCTAAGGAAGAAAGGACCACTGTGATTTTATATTACCTCGATAGCTGTATAAGGGGAAAGAGGTAAAGGCTAACATAAAATGCTTCTGACTTATTTTTGTTGAAGGCAGATGCATAATGACCTCCAGTTTTTTAAGATGTTTAATTAGCGGCTAAGCGGAGGAAATACCTTAGGATGTTTTTACTTGACCTATTTAATCAGTGGGTGCTGCCAGCTTTGGATGTTGATTTGCTCTAGTTCAGTGTTGTGGAGGTAGAGGGGACATATCCAGGAAGAAAATTTAAATACCAGCCGTTGAGGTCTACAGACATGGAGCACCCTGCAGAGCTTCCCACCTTCCCCTGGTGCTTTGGGCAGTCTGCATTCCTGACACAGAATCAGTCCAGCAAGTTGTTTCCTGGGAGTAAATTAAATCTCTCAGAGCACACTGGTGCCCTCAAAGCACCTCAGTGCAGACTGCCTCTTACTCCTAGGAGGTAGGGAAACTTCCATTATTGACAGGCCCAGATTATCTCTAAGTGAAAAAGATTTCTCTAAAGGCAATATATACACACACACACACACACACACACACACACACACACACACACACCAATTGGGCCTAAAGGAGAAGACAAAATAAGTCCATTACAATGACTAAATTACTACATCAGAGAGAAAATTTAAGCATGACATTAGTTTAACACTTTTACTTAAGGGTAGAGGGGGAAAGAGAATAAAAAGTACAAGGTAGTTAAAAAGAATTTAAGAACTGCCAAAGTTTAGCTTGAGAGAGAAGTCAGGCCACTGGGGGCGTTGACACTCAACTCTGGGGAGGTGGGGAACCCAGTGGGCTGGAAACAGGACAGAAATCAAATGCATTTGCCTTTCAGAAGTGCCTGGGGTCCGTCCCCCAGGAAACTGTATGTGGACTTGCTGCAGTCAGAAAAACAGTCAAGCAAAGGATGTGAGTGGATTCAGATGCTCTGCCGTATCATAAGGGACCACAGATGGTTTCAGTAATACCATTAGATGAAGAAGAGTTACTATGTGTTGCAGAGAGGAGTAACTCATCCTTAACAAAGTAACCAGCCATAACCAATACAGGTGCATCCCTACGTGTATTGATGTACTTGCACTTTTGAAAAGCCAGAGCAGAGTCTTCTGGAAAACTACAAAAATCTCCAGTCTTTCCAAAAGATTAGGAACCTAGGAGAAGCTCTCGATTTCAATGGACCATACTGTGTTTTGTTTATTGTTTGTTTGTTTGTTTGTTTGTGCTGAGTCATTCAAATATGTAAACTCACCCTTGTAATGCAGATTTGGGACTGAAGTGAGCAGACACAAATGTTTTGTTACAAACGCTTGCTATATATGTGTTTTTACCTCGCTAGTAGCCGCACTGAAAAGTAAAAAAGCAACATAAAATTTAATTAATATTAAGTCACACCAAGCAAAATATGTTAAGATATCGCCAACAGGATAATTTACACTGTTATCACACTGGATATCTCTGATGGGGGAGTGGTTTCTTTTTATTTAGTTTTCTATTGTTTTTACTGAGCTGTACAGAAAGTGCTTTCACACTAATGGCCTACCTTGGTTCACGGCAATCTCAGCTCATTCCGAGGACTTGAAGCCCTATCATACTGTTTTATCCGCATGTGCAGTTCTAGGGGATGGGAGGTTTGAATCTGGTTTCCTTCAGACACCTCCAGTGTGGGTCAGGCCAGCGATGCCTGGCTGCACCCCACACTGGCCCTGGTCTCAAGACCTCATCTTGGCTCAGCTTTTCATCCCCAGCCCTGTCCCTTTCCAGCAGAGAGGTCTTCAGACTGGGTATATGTCATTGACACCAGTGTGCCTTTGGGTTTATCACAAAAATCTACATCTGAAGTGAACCAAACTAGGTATGTTTAGAAAACTCTAAGAAGGGGGCTTTTAAAACCTGCTAAAGCGATTTCGTATGAAAGAAAAGGGTAAGCCTCTTTAGTTTTGTTTCTCGCTGTAGAAAGCTTGGAAAACTGAAGGTGTCGTCCTCCTACTTAAGGAACTGGAATAAGTAATTCTCCTGAAGGAAATTCCAGCTGCCCAAAGCCCAAAGAATCTGATGCCTTCCCCCGAACACCTGATAGGGAGTTGTAAGCTTAGTTGCTGTTTAAATTTTGATTTATGCTTCAACTCAACTCAGGCACTGAGCATCAAGATAAGTTTAGTGTTTTCATAAATCTCATGAGCCTTTGTTTCTTCGGTTATCTATGGAGAATTTATTTAACACAGTTTAAATATTTAAATGTGAAATTCAAATAAACAACACATGATAAACCACCCGAGCAAAACACCACCTAAGACCGTAAAATCACCGGAATTTGTGGTATCTATGGGAACTGCCAGCAATGTACATTGCAATTTTGAGTTTACTAGTAGCTCTGTCCTTAAAACTTAAGAAAAAAATAGAACTGATTTTTCAGCACGATAACCTATAGTTATCTGGACCAGTGCAAATATATCCGCAGAGATTTTCAAGTGGTTTTGGTCAGGCTGGTTTTGAAGGAGGTTGAGGGTGGGAGGCAGCCACCCAACCTGTTGCTAACACAGGGCTTTGTGCCTAGAAATGGGCTAGGAGAGGGGTCACAGGACTGGTCATGGACACCATTCGCTCAGCTGAATTCCCTGTCTATCACGGACTAGTTAGTATAAGAGGAGGAAGGCATTTCATGCCATTATTGCCTAGATTATCTCTATAGTTGCTAGAAAACCACATGTGCTTTTTGAGAATGCCATCTTGAAAGTTCACTGATTTCTTTTATTCCTAGTATTTCTTTCTAGTATTTCCTTCACTCCCCCAGAGTTATGCACAGAGCGCTATGGTTTGCATTCTTGCAGGGATCCCTGAGGTAAGGCTGCTAGTTATGTTGTAGCGAGGGATGACTTTTTTTTCTTTTACACTCTTTTAATCACCAGCCAGCAAATAAAATATAATTTAAGAAAATTTGATATACACACAGGCAACTAGTGAAACATAATTTCTTCAGGATTATAAACACTCTGAAAAATAATTCATCATTTTACAAAAAGAAAAAAGAAAAAAACTACCAGTTTTTCAATAGCCAGTTTTCTCACTAAAGCTAATACAGAGTTATCTATATGGAGACCGTCAGGATCACAGCACCAGCCCACTGGTGTGTGTGTGTGTGTGTGTGTCCTCATCACACCACACTTCATAGACAGGAGAAGGCAGTCTTGCTATTTTGTCTCACATCTGTTAATGTTCAGCTGGACTTTCCATAAAATACTGTATTAATCCAGGCTCCCCTCCACCCAATGTATATTTTATTTTAAGATCAAGAGGGAATAAAACCGAATATATGTGTGTGTGTGTGTGCACCCACGCACGCTGTTAACACAAATGGAAAGCAATTTTTAAACTTCTCTTGCGCATTGGGGATTTTTATGTATAGGCAATAGAACAATAATGGAAAACTAAGTTGCTTACTTAAGGCCTTGAGAGCAGCTTCCTTCACCTGAGAGCCCACTGTTACTTTCATTCTTCCTCTGGACAGTCTGTTCCTCCTTGTTAACGCTGCCCAGTGATCAGAGCATAAAATATCCTATCTTCAGGGCATTGGACACCAAGGACAATACTTCACTCCTACTCATAGGGCACCTATCAGCGACCTTCCAGAGCTGTGAGTGCAACCATTTCCAGTACACTGAGAAACAGGTGATCCACACAGACCCTTGCCAGTCACCAGGTTTCCGGAAAAATGTCAGCTCTCCTAACCAATACAGAAAGCTACCAGACAGGGAAAAAACATAAAGGTTGTGTTGGTTTTATCACCTTTTGTGGTGTTTGAAAAATAGAAAGGATTTGAAATTCATTTCTGCTAAGACATGCAGATTGGTGATATACAGGGTTGTTATTTAAAAAACACACAAGATTAAAAATAAGCCTGCAGAACTCCTATTACTGGGTAACTGGAGTATTTTGGTAGAACTATAGTTTACTCTGTGCGCTGATACACTGGAGATAAAGGTGCACATGAAATATTGCACACGTTCACCAGGTTAGGGTTCTCCAAACACCCCCAGTCCGCGCTTAAATCCTCAGACAAAGCAGATCTAGGTGATGCTCAATGTCTCGGCTTTCTAATACTTCAAGTCCATAGCCAAGACACTATGCTACTCGTTACTGAGACCCCACAATCATACTGCTGAGACCCCACAATCATACTGCTGAGACCCCCACACTGCATACTCTTTACCAAGACCCCACACTGCATAGTGCTTACTGAGACTCCACAATCATACTGCTGGGACCCCACAATCATACTGCTGAGACCCCCACACTGCATACTCTTTACCAAGACCCCACACTGCATAGTGCTTACTGAGACTCCACAATCATACTGCTGGGACCCCACAATCATACTGCTGGGACCCTACAATCATACTGCTGGGACCCCACAATCATACTACTGGGACCCCACTATCATACTGCTGAGACCCCACACTGCATACTCTTTACCAAGACCCCACGCTGCATAGTGCTTACTGAGACCCCACAATCATACTGCTGGGACCCCACAATCATACTGCTGAGACCCAGCACTGCATAGTGCTTACTGAGACCCCACAATCATACTGCTGAGACCCCCACACTGCATGTTTACTGAGACCCCACGCTGCATAGTGCTTACTGAGACCCCACAATCATACTGCTGAGACCCCACACTGCATACTGTTTACCGAGACCCCACGCTGCATAGTGCTTACTGAGACCCCACAATCATACTTCTGGGACCCCACAATCATACTGCTGAGACCCCACAATCATACTGCTGAGACCCCACAATCATACTGCTGAGACCCCATGCTGCATAGTGCTTACTGAGACCCCATGCTGCATAGTGCTTACTGAGACCCCACAATCATACTGCTGGGACCCCACAATCATACTGCTGAGACCCCACAATCATACCGCTGGGACCCCACAATCATACTGCTGGGACCCCCACACTGCATACCACTTAAAGTCCTCTAACTCCTGTGATGTGATTTGGTCTAAAGATTTAAATTTTGTGCATGATTCTTATTTTACAAGAAGGGACACACACTTGTGGAATTTTACCTAACTAACTATCAAACAAACATACAAACAAAACAACAACAAAAAACAAGGCTTCAGAATCAAAACCCCTCTGTGCAGACATTGCTTTCCTTATGTTTATGTTTGGGGCACCGTGGTGACCGGAATGACCCCTAAGAGTATGGAAAAGCTCCTTCATGAATGAGTTACCTTAGGTTATGGCTTGAGTGGATTTCCTCATCTGGACATGAGATAAATATGTCTACCCGTATTGCATACACAGAAGAGTGACCTGACACCATTCCAGCTGTGACTTCTTACTTTACGGTCATATTACAGCTTGGATCAGTGCTAAATTATGTAATTCCTGGAGTCTACAGAGACAAATCCTACAGTGAAATAGACTCAACAATTTTCACTGATTTGAAGGAAAAGTTAATTGCATGTGGTGAGGGAACTTCCTGTGGTGGCTTAAAAGAGACAGGAGTAATTAATTTAAACTTTAAGAAACTGCCAATGCCATTTTTAGCCTATGTGTGAATGTTTTCCTTTTGAAAATCTGGGAAAGGAATGCCATATAAGGAAAATTATCTTGTAAACAACAAAAGAGACAAGGATCAACCACTTCCCATAAGGGAAACTATACACTGTATTGATTCTACTGATAAAGGTTTTGAGTCCTTTTCTTTGTAAAGAAGTATCTACCTGTCACTCTGGGAAGCGGGAGCTGGCAGGTTTTTATTTCCCTGCTAACGTGATAACAACACGGAGTGCTCAGAGCGTCAGAAAACAGCTTTTCTTGGCTTTGGGCTCTAGTGCGATTTTACTTTGACCTGGATGTGCTCATTCTCTTGAACAACTAGAGTTTATTGTTGTTTTATTACTGAGAGCCTTGCAAAGAGCTGCATTTCCAAACTCGGGACAAAAACAAATATCTACATTTGTCTTGATAAGCGGTTGAACCTGAAGCGCACAACTTTTTTTTTTTAAGTTGGAGGTATGAACTTGAGAACAAACTGCCAACAGAAATCATCAACCATCAAGACAAACCTTCTTCTTCGACTCTTGAAAATATAGCCTAGATGACTTGCAAACTGCATCAGACTTTCTTGGTACCAAAGGGTTAGAATGTAGATCTCACGGGCAGATGGTGGCTTGTTTTAACTGTGTCTGATATGTATTTACATGCTCATAAGAAGTCATTTGATAATGGTTGCTTATTAGAGACAAACTGTAGTGCTGCATGGAACTCTTCAGTGAATAACCATCTCTAGCAATTCCTCCCAAGTTGTGAAAATGTCCAGCCTTTAATATTTCCCTATACTCTGTTTTGCATATAAAAATGTCTATTGTAGGAGTCACTTACCACATGTAATCAATTGCATTGGTTTTAATTGAAAAAGATAGCTAGAAATTTTCTGTGGATGGTTTTGACAGTACAAGGAGTACAAGGTGCTTTTATTTAACAGAAACATTTGTAAAATAAACAGTGAAAGCAAAAAGCAGGCTACAAAAGAGGGGGGCTCAGGTTGCCTCTGCTTTGCTCAAACATGTTACAGGTTGCTATGCCACAATGGATAAACACTAGAAAGTGTCAATTAGCATTTGATAATGGAATTTCAAACATTTCCCCCACCCAGAGCACTATGGAAAATATGTATAGGTCTGGTAAACATTCCTTCTCTGACTGTCACAATCTCGTGGTCACGTAATCTTCGTGGGCTGCCATGTCCGTGGGGCTTAAATCATAGTCTATGCTCGAGTCCTCCTCGTGGGCATGCTTCTCCTTCGGTATGATAGGGACAGTGTCTTCCACCACCACCTTCTCTGACTTGAAGGAGCATACTCTCTTGCCTACCTGTAAACCCAAAGTGTCCGTATTCCTTTCTCTATGGTCTACTAGTACACACTGTTCATTGAGCCCAGGAATGCTGAGGTCACCCCGTGAAGCTAATCCTTGGGATTCCAGTTGGATATTTCTCTCAAGTGGTCCTGCCGCCTGTTGACGAGTAATTTCTTCTGAAACAGAGAAGATTTGGTTTGCGTTTTGCTCAGCAGCATTTTGTTTTGACCGTCTATGAAATAACCCGAAGTTTTTGATATCAGCCACAAAATTCACTTTTCTCTGCTTCTCCCTGGGTGGCTCCTGCACCACCAGGGCGGAACCATTGCTTATGGTATGTCTCTCGGAGGCAATGGCTGCTGACCTCGGGTGGATCAGAGTGGTTAAATCAAAGAGGCTGAGATTCTTTTTCTTGTCCTTGCTATTACCTTCACTGTGGCTCTTTTCGTCGGCGTCTGCTGAACTCGCTGCGTTGCCTGACTGTATTGTGGAGAGCTTGCTTCCTCGGAGTAATCCCAGAACTTCAAAGCGGAAGCTAGAAATGTCTTGCTTTAGTTCCTGAGTGAAATTTAAATGACAGATTAGGTGGTCACTTATGGAAACATTATATCCTAATGTCATAGATCGATCTGAAATGGCCCTGCACCTTTGAAGACCTAGGGCTCTGCTCTCCTGTGACTCTACTTAGCAAGCCAGGCTGTTTCTGTGTCACCTGGTGTCATTTTGATGTAACTTCCCTGTTGGCATTTTATGTCCTAGTATGATGGTTTGTCTTTGCTGCCAACATGACTGAGCAGAGAGATCCCCAAAGCATGCTTCTGGGTGTGTCTGTGTTGCTAGATGAAGACACAAGCCCCACTCAATGGATTAATTTCATGATGGATTCATAATACCATGGCACTTAGGGCTAGGTGGGACCTACTGGGTAAAAGGAGGTCACCGTGAGCAGGTCCATGGGACTACATAGCGCCTTTGGCCCCTTTCCACTCCTGGCAGCCATGATGGGAACTATTCCACCTTACCCTCTCTGCCAGACGGATCAACACTTCTAAAACCATGACCCAAATACACACTTTCTCTTTCAAGGTGCCTCTCTCTAGTGTTTTGTCACAATGAGGAGAAAAATGGCTAAGGCACAAAAAGAAATCTTCTAAGGGTGACATAAAAGGAAATAGAAGGGATTGTACTCTCTGTCACTGTACAGCGGGTTTTTTGTTTTCTGATTTTATTTTCTTTGAGATGGTGGTTTCAAATTATTTCCTCTCTGGAGTCTGCATCTAACTGTCAGGCTACTTCATGCTCTTGGGTTCATATGTCTTAAAACATTTTTCTATGCAAAGGGATATCCAAAGCAAAATAACATGGAGCATATCCTTCCGAGAAACTTCCAAGTCTTGGTACCTTGGGGAGTGTCTTACGCCAACCACTGTGTCCTTAAGGCCTGGCTCCAATTCACATGAGACTCCTAGGTCTTTTTCCTATGTCTTGGGAAACTTCTTTGTCCCCACCCCATCCCCTGCTGCCATCCAGAGCAAAGAGAATCACTTAGCTACTTAGCTTCATCATTGAGATTTACAGTAAAATATTCTGGAATTTAGTTAATTGACAATCTGTGCTGTAGGCTTGCCAGTTCCCTGACTTGCTGACCTCAATGAGTGCTTAGCTGCGGTTGCTGTAAAGGTATTTAATGCTTTGTGTTTGATTTTGCCCGTCAAATCTTATTCATCTTAAACATTGCTCTAACATTTCTGGACAGTCATGTGGAATAAAAGAATCATTTAACATTTAATCTGAAACTTCTCATTTTCCTATCTTCACTCACTACCAGTCACATGACTTTAAAATTAGAAAATCAAGTCCAAAGACTAAGCTTAAAATGAAAGCAAACCTTAAATCCCTGCCCCCACGAGCAGCAGCGGCCCAGGAAGTTTGTGCTATTGTTAGTGGGCTGGTTCATAAATGCTTCCAACTTAGAAATCAGGCTGACATACAAATGGAAGGTTTACCCGGTAGCAGGGATTGGGGTCATGGGTCAGCATGCTAGCATACTAGGATTTCCCTTCCCAATAAGTTAAGTCCCCTTGACAATGAGTTAAGCATGTTTCAAAGCAATTTGGGAAATATCTCTACTTTGCTGCTGTCTTTCTGTCTGTCCTCCCTCTCCCTAAACTCCATAGACATTTAATTTAAAACACATAAGGCACGACACTGATGTCTGTAAGAACACATAGGGTTGCGTTTGCAGCTCTAGTTTTCGGGTGAGGCCTTACCTTGACGTTCTCCTCTGTCAGGCCTTCTTCAGTTTTTGCCTCTCTGATCATGGCCGCCACGTACCGCTTCACCAGATTCCTCATGACCTCCTGAGAGACAGGATTGACATTCAGTTCAGGAGTTCAATTTCTGCCCATTTTAACAGCGATCTGGGGACTGAATACCAGCATTACTTACTTGATATTGGTGGTGTCTCCTCAGGTTGTCAGCAGCCCGCCGCTGAAAGGGAAAAGATATTCCTGTGTGGTTATACAGGTCCATTATTATCCGAAACTTTACTGCTTCTGTAGATAAGGTTGTTCTTGTTGTCTTTTGTCACCAAAGCAGGATGGGGGGCAATGAGCCATAGTTACAGAGAGGCATCGCACACATCCAAAGAACCAGTGGACAAAAGTCAAAAAGCACACGTATTTAATCTACAGGACTCCTCAAACACAATTGCAGTGACAGAAGCTTGTTTCTGGGGCAGGCCATGAAAGAATGAGCTAACTGCACTGGATATGCACTCTGCAACCCCAGAAATACCCCAAGGTGGAGAGAGGAAATAACCGCGGAGGGAAATAGCAAATGGAATTAATGCTTTTTTTCATAAATATCCACACAGAAATATATAGAAGTTAGTCATCGTAGGTGGTGATACATGACCCGGAAGCTTACAAGGGCAGTGAACTTGCTATAGACCATTGAAAGGAATTCCCATTTTAGTTAAATGAGATTTCATAAAATCAATGAACGAAGAATTATTCATCCACACCACTAATTAATCTTATGATTTTTAAGGTGGTGAGTGTGACTTTCAGCCACTTTTAACCATGAAGTTTTGGAGACGGCACCCAGGGAAGCCAGGGCTGATGATTGAGTCATCCCAGTAAGTCCTCCACCGCAGAGTCACGCCCACTGTGCTTCCTATGTCAGTTAGCTCTTCAATGAGATAGTGATGTTTCAGGAGAGGGGTAGGTGTGTGTGTAATGATGGGATGGAAAGAGTGGGAAGAGGATGACTGATGACGGGAAAGGTCCATTAAGAGCTGAGTTAAATAACAAATAAGATTAAACATTTTTATATATTTTTATTTTTTATTTTTTTAAAGATTTATTTATTCATTATGTATACAATGTCCTGCTTGCATGTGCATCTGCAGGCCAGAAGAGGGCACCAGATCTCATTACAGATGGTTGTGAGCCAC
>LOEQ01000452.1:291562-303832 GCA_001685075.1 Bramus lutescens | reverse complement strand
AGAGAGAGAGAGAGAGAGAGAGAGAGAGAGAGAGAGAGAGAGAGAGAGGGGTTGGCCTGGTAATGGTGGCACACACCTTTAATCCCAGCATGTGGGAGGCAAAGGCAGGTGGATATCTGTGAGTTTGAGGACAGCTTTGTCTACAGAGACAGTTCCAGGACAGCCAAGGCTATACTCAGAAAAACTGTTTCAAAAACAAAAAAGAAAGAAAGAAAGAAAGAAAGAAAGAAAGAAAGAAAGAAAGAAAGAAAGAAAGAAAAGAAAAATGGTTTGATTGGATGATCTCTAAATTTTCTTTGGAGGATGGTGCAAACATAGTTTAAGATTTGATTTGGTTTTGCAAAGTGCATGTCCTCGGTCCTCTAGTGTGGCCTTTTCATAAAGGATGTGTGTATATGCAACGAACTGTCACAAAGACTAGCCAAGTAAGAGTGCTCTCACAATAACACCAATGTCTTTTCACCTTCTCTCCTCATTAAAATCTTCTACAGTTTCACAACCATCTTTTTAAAAAATTAAACTACATGCATTTATTCTGTGTGTGTGTGTGTGTGTGTCTGTGCGTGCGTGCATGTGTGTGGACACATACACCACGGCATGTGCATAGAGGTTGGAGGGCTTTTAGGAGTTGGTTCTCTCCTTCTACCCCATGGGCCCTGGTCTTCAGGCTAGGCAGAAAGAACCTTTCACCCCTGAACCATCTTTTTGGTCCAGTTTCACAATAATCATTTTATTTTTTTCATTTTGTAGATAAGAGCATCTATACAAATTAAACATATATATTACACACATAATATATTTTCTATAACACACATATATTTATTCACAACTAAGAGCTCATAGTATATTTTCTATAACACACACATATATATTATATATATATATATACACACACATATTCACAACTAAGAGCTCATAAGCCAAGCAGTTATGTCTTTAGAGAGCAGAGAAACAGTAGATTCCAACAGGGTTGGGTTGGGCTGGGTCAAAGCATATTCAAAACTCTGAACGGGAAAAAAACGAGAGCCATTTGGTGCTACAAAGAGTTATGAAGAGGAAGGCATGACTCAGAATATTTGGTTTGGCATAAATTCTCAAGTCACTAAAGTATGCACAATCAAAGGTCAGAGAAATGTATATTGCAAAGGAAAAAAGGAATAGTTTGTGGTCAATTAGCTTAAATTAACTTTTCATGTATCAGATTAGAGCCAAAGACGCAAATTTAAAAATAGAGACATCAGAAGAATTTTGTGTTTTGAGAACAGTAATCTCTAGACAAAAAAAACTCTGTAACTCATATTTAAGGTCTCATTCTCAAAAATAGGAATTGTTCCTTTGATAGAAAACTGAATTTCATAAGCAGCCATGCATCATCTGTGGCCATGCAATTTCTGTGGTTATGAATCTGTGACTATGCATGTCTGGCCAGGCATCTGTGGCCATGCATCTGTGACCACGCATGTCTGGACATGGAGATGTGGCCATGTATCTGAGGCCCTGAGTGAACTAAGCTTTTCTGACTTCAGAAGCAATGCAGGGTTTGTGCTCCTCAGCGCTTAGACTGGGAGGAAGCCCAAAATGAACTTCCGGAGCCTCCTTGTATCTGAGAACTGGAGATGCCATAGACTAAAGACTGACACTAGTGGCTTTGGAGGCAGTTCTTAGAGCGATCCTCCAGCCTTTGTGTGCACAGAAGAGGAAGATGTAATATTAGAGGAGAGTGTGGTGGGTTGTAACAAGTTTCACAAGCTTTCCCTAAAAGTGGAATATGAAAAAGACACATTTCCATGAGTTGGCTTTCCCTTCTCAAAATAAAAACACTTGTGTTGGCGTCAATGTACTAAGGGGCATCTCTGTGAATTCCAGACCATCCTGGGATACATAATAAGACTCCAAAAAAATTCTTAGACTAAAATACAGTAATTAGATTTTGGTTCAGAAGGGAGTAATCTGGATATCTGCATCCCAGAGACTATTTTGCTTTTACTTGACGGACAAGGACAATAATTGCATGCATTGTTTATACAGCTTTTTGCGTGCAACTGCATTAGGATATTGACTAGTCTGTTTAACAGATGTTATTATAACGTCTTCACTGCTACATCTTTTCCGCATAGATGCCATCAATGATGAGGCTACATCTTTGTACCTCCTCTATGCCTCAAACTCTAGCTGAGTTCCTGGCCTGTGGAACAACATACCATTATTGCTTACTGAGCCTTATAAGACTTATTTTGTTCAAATCATTTATTCTACAATGTTTTAAAAAAGATTTGAATTTAACATGGTTTGGTGGACAAATCAAACATTGGGAGTAAAAGGATGCCACTCCTTTCTAAGGCCACTGATAGAGACGGTGAGTTAGTAGGTTTTCTATGACATTCTCCTAATCCAGCTGTGATTTGTAAGGAGAAATATATTCTCCAACTCTAATTTCTCATGCGTAGTATATAGGAGCAAATATAACCACATCTCCTGAGCAACAATTCTCCCATGCCAGTCAATTTCAATTTCCCTTTAGAATAGAACTGATCCTGGGTTGAAGGAACAATTCATGACACTCAAAGTAGGAAAAAGCCCCATGAGAGTCAATCACAAAGCCTTGTGAATGTCAAGTTAAGGGCAGACAGGAAGAACCCTACACATTGGCGCCGTAATTCAAGCCCTGGTTCTGGTTTCCCAGCTTCTGCACACTTTTCCTGGTGAGTTCCCCCTAAACTCAACATGTCCATGATATCTACCCATTGCCAGGGCAGCTCCCACATTGGCCCAACCTGACACAGGCAAGACTCTCAGATCAGACACCATGAAGAAAACCACATGTTCAGGTCACATAGCAAAAACAAAACAATACGAAGGGCCAAGATACTATATCCCTGCCTCTAACCAAGGACTCCTGTAGAAATGGTCTCCAATGAGAATGACCTGGATGAATCCCAGGACACAGATTTAAAAGACCAACCAGAAACTCCAAGGAACTCAATAAGTTTTTAAAGGGCAAGAACAAACGCCCCAATGAACTCAAAGAAGACAGCAAGAAATGCCTGAATGAAGTTCAGGAAAACACAGCATACAGCGAAATGAAATGACAAAGTCATTTGAGGATTTGAAGACTGATTTCAGTAAAGACATAGAAATACTGAAGAGAATTCTAACAGAAATAAAGCTGGACTTGAAAAGCCCAACAGAAAGCCTTTCCTAGTACGATGGGTCAAGCGGATGCTTTTTAGAATGCCAGAACTTGCGGTGGTTTTGAAGAGACAAGACAAAAGCCATTTTAAACCTAGGCCCTATCCTTGTGAAAGTCTAACCTAGCAAGCACCCCACCCCATGTACCTGTGAATTCAGAGAAAATCCACAAATGGCTCAGAAACTGCCTGGCTGCCCAGAGACCTGAGAACAGCCAATCAGAAGCTAGACAAACAAGCATTTTTACAGTTACCTGGTGGTTTTGTGAAAAGTTACAAAAACCCCCTCTCGACTTTTAGAGCCAACCATCCCCCTACCCAATCTGGTAACTCCAAGGCATGCAACTCCCTGCTTGTGGGTTTTTCCCTTTAAAGAACCCCCTGCACTGTGTCCTCAGGGCCTTTCTCCCTCATCTGCTGCATCAATGTGTGGGGCAGGGGATCCTGTTGCAAACCTGTACAATCAAGAAACCTTGTGCAATTGCATGGGAAGTCAGCTCTGTGGTTGTCTTGCTGGGGTGTCGCGACTCAGGCATGACAGGTTGAGGAGTAATGGCACCAGGGGTTCATAGATTTGAATGCTGGGTTGTTAGGAAGTGGCACTGGTAGATGGGGATTAGGAGGTGTGGCCTTGATGGAGTAGGTGTGTGTGTGTGTGTGTGTGTGTGTGTGTTTTAACAAAAGCCTTTGGGGTCCAGCCCAAAGGCCCTCTCAGGGTACAGAGAAAAAGCAACAGTCAGTGAAGGTCTGAGGGTGGATGAATCTCTCACTTTGTGCTTTTCCGATTCAATTTATTTTTCTGCTTCTATTCTAATTTTTCTATCCTACCTCTAATTCCTCCTAGCTTCTTCTAGAGTCTTCTCTCTTGTCTTGAAACTTTTTTTTTAGCAAGAGGCTTGAAGAGATAAAAAAAAATAGAAATTATAAGAGTTGACTCTCATTGGTCAAAAGCATATACCTAGGGTAAGTGATGGGGAGCTGAGCCATTGCCATGGCAACACAAGGTTCCAAGGTTCCAGCAGTCAGACTGTGACCAGACCCAGTGTGTGTGTGTGGGGGGGCGTGGTACAGTGTTCAGTAACAAACTTTGAGACATAGGTCTACTGTCAGCAGATAGGCAAGCAAAGAATCGCCATGCTTTGCTTAGTAGCCTTGGTTGGGCATCTGTGACTCTGATCTTGTGCGTACCTTGAAAGTTTTAAACTTACGATCTATTTACGAAAAGCCTTTGGTCTAGTTTGAACTTGCTCTGAGGTAAAAGTGAGCTAATTGGGTGCAGTTTGTGTTAGACTGAAGAGAAATTGTTATTTTTTTTACATTAGTTCATGCAAAAAGAACAAAGCAGGCTTTAAGTGTCTACAGTCCTTTGGGACAAATCAATCTAGTTACAAAGCATGTCCTAATATATATTCTATATATAAATCACACAGATAAATGAAAAGTCATCTTCCTGACCACCCACAGATACATGTGCCCATAAGATTAAGATGTAATCATGAGATTACATATACACATTACATAAAAATGCACTGTCATGGGGAGATATCACAGTTGTTATTGCACAGTGAAATTACAGATGACAGCCACAGTTTTCAGAGTCAGTGGTCCTGCAGGCTTTGCTGGGTAGGTTTCCTCCATCTGAGAATAATTTCTCTAGTGGGTTGACAACTGAATTATCAATTGCTATAAGCTTTAATTGTGTCAGGGCTCACAATAGCTCATGATAAACACTCCTGACAGTTTTCTTTACAGGAAGTGGGCTTTGGGGTTTCAGAAGTCCAAGCCCAGCCCAGTCCCTCTCTCCCTGCTGCCTGCAAACCCATATGTAGAACTCTTGAGCTCTCTCCAGCACCACATCTGCCTGCATGCCACCAAGCTTCTGGCCATGATGACCATGGACCAAGCCTCTGAAACTGTAAAAAATTCTGAATTAAATACTTTTATTTAAAAGAGCTGCTGTGGTCATGGAGGTTTTTTTTTCACAGCAATAAAACACTGACTAAAACAGGACCAGAAGAAAAAGTAGAAGAATTTGACAACTGAAACCAAGAATATCAAAGGTTTTAAAAATATATGAAAGAAACATGTATAAAATTTGGTATGCCTTGAAAGGACAAGATATTCTAATTATAGGCACAGATGAAAGAGAGGAACCATGGATCAATGGCATAAACTTCAATAAGATCAAAGAAGAAAGCATGAACAGATTAAGGAAAGGCTTATCTGTGCAAGAACATGCAAAACACACACAGAACACCAAATAGAAAGGACCAGAAAAAATCTAACTCCCATGCCATATTACAGCTAAAACATTAAATATACATAATAAAGATAAATGGTTGAAAGCTTCAAGAGAAAAAATTATAAGTCCTGTAGAGGAAAACCCATCAGAATAACAGCTGATTTCTCAATGGAAACTTTAAAAACCAGAATAGTCTGGAGCAAAGGACAACAAGTTCTAAAAAACTACAGATGTCATCCCAGACTACTGCACCCAGAAAAATTACCTGCCATAGTTGAAAGAGAAAAAAATAAATTTCCCAGGGCATAACAAGCAAAAAAATCTATGTCTACAAAGTCAGCCCTACAGAGAACACTGGTGGGAATACCTGAAATTAAGATAAGAATAAACATAGCCAAGAGACATAGAAAGAAAACAAATGAGGCACAATTACTGAAATACAAAATAGGACTTAGAACACAAACAGCAAAACCTCAAAATGACAGCCTGACATCAATTCACCCTTTCCAATAATAACCGTAAGTCATAATGACCTCAACTTCCTAATCAAAAGACACAGGCTAATCAAATGGATTAAGGAAAAATCTGGGAGTGGAGAGATGGCTAAGTAGTTAAGAGCACTTGCTGCTCTCCCAGAAGACCAGAGTTCGGTTCCCAGCACCCATGTCAGGCAGGTGGCTCACAGCTCTGTGTAATTTCAACTCCAGGGGATCTGGTACCTCTAGTCTGTGCAGGTACCTGCACTCATCTGCACATATATACATGGGATGAGACATATCATCATCACCATCATAAACACCATCGTCACCACTACCACCACATTATCACCATCATCACCGTCACCTCCACCATCACCACCATTATCAAGTTCATCTTTCCGTTTCCTACAAGAAACTCATTTTGTCTTCTTTAAACAACAACAAAAAATATTCCAAGGGAATGGAGTCAGGAAGCAAGCAAGTATTGTTATCCTAATATTTGAAAAAAATATATCAAATTTTAAGAGATAATGAAGGGAATTTCATTACAAACAAAGTAATGATTACTAGAAATGACATTATAATTCTACACAATTATGCACCAAACTCTGGTAAACTGAATTTTATAAAAAATTATTGGACCTCATGATGCAAATCAACCCCAACTCAGTAACAGTTATTTCAGTACTCCTCTTACTCCAATGGACAGGTCCATCTTGATAGAAGACAAACAGATAACTGAGAATTAAATGACATCATACGTCAAATGGACTTGACAGCTATCTATAGGACATTTGTCCCAAATACCAGCCCATAGAAGTGTCTCTAAATTAGACTACATCCTGGAACACAAAACAAATATTAGCAATTTCAGAAAAATTAAAATCATTCCATGTAACCTCTCTGACCACAATGCAATGAAGCTTAAAATCAACATTAAATTCCTAGCAAATAAATAAACTCATGGAGATATAACAGCATATTACTGAATAATATATAGGCCAAAGAAGAAATAAAATATTCCACAAATGAAATGAAAACATATAAAAAACCCTCTGAGGCATGTTTAAAATACTTCTAAGAGGGAAATTTATAGCTCTAAGAAAGACACAAAGAACACAGATAAATTACTTAACAACAAAACTCAAGAATTTGAACAAACCAAACTCAAATCCAAATCCAGTAAGTCGGAGGAAATGCTAAAAATCAGAGCACAACTTAATCAATAGATTTATTGATCCTTTGTATTGTTTTGTTACTAAAAACTTTATTTTTTAAGAGTTGGTTCTTTGAGATGTTAAACAGTACTGACAAACTATTGACCCAATTAACCAAAATAAAACAAACAGAAAACTCAACAGTGAAACATCAAAACAGGCAGTGAAGATATTCAGAATATTATTAAGTGATTACTTTTCAACCTATATTCTATTATTATTCAAGTCTTTAAAAAATAAAATCATGAAATTTTCAGTTAATGGCTAGAACTAGAAAAAAAAAATCATTCTGTCCGAAGTAACCCAGACCCAGAAAGACAAATCTGGTATGTATTCTCTTATATGTGGATATTATCTGTGAAGGCAAGAATAATTAATCTATGATCTGTAGAACAACAGAGGTTAGGTATAGAGTAAGGAAAGGGAAACAGAATAGTTTTGGATGGGAGGGGTAATATCAATTGGGGGGAAGGAAAAAGGGGGTAAGGGAGGAAATGTTAGGAGAAGCAGCTAAAATTAAGGGCCATTTGAGGTGTAGTATAAAAACCTAATATGGTAGAAGCTTTCATATATTAATAAATATATATACATATATGAATAAATAAGCATTTTTACATATGAACGCAATCTAAATGAAATCCAAATGATGTGGGGGGAGACTGAGCCACACTTGGCCATATCTTGTCACCAAATGAAGCTTCCATTGGGTTCCATCTAACTGAGTTGCTGGCCAAAGGGGTTAGACAGAAACCCTAAACAGTCCAGGCTGTTGCCAAGACTGTAGATTGCTCTCCACAAACTGACAGTAAGGCTTCACTGCTGAAGACAATACCTCCACAGCTCACTGAATATGGAGAAATCAAGCTGGTGTCTATCATCTTTGGAACAGGAAGGTACTCTGTAGGCTACCAAATGAGAAATGGAATCACTGAGCCAGCTACAAACCCTGTGATCTACAATGGTTTCTTTGCCTGCAAGACATGCTGGTGCAATGGTGGCCCAAAGCATGTGAAAACAACCAACCAATAACTGGTTTGACTTAAGGCCACTCCATGAGATGGAATCCACACTCAACACTGCTTGGGTGACCAAGAACCTGGGACTAGATTTACCAGAGGCCTAGTATATCTACTGTTCTTAAAAAAAGAAAAGGACCAACAAAATGACTCCTAAAGGCAGTCTGCTATACTTATAGGTGAGTGACTTGCTCAGCCATCATCAGAGAAGCTTCTTTCTGCAACACTTGGGAACAAATACAGAGACTCACAGCTAGACCTTATGTAGAAAGTCAGATTCCTTGGAACTCTAAACCCTGTTCAGAATGTTTCTACCAAATTCTTCCTGTTGGGCTTAGGGAATCCTGCAGAAGAGGAGGCATAAAGAATGTAAGAGCCAGAGGGATGGAGGACACCAGGAGAACAAGGCCCTCTACATCAACATGATCAAAGCTCCTATGAACTCACAGGGACTAAAGCCACATGCGCAGAGCCTGCATGGATCTGCACCAGGCCCTGTGCATAAATAATATAGTTTCCAGTTTACTGTTTTTATGGAATTCCTGAGTGTGCAAATAAGCGAGCATCTGTTTTTTGTACCTCTTCTTGGGCTCCTTTCCTTCTCTCATGTTAGTTTGTTTGGTTTGGTTTTATCTAATTCCACTGTGTTATTTTTGTTTTAGCTTATTATATTTTACTTTTAAAAAACCTACAAGGTTTTTTTTAAAAACAATACAGTCAGAAAATCTAAATAAAATGATAGATTTCCAGATTCTTCAAAGCACCAACGTTGAACTAAGAAGAGATCTTCAATTAAATAGAGCTATAACAAATAAAGAAACCACAACAATAATAAAAAGGCTTCCAGGTTAAAAAAAAAAAGCCCAGGCCCAGTTCTATTTATTATTCTAAGTTTAAAACTGTGTAAAGACACAAGAAGAAAGAAAACTACAGGCCCCAATATCCCCAGTGAACACAGATGCAAAAATTCTCAAAAAAATGCTTTTTCATGCCAAATTTAGGCATTTATTAAAAAGATCAACCACCATGATCAAGCTCTCGCTATCCTGGCTATATAGGGAAAGCTGAGCATATGTAAATCAATAAAGGTAAGAGATAAAATAAATGTCTAAAAATTTTCACATGATCTTCTCAATAGATGCAGAAAATGCCTTTGACAAAAGTCCTAGAGCAGTAGGCCTAGAGGGAGCAGATGCTAGCGTAATAAAGGCTATATTTGACAAACCAATAGCCAATGTCATCCTAAATGATGGATCCAATGTTGGATACAAGGACTTGAATACTAAAGCATGCATCATTTCTCATGGACTTGATAGTTCAGAGGGAGAGAGCCAGATAAGTCACTGCTGTAATTGCGGAAGAGCTTGAAATCAGGGTATAAGAGATGGCTGTGTCCCCAAGACTAGGCTAACGGAATGAGGAGGCCTCTTTATTAAGAGAGTGGATCCCATTACAACAAGCGTGATGTCTTTCATTCAGGAAACGGGCTTGTGAAGAGTCCTAGCTACTCTGATGGGGCATTAAATCTGAGTGACATACAGTGAAACTTCACTGTGTATGATCAGCAAGAACAGAAAGTCAAAAGATCTGCCCATGTTCGGTAACGATTCAACTCTAGTCAGACAACTCATGATTGACAATGTGATACTACCAGGAGAGTGAGCTTACCCCGATTGTCCCGAAGCTTTCTGGCTTCCTTCTCATCTTTTTCTTACACAGGTGCGTCCAGATCCACTTGACCAGGTACCACAGGGATTTGGGGCTTGGGATGACGTTGAAAGGCGTAGGCAGGGTGCCTCCTTCTTCAAAGTAGCTCATCCAAAGCTTCGTTCGAGCAAATTTCCATTCTATGTCTGCATGGTCCTGAGCAAGAGAACATGACAAGTGCTGACAGGTTCGCTAATGCTAATTAACAACATAAGACCAGCCTTGCAGACGGAACCCGAACCTGACACAGAAGGGTTGTTGGAACATTAATTAGATGGCTTGGAAAAGCGTCACTAACTCCCAGAGATGGTGGCTTGCCCTGTACGGACATCATTATCACTTTGTTCAACCCTCCTTCTTTAGGGAACCAGAGATCCACAATTGTGTGTTAAAGAGGCTGTGGTGACTCGTTCTGACTGGGAAGCAATGCTGCAGCTCCGTCCCTGAAGACTGTACAGTTTGGTTTCAATAGGTGCTAGCCAGAAGAATGGCTTTCCATCCTAGCCCAGGCCCTGCACACTGCTCGGGCAAATGCCACTTTGATGCTGCAGGGATGTCTGAGTGGAAATGTCTCCACATGGATAATCCTCTCTTACCCTCAGACAAGAGATGCACATTTACAGAGAGATCCCACCAACCCACAAAGCAGCACAGCGCCTCCATCACAGCCCTGAGCCTTGGTGCAATTGCACAGGAGCTATTAATCAGGGCATTTGTGTCCTGGGATGATGGCTAAATATCATCTGCTTGTCCGGAACAATCCTGAGACCACATGCCTCATAAACCATGGCTCAGTTGAAGTTACACAGCTCAAGGAAACCTGGAGCAGTGGAGACGCATTCACAGCGTTCTCTATTCTCTCTTCCTAATACTGAAATTATTCATGAATTTCTTTTGTCCCTAATATATGTTTTGAGACAAAGGACTCTTAAGAAATCAAATATGTGACTGATGTACAGCGGATGCATAAGGAAACTTGTGATCAACGGAAAAGTACAAGAACGCTTTAGTCATGGCTTGTGTTATTGATTCAGTTCAACAGCTGCTAACTTCCCTACATTTCTGTGATTTGCCCTACAGCTCTGAGGTGTGGGTAGCAGGAATAAAAAAGAGATCTCTGAGTTCATTCAGAGATTTTGGGAGACACGAGGGTTAGATGCTCAACATGCAAACATCCCAAGGAGCTTCCCTCACAGGACACGGAGAGGTCACTACCTCTGTCCTGATGTCTGCCTGTCTTACAACAGCTTCAGCACCTGGGCTAAATAAAAGGGGAGATTTGAGAAATGTTTTCTGTTCATTGCCTAGAAAAACAAGATCCACAAAAAATGTGACAACATCATGCTACTTCAGAGCAATGTTTTCTTCTGGACAAAGCTGGGGCATCTAATGTTTCACATGACCCAAAATGTTGAAGCGTCTTTGTCCTTAACATGATGGTTATGGTTTTCTGGGGTTTTGTTTGTCTGTTTGGTTTGCTTGCTTGCTTGTTTTGTGTGTGTATTTCTGTTGCTCTGGATATATGTGGAGTCTATTTATAAAACTTCTAGGAAGTTACCTGAAGTACTGTATAACCACAAATTCTGATGTTCATTCCCAGATCAGTAGAGCCCGAGGAATTCTTACATGTAGTCTCTGAACTAGTAACACGGATGCTGATTTCTAATGTATTGCACTTTTTTTTCCCCCACTGATGGGCATGGGAAAAATTTACCTCTGTAAAGAAAATTTAACCAAAATGCAGAGTGCTATTTGACAAAAATCATGGTAACGGTTCAGAAGTTTTGTTATAGATTCAAGGACACGACATGACTGCTACGATGTGTGACAAAATGGACAACCTGTAGTATGTGCCGTACACTAAGGTCTGACTGTGAAGGGCCCCACATGCAGACTTTGTGCCCTGGTTTTAGTTTCTCTCTCTGGCTGTTCTCAGTTGACAATTTAAATTCGCGTGGATAAAGCATTCCATCTCAGTAGCTGGAGTGTTTCTGTGACAGTCCTTGGTAACCAAGCGCTTATGTATTCAACCATAATCAATCAGTTGGTAAGACATATTGGTTACTGATTTGGGGCTTTTCGACACAGAGTCTCAGGTTTTAGCTCAGGGTGGTCTGGAAATCACAATGTAGCTCTGGCTAGCTTTGAATTCAAAATGGTCTACCCACCTCAGCCTTCCAAATGCTGGGGTTACAGATGTAAGCAACCATGTCTAGGCAGAGGTTTTGAAATTTTGAGTAAATAAATGATGCTAAGTTGTTTGAAAGCCAGCATTTTAAATAATATATATATATTGTACCACAAACTTGTCTGGAGAATTCAACATCACTTCTATATTTGTTGCTTTTACTAAGCTTTCAAAATTTTTATTTCATGTGTATGGATATTTTGCCTCTCTCTCTCTCTCTCTCTCTCTCTCTC
>LOEQ01000452.1:278617-291553 GCA_001685075.1 Bramus lutescens | reverse complement strand
TCTCTCTCTCTCTCTCTCTCTCTCTCTCTCTCTCTCTCTCTCTCTGTGTACCTGGTACCAAATGAGGCCAGAAGAGGCCACTGAATCCCCTGATACTGCAGTACAGACTGCTGGTAGCTCCATGTGGGTGCTACGAATTGAACCTGGGACCTGCAGATGAGCAGCAAGTGTTCTTAACTGCTGAGCCATCTCTCCAGCCCCTATTTTTCCTAAGCTTACAAGAGCTAGTTCCAGGACAGACTCCAAAAGCTTCAGAGAAACCCTGTCTCAAAATACAAACAAATAAAACAAAACAAAACAAAGCAAAAAAAAAAACACCAAAGAAACTAAATTCCTATGGTTTTCCCTTTACCAGATTTATCTTTGGGATTTCTTTTCAACTTCATAGCCTGGCATGAGTTTTGTTTATGATGAAATAGCTGATGGGCTGCTTAGAGATGAGTGACCTCTTTCTAGATTGTTTCATGGCAATGGCTCCCTGGCAATATGGGCTGACTTAATTGTCCACGTCACTCTGCCTAAAAAATAGAATAATATGCAGTCATTTATGCTACACTGTTGTTTATATACATCACCACTGCCCATTAAATTCTGATCTCTCTCATCAATATCAGATTATAGACTTTATTTACTATGATGATACGATAGAATATAGCTGAGAACAACACACTGAAGAAAGGATATGTAATTAAAAGTAATGTTGTCAACTTACGGCAATCAGTTGGTAAGAATTATTCATCATAGCAATTAACATGTTCAGTAGGACCACCAGAGAGATGACATTGTATGTCCCAAACATGGTGGCCCCAACAAACTCGGTGAACTCATGCTGGGCATTGACATTAGTAACATACAAATTGATGAGTCCAAATATTGACCAAAACAGGGACTGTAGAGTCTCAAATAACCTGGAATAAAACATGAAAGTAGTAAGGTTATCTTATTTTATATATATACACATATGTGCTGTTAATTTCAACCAAAAATTACAAAATTAAACTTAATAAAATAATTTAAAATATTTTTATCAAACAAATACAAAAAATGTACTTATTTTTCCTATGTATTTTATTATTTATTCAATGAGCATTGAAAGCTACACTTTGTTTTTTGGAGCAAAGTGGGTAAAGGAGAATTCAGACCCTGGAAAAACATGATTGCTGGGTTAAGAATAGTTTTCTAATTTCTCAAATGGTTGAGGGAAAATAAAAGGATCACAAGATATATTTGTGATACATGTAAATTATGTAAAATTTATATCTTAATATCTGTAAATCAAACTTTATGAGACATAGCCACCCTTGTTTGTTTTTGCATTGTCTGTGGTTTGTTTTCTGCTGGTCACGTTGGCCCCTAAAAGCAATTACATCAGAGAACAATTGACTCATGGTGTCTAAAATATTTACTATTTGCTCCTGTTCATAGAAAGCTTGTTGATTCCCACCTCAGTATCTGAAGCTTACTAATCCTAAAGCTTACTAGTCCATAAAATTCAGTCATGCCTTTCTCTGCTTTGCTTTCAGTGATAGAAGGATTAAAACAAATCACAATTTTTGTTTTTAGATATTTGCATTTGTAATTAGACCCATACATAGTATACTGCTTCAGAAAGCAAATTGTCTCAAAATGCTTAGACATTGTAAATTGTTTGTTTTTTAGTTTCAAGGCCCATTTTACTCACTCAAGCTAGTAAGTGAATTTCGTTTACTTAAACAAAGAAAACATAATAATCTTACAATCACCTATACCCAAATTAAGAAATGTTTGTTTCATTGTATTGTAGAACACAATAATACAGTTGGTGTATAGTAAAAGATTATAGAGCTTTTAGCTCTTAGAAGTGATTAAAATAAGACTATATTTACATCATATTAGAAAAATGAAGGCAAAACCCTTTGGGAACACATAAATATACTTCAGTTGGGTTTGTCCTGACATGAGGGAGCAAGTCAGGGAAAGTTTTACACGACATAGCTAAGATTTTATTCGGTAGATGAAGCACCTGCTGCAGAAGCCATGGCCTGGCTTCTGAATCCCTGGTACCCACACAAAAGCTGGGCAGGTGTGACTTTTGCCCATAATCCAGTCTTTAGGAGGTGAGACTGGATTCCTGGGGCTGGCAGCCATGCTACCTAAATCAGCATGCTTTGGGCTCAGTGGAAGACTCCACCTCAGTGAAGCAGAGAATTCTGGAGGAAGACACAAAACTTTAACTTCTGCCCTCCAAATGTACATGCACACAAGTGTATATACATACATGCATGCATGCATACATATATCACACAGGAAAGAAAAGGAACAGTTACATGTTGCATAGCACATTTCCTAAAATGCTAATAAATAGATGACATTACAAGTGCCTTTCCATTATAGTTGCTTCCTCAAGCGTTCTAATAAAGCAGACATGCAAATCAAAGTTCTTCCAGGGTTGACAGTCCCCATTGGCTTTCATCTAAAAGAACCAACTTTTCAAAGAACGCTTATTAATCATTCAGCAAATATCTACAGACATTTAAGAATTAAGATTTTGCATAAGAAAACACAAAATGATATTTCGTGATCAACTACAGGGTTTTCTTTTCCTTTGGTAGGATGACTCAGTGGACATTCACAGGACATTTTCCCTAGCTAAAATATATTTGCTTCATGGATGAACTAAGCTCTTGGTATTCAGGCATCCCTCAATGAGTTGTTTCCTCATTGGACTGTGATGTAGGTTAATATTTCAAAGCCAATGCTTCCAGGAAGGACTATTACTGCTTCTCAAATCCACTGGGACCCATGATGTCCATAAATTTCGGATTCATTAGCTGGATCACATCTCAGAAGACCTTTATGTGGCTAATATTTTCTACATTGTGTGAGTGAAAAGAAGTTATTTTTTAGGAAATGCTTATTAATTTCCCAAGGTAATACCACAACCTAATTAACTCACATGACATAATATCTGTGTCAATGTCTAAACTGAAGACCCACTTTATATGGGTCAGAGTTTTGCTTTTCTGAAAACAACATTTTATTTATTTCCCTGTGAAGATATTTTTCAGCTGTTACTTTTTGAAAGCTCCTATTCCTTTTTGGCTAAATATTTACAGCTAGAGACACGGAATAAGCAAGGGAAAAAATGCGTTCTGAGGCTGAGATTTCCTCTTGTCCTATGAGACTAAAATGATGATTGAACAAATTCATGACAAGACGCAACTCAACATTTGTTTGTTTTCTACCCAAAAATGTCATATTAAAATATGTAAAATATGACCTTAATTGGCCAGTACAAGACATTATGAATTGAGCTTCAGTACACTCAAATGAGCTTTGCTTAATCAGACAATGTCATAAGGCTCATGACCCCCACTTCCTGGGCAAATCCCTTGCTGGGGCAGTTAGCTAAAACTTCTGAATAGATTTATTTCAGTCACCAAATAGTTGATTTCTCTCTCTGTGTGTGGTTTTTTATTATTTTTTTTTTTGAGACCGGGTTTCTCTGTAGCTTTGGAGCCTTTCCTGGAACTAGCTCTTATAGACCAGGCTGGCCCAAAACTCAGAGGTCCACAGCCTCTGCCTCCTGAGGGCTGGGATTAAAGGCATGCACCACCACCACCGCCCAAATAAAGTTGAGAGTCTTAAGGATGGAGTAGTTTTTCACATGTCAATGAGGAAACTACAAAACACAAAGGGAGTGGGAGACATATCCATTTGCTTGTGGAAAATGTAGTCTTAGCAGGCCAGTGTTGTGGCATAGTGCTTTAACTACGAAAAGATGTGTTACATTGTTTATGTTGTGGGATATTACTTTAACTGTGTCAAGGTGTGTTACAGTTGTTTATGCTGCATTTGTTTAACTATGTAAAGATGTGTTGCATTTTTTTTCACCTTTCTTGTCTAAGGAACCTGATTGGTCTAATAAAGATCTGTAAAGATCTGAGTGGTCAACAGCGAGAGAGGGGGGTGCAGGGCTGGCAGCAAGGGGGGGGGCATGGCTGGCAGCAAGCAGGGAGAATAAATAGGAGGAGAACTCTAGCCTGGAGAAGAACAAGAGGAAGAAGAGCCCAGGGCCAGCCAGCCAGCCACCAGCCAGCAGACACAGAAAGAAAGGTAAAAAGCCCTGAGGCAAAACAGATGAAGAGAAACATCTTAAATTATAAAGGCTAGCCAGAAATGAGTATAAGCTAAGGCCAGACATTCATAACTAATAATAAGTCTCCATGTCCCGATTTGGGAGTGGCTTGGTGGCCCAAAAGAAAAATCCTGCTACAGACCTGGGCCATGGTCTGTGCTCACTGAGAGCCCACAGCAGGTAGGCATCAAGGAATGAGTCCTGAAAAAATTTCTCTGAGAAGATTAAAAGATTGAGAAGTGCGAAGACAAAATAAGGGACCATGGAAAGGAAAAAGAGAATTATATACTGGGGATTAATAATTTATTTGTTAGGAAAGAGTAAAATAATGTTAAGAACTTGAAAAAAAAATTGGGAATAGAAGCTAAGGTCAGACCACTGAGGATTGAAGAGATCCAGCAAGGTTGAGGGTGAATCTGGTAAGAGATAGGTATTCATTATGAACTTAGATGGTGGAGCCTTTAATCTTGGTCTAGAAAGAGCTTACGGAAAGACAGACAGACAACAAACTCAGTGACAGGAAGTAGACTTGAGTCTGGGCAGTGAACAAGGAAAATATTGACAAGACAATGATGCTGAGGGTGAGAAAGACACATAGAGAGGAGGGGGAGGGGAAGCACATTGACAAAGCCAAGGTTTTACTTCCCTGTGTGGCTCAGGGATCTGGGGATGAGGAAGGAGAGGTTTGGAAAGAGACGAGGGAGCGGTCCGTTAGCGAAGCTTTTCTTCGGGACTCCCACTGAATATGCTCTTAGAAGATAGCTGTTCACTAGAGCCAGTGATTCAATGCCCTACATCGCACACAGGAGCTAAATGAAGAATGACTGAGAGGTGGAGAGAGATGTTGATACAGGGTGACACCGAGGAGAGGAAGGGACACGAGGGCGTGCTGCTATCAGACAGACAGCTGCCTTCCAGGAAAAGGGGCTAAGAAGCTAATGAAATAAACAAGAAACGGCAGTGCACCAAACATAATACCGTTCAGGACGTGCTACTGTCTTTGAGGACGCACGATGCTAGCACAGGCCCTGTGTGAGGCATGAACTGATTTTAATGTCGTATGGAATATAATCTCTGCAATAATGGGTAGCAAAACAGTGAAAAATTGTGGCAGAGAGACTGAAAGTGAAAACACAGCTATGAAGGGTAGATAACAAGAGACGCCAAGTGCCGCCATATGTCCCTTTTAGGCCGAGAGACATCTGTTACACCACAGCAGAGTCAGCTGGGGATAAGCTTAAGCCTAACACACCCTATTTAATAATATTCAGGGTTAGTTGTATCGTTTATCTTTTAATGTCACTGCGAAAACCATAATCATCATTTGCAGGAAAAAGTAATTTAGATGAAACATCTGATCTTTGGGGAAGGGTGTCAAAAGATTTAGTCTTACAATATCTGGGATATGCAATTGTCTATTGCCTCTCAAGTCATGGAAGAAATTGTGATTGCAAATAAACTAAAACCATATGAGGGTGGAAGAATCTAATATTTATTTTTGGAATAAATCTATGTTAGAATTTTACATTGAACGTCTAACTATAATGCTTTTGGTCTTATAGTATAATTAATCGTGTACTAATAAACCAACATTAGGAACAAAGGGATGACTGGGAATTTGGGGTTATCACAAACAAGGACTGTGTTACCGTAGCCTTACTACTGGCCGAGGAGTCAGGCAGGTATGGAGGGCTCAGTTGTGAGTGAGATCTTTTCCATTAAATTAAGAATGATGAGGGAGGGAGGTGACTCTGCTGTAGGTGCTGTATAGAAGCTCCTCCAGGGATGCAGCACATAGGAAGGACTTAGCACACACAGGAGGAGGACCCGGCAAAGAACTTCTAATGAGATAGCATGAAGAAAGCAGCAAAGGTTTTAGGAGAGGTGGAGCCTGGGACAGGGCACTCTGTCATAAGGCCACAGAGACAATCCGTCACCACACAATGTTCAGAAAGATTCTGACAGGTACAAGAGGATCGGGATCCTTGTGATCCTCTTGTCTTCATTGCCTTCGGCCAAGTCACAAGGAAAAAAACCACATACGGTCATGAAATGGCCATCTAAGGTTCTAGCAAATAAGGATGAAGGAGATTTCACCACCTCCCTTCGATCCAAGGTGAAGAGCTAACAGAGGAGGAGGCCAAGTTAACTGTCTGGACCCAAGGATGACTAAGGTGAGACACGGGGAATCAGGATCACATGGTTTCTCAGGACTGGGAGTTTGTATCAAATCTAAAAGGGTGAGATCGAAATCGTCTGTGCACACAAGCAGATGTCGGTTAATTAAAATGGAATTTTAAATATCAGGATAAAAACAAACAGATGCAGGATTAAAGCAACCAGAGCATTCTAGCTCCGAGTGATTTAGGTTATGTGAAATGCCTTCTAGTTGGAACCTTACTGTCTCTTTTGCAGTGTGAGGGCCCATGAAAGAGGCTGCTTATTAAAGCTACAAAACAAGCATGTGTCCAAACTGGTGTGGCTGTGTGCAGAGAAGTCACTCACGGTCTTAACCTGCTAACCTTTTGTTTCTCACAGTGGGAAGGAAACGGACATAGGCCGAAAAGCCTACGAGACGGTGGCAGGGCACACGAGTCTCTCCTGAGCGTGGACTGCCATCAATTCTGCTTATGACAGTCACCAGAATTTGACAGTGCCCTTGTATAACTGCTCATCCTCGCGTAAACTTACAGGAAATGTTTCCTAGGTAATTATAACGGGCAGACTTGAGTATCCGTTTTGGATAATATTTGCATGCTTCTGTTTTTGCATACCACACTAAGAGTCAAAAGAAACATGGGAAGGGTCATGTGGAAATACGGAAAAGCACTTGGATTTTCCAACAAGATTGATTGCACATGTAAATGTATAAGACGTCAATAATACATAGGCTTCCTTTCTGAATTCTACGTTTTCAAACAGAATATATAGCTTTTCCTTTTCCTGAGGTCATTTAAAAGAAAAGACCATTTACTAAAACTTAAAATAAATGTACCCGGTATTTTTTTTATGAATGCCAGAAGTTTACATTTCTATTCAAAGCCATGTTAATTCCATTTCCTGCATTATTCATAGCTTTAATTCTCCATTTCCTTTGTAACCACGGGGTGGATTTTTCACATCTGTGAAGGCACATACTCTTCACTCCGCCGCCCAGCGTTTACCAAGAGGAACGCCTCTCCGACTTACGTGGAAAAGGCATTGTTCTGTTTCTCACACCGGATGCCTTTGCAGTTTAATCCCTTTGTTTCTTCATAGTAGAAGTACAGCTGATTTAGGCCATTCGCAAAGGCGAGCAGCACGAGGCAGTAGATGAAAAGGAATTTTAGGATGTCCAGAAGCATTCGTCCCAGCGATATCTGCAGAGGTCCCAGGTGCGAATTTGCAGTGAACAGGGAGATCAGCCGCAGGGAACTGAAGATGTTTGCAATAGCAAATAGAGCCTCTGCCACCAGGGTGGGGTGCCACATGTCCCATGAGTCCCGTGGGTTCAGAGCACTGTACTGAGGAAAGAGAAAGGAAGGGAGAGTAAACACACACACGGACAGAGTCAAGTTCAGGTCTGTGGTGTTTTCCTGGGTTCACCTCTGGCACTGTTTGGAAGGTATATTCTTTATGATGGCAGTAGCTGGAGCAGTAATTCTCAACCTGTGGGCCATGACCCGTTTTGGAGGTTGAATGGCCCTTTCACAGGGGTCAAAAAGAATCATCAAAAACATATAATCAAAATCATGTATGTTTACATTATAATTCATAACAGTAGCAAAATAAGTTATGAAGTAGCAGTGAAAATAAATTTATGGTTGGGGTGTCTCTACAAGTGAGGAACTGTATTAAAGGGTCACAGCTTTAGGGAGGCTGAGAACCACTGGGCTAGGGTAAGCTATACAAAGACAGAAATTCATTGACTTATAACTCATGAGCTTTAATTCACATGGTTGTACAGGTCTGTCCTTATTTTTAATTTATGTCCATGTGCTAAAATCTTCATATGCTAATCAATTCATTCTTGATTGTTACATTGTATTTTAAAATCTTGCCAAGAACACAGCTCCTCAGCTTAATCAACTGACCAGATTCAACTTGTAGACTCTTGCTTGAGGGACATTATAAAACAATCAAGTCTGAACAAGAAAAAATGATTATTTTTAAAAATCCTAGTCAGTGCTCTTAAGTCACAAACAATATACAGTATGACAGAGGAAGTATATTGATAATGAAGGAAGCGCTTTTTAAAACGTCTTGAAATGATCAATACTCCACACTGTGTACCACGAGTGCTTAGGAGATATTTTACCCATAACATCGTCATAGACTAGGACACAGACAGATACAACTAATTATAACAGAAACACTTAAGGACATTAGCACAAGGCATTGTGGGAGTAGGGGAGAAGAGGTTAGAGATGTATAGAGTCTATATGTTGTCAAGGCTTTTAGAGTCCCAAGTTGTCTTCTTGAGCAAACATGGCTGCTATTTGGGTTTTATCGTGTTGTAATGGCGAATCACCATTCAGTGTTACAAAGGCTCCTGAGGGACTCACAGATATCTTCCCTGGAGTCACAGGCTTCCATTCTCTGGATAATAAACCCGGGGACCTTGTTCTCAAGAGAGTATCTATTTACTTAAGAAAGTTCAGATCTTTCTGTCCCCAGGGGAAAGATGAGCAGCTAGCTCAGCTGTATCCCGTAAATTCTGAGTTTCATAATTTCCAATTTCCTTTCCTGGTGTATAAATCCCTTGTGCACAGGGCACATCTGGCTCTCAACACACACATCCTCATTGGGGAATTGGAACATGGGGACTGATGTTCAGATCATAGTGTAAATCAATACTTCGTCTGTTTCCTGACACAGACGCCTTGGTTCTTGTCAGAGAACAGAGACAAGAGTAGTAAGAAGTGCCACAGTTCATTCATTTCCACTCTGCTTTAATCTTGCCATGCACATGTGCATTTTCTTAGGCTTCTACAGGGGTCAGAGTCAGGCAGAGCAGTGCACACCTGTAGTCCCCACACCCAAGACTCAAGAGAGGATTGTGACTTGGAGGGCAGCATAACCCTTATGATGAGTTCAAAGTCAGCCTGGGCTGCACACTGAGATAAAGTAAGTGAATAAGCCATTGCTTTAAGAAGCAATTAAAAAGCTTTGCAAACCACAATGTTCTTTAAATCTATAAAGAATGAGGTATTTGCCCACTGGGTATATTTTCTAAACCTATTATTGGATATGAACATGTTAATTTGGAAATTTGATTTTGGTCCTAGCTCCTCTTCCTAGCCTACCTCCATTCCCTTGGGTCTCAGTTTCTTGCTGCTGTGGATCCAGAGTTCCCCTAGTTCTTCCTTGCTGACCAATTCAGCCACTCCTCCAAGCCCCCCCCCCAAACTTATTGCCACTCCCGGACAACCTGGAGGGACCCCACAGCCACCACATGTGGCTGGGACTCAGGAAGGCTACCCCTATTTTCCCTCATCTATTCTTTCTAGGGAATCCATACTCCAGCCTCCTCACAACCACCTCCATCCCCTTCAGATATGCTGCCATTCTTGGCAACTCTAGGGTACCTCTAGCGCTGCCTCCACCTCCCTTAATGGAGGTGGACCTGTGGCAGTTTGGATGAGTATGGCTCTCAAAGGCTCATAAATTTGAATGTTTTGTCACCAGGGAGTGGCACTATTTGAAAAGATTAGGAGATATAGCCTTCTTGGAGAAAGTGTGTCACTGGGGGTGTGCTTTGAGGTTTTAGAAGCCCAAGCCAGGCCCAGAGTCTGTCTGTCTGTCTGTCTGTCTGTCTGTCTGTCTGTCTGTCTGTCTCTCGCTCTCTCTCAGCCAACTGATCAGGATGTGGCTCTCAGCTACCTCTCCAGCACCAGTTTTGCCTGTGTGCCACCATGCTTTCTTCCATGATGCTAAAGGGCTAAAACTGTAAAACTTGTTTACATGTGAAACTGTAAACAAGCCCTTAGTTTAATGCTTTCTTTTATGAGTTGCTGTGGTCATGGTATCTCTTCGCAGCAACAGAACATTGATTAAGACAGGACCCAAGTCACAAAAGAGACCTTCAGAGTCAGTCCCCTCCCCCACCTCTAGCAGGCCACCCACCCCACCTACTGCATCATCATTGTGCCCATCAATACCGCCTGGAGTCTGAAACCAGAGTTCTAGCCAGAAAGGCCCCACTCCTGAAAAGCAAGCATCATTCTTCTGATCTATGACCTGTCAGAGTGTGGTAACAGCAACCAAAGAACTGAGTACACACCCAGATAGCTACACCAAGAAACACTACAAACACCATAACTCCAGAGGTCTAGTTCCCAGCACAAAAATACAAGCACCAACAGCCAAGACAGTATGCTTCCACCAGAAGCCAGCATTACTACAGTACCATTCCCCAAGAAAATCAGTTTAGCTAAATCGTAAGATAAGGACTTCAAAGTAGCAATTATGAACATGTTACCTCGGAAGGAGATAAGTAGACATTAGGATCCTGAAGGCCCAAGATGGTAGCCTAGTTTTGTCGTGTAATCTGTGAGGGAGCGAGCAGTAGGTGTTCTACACATCTCCTCCCTTTCTGAGGCCATCAAGTACAATGCCCACCCCACCATTGCTTTTCCACTGGACTCCTACTATGATGCAATATTGCCTAAAGCCTCCCTTTCTGCTGAGATTAACCTTTCTGAGAGAACTCCTCTTTGTTGTAGACATAACCAGTCATGTGTTGTGGGGTCCTAGTGTCTCCTGGATGGAGAACTGTCTCCTGAAGCTCTTTCCTTTTGAAGCTCTAAAATCACAAGAGAAGAGTCAGACATGCTGAAGGACAAGGAAGCCCAGGAAGGTGAATCATTGGTAGGAATGTGGGCTTCTAGATGAAGCTGGGGATTAGAAACAGTGAGAGGAGTAGATTGGACCTGAGTCATGAAGACCCTGGCAGGAGTGTTACAAGCTGATGATGGAGTGAATCATAACATTGGATCATATGTCCCTAGATTATAGGTAAATATGTGACTTCATCTTCATGCCCTTTATAAGCTGGTGAATATTCATAAAAGCCAAATTGTCAATCAAAATGAGTTAAACTTTTAGGTAGATATATTATTAAAATGGCTGTTCCCCTAGATGGATCTAGAATGTCTTCTTAAGGCTGATTTGCTAAAGGCATGACCTTCAGTTCTGTGCTAATGGGGGATGGTAAACCCTCTGAAGGTTGTGTCACTTAGGGAGATGCCCAAAGAGGGGATTAGGGGGCCTGCTCTCTTCCTCATTCCTTTTGTCCCACTCATAGGTGGCTAGTTTGCTCTGTCATGCATTTTCTAACATAGCACAGAAGTGCCAAGTGACCGTGGACAACCACACTCAATCTGTGAACCAAAGAAGACCTTTTCTCTTTATAGGTTGATGGTCTCGGGTATTTGCTATAGTGATAAAATATGACACACACATTCATCACACAAGGTTACAGAGAAAAGTATATTAATTTTAATGACTATGTTATGAGATGAAAATGTTTCTCCATTTAATAAAAAAGTAAAAAAAGAAGAGAGAAAGGCTTAAGAATTTCTTCCCTAGTAGATAATTCTAGAACAAACAGGCAGGATTCAATTGTCTATAATAGCTCCTTGTTGCAAAACTGAAGAACCTCACAAAAAACACTGTATCCGAGGAACTGACTCTGGTGTGAGATCACTCATAAGACGAAAGCAACAGTCCTTGTAATTCTGTTAACTGGTAAGAGGGAGATTCAGTGAAGTCATCCAGTCAAAACTGTTTATCAAAATGATGTAAAAACTCTATCATGGCTGTGAAATCAATTGCTTGTATAAAATTATCCATAATAATTTTGATTACTGAAATTACATGTTACACAGTCAAGAGGTATAGAGATTTACTCATACCTGTCAAATGACTGAAGATAAACTTGTGAGACAAGCTTTGCCTGTGGAAATGGGCTGGGTAAAAAGTAGTTCTGAACCAGTCTCAATGACACCAAAAATAAGATTTAAAATGGTGTTCTGGAGATCAACAAGTGATTGTACATTAGTAGAAAAATTTAAAAACAACCAGCCCATAAGTACAAACAGCACCAAAGCTCATATTCAAAGAGAAAAGTCAAGGCCTCTGTGTCTGTATGCCCAGTCTATGGGTGCTGTAACACTGTTACCTTATATGTACAAGTGTGTTAGTTTATGTCAACCAGACACAAGTGACAGGCATCTACAAACAGGCAAAAAGCGGTGTCAGCTGAAGAATTTCCTTCCTCAGAATGGACTGTAGGTCAGTCTTTGGGGCATATTATTGATTAATGACTGAAAAAGGCTGGTGCTGTCCGCTGTGGAGCGCGCCACCTCTGTGCTGGTGGTCCTGGGTTGTGTAAGAAAACAACCTGAACAAGTTTTGGAAAGAAAGCAGATAAGAAGCAGTCCTTCATGATCTCTGCTTCAGTTCATACCTCCAGGTTACTGCCTGGACTTCCTTTCCAGATGCCCTGTAAGCTCCAAGAGGAAATAAACCCTTTCTTCCCCCAAGTTGCTTTCGATCTTGGTGTTTATCACAGCAACAGAGACCAAACCAGGGCACTCTACAGAGTCAGAGTGAATATTTAGTTTTTATGAGCTCCTCGCATTGAGTCTGATGATTATTGCTGCTTTCCAGAAAAGGTATTTGAGATATTGAGTAGCTTGCTTCAAGCAGAACAAGTAGGAAGTGGTGGATAAACTGCAGTCAGATCATATGCAGCCTTGGTTTCAAAGGCTGTGCTGTCATTTGGATCTGCAATGTCCCTCAAAGGACCGACAGCTTTTGGTAACATTGGGGGGGGG
>LOEQ01000452.1:231243-242367 GCA_001685075.1 Bramus lutescens | reverse complement strand
TTGCCTTGGCATAGAGCCTTGAAGTTCCAAGAAACACAATATGGGCCATTTATCTTCTTTTTATTTTTAGGCAGTCATTTGAAGCAATTAATTTACTCAGTTTGAGATGTCAACTCACAATGTAGTACAGTCTGGCTTTGAACTCACAACCCTCCAGCTTCTGCCTCTCAGGTGCTAGGATTTTGAGACTATGTCATCATGCTTGATCTAAACTGCAATATTTGAATGGTGAACAAGACTAGCAGAATTAAATAATGGAATTCCTTTAATTAGTCATTTCCAAAATTTCATTTTAAGGTATAAATATTTGACCTTCTCTCCTCTGACCCTTTTCTCTCTTCTCCTTTCTGTACTGAGATTTTGAAATCACTCTGTATTTATGAATTTCCAGCATTCCTCATTGTGGACAGACTATCCACCAAGTACCTACCCAACCATCTCAGGAGCCAGTGGCTACTGCATTTTACAACACAATTTTTCACAAGTCAGAGGGTAATGCCTACCTCGTGAAATTTCAAAGTGGGTTTCTATGTGGGAGGCTTAGTTCTGAACAGAGACAGCAAATGTGGTGTCTGAGTGGCTGTTGATCAATAGTTCACTCCAAAAGACAGTGAGTATGCCCATTTCCCCGGCAGCCTTTCCTTCCTTCCAAGTCAGGACAGAGTGGGCACGTTCTTTTAATACCCTTCATGTCTTTCCCCCTCACCTAAGCCTAGCTTCTGCCTTACTGATCTAAGAGGAGATTAAATGATACACCAGGATGAAAGGTCTGGTCACAGCCTTCTATGGTCGTGATGCTCCTTAGAGGCAGCCCCCCCATCTAGGAAACAAAGCCTGACCATACATGTCTGCATTGTCAATCACCAAATAAACTCTCAATGGCACCGACAATTCCTGTTGTGCATGAGTGGTTCCGGCTCTCAGCTGGAGACTGAAGGCACTCAGACCAGCTTCCGTTTTGTTAAGATGATCTAGCTACAGGATGAATGGCTGGCTGTTCAGTGTATTGTGTCACTGATGGTTCTAAGAGAGGTTCTGCCAAAGGGTTCTTCGAAGCCTGGAAGAGGTGTCCTGGAATGCGTTCGAGCCTGAGTCGGATGAGAAGGTAAAAGGTGTGGCTTCATTAACAAATCTTTCAAGTATCTGGACTCTCAGTTTCACAAACACCTCAGAATCTTCATCCAGTTTCATCTCCCCAAAGAGAAAGAAACCCATGAGATTTGTTCCTAAGCCTGAAGGTGCCTGAGTTGTATACAGCAAACACAGGAATGTTCAAGGATAAAAAATGCCATGACAGACTCACCAAACGTTCTCTTCCCTTAGAAATTACAGGCGGAAGCTACTTCAGAACTCATTAGGTACCAGCTTTTACAACTGGGAAACTGGAGCCCACAGAGCCCAGCTGGGTTTCCTAGGGACATGGGATGTCATCGCCCGATGGGATATCCTGCTGATGAGGACATTGGGGTTTGATAAAGAAGCTCAAGATTGAAGAAGATGCCCAAATGAGGTCAGGGTCACAGAGACATCGTCTCAACTCAGCAATTATGGATTGTGAGAGCTACCTGCATGAGTCCCATGAATAGGGAGCATTTGGCATCTGTTTGCATAGACAATAAAAGGCATAACACAAGTAGTACTGACTTCACAAGCGCCAAAGGGGGAAATAAGCTAGATATTCAGTTGCAAAGCATGGGCAGTTTCACCAAGAACACTTTCCTTTCCTTTCTCTTATTTTATGAGTCTCTGAAAACTCTGTCAACCATCCTGTGTTCTCATCAGCCAGCACAGTCCCTTCAAAGAGAAAAAAAAATGTTTGTCACCAGTCCTCTGGGTTTTATAAGAATGTATAAACCAAGCCCAGCAGCTCACATGTGTAATTCTAGCTATTTGCAAGGCTAAGTGACCTCAAATCAAGGTCTGTCTGGGCACAGAATGAGTTCAGAGCCAGCATGGGTAACTTAGTGGGACACCCACCCCGTCTTCAAATATTAAGTCAAAAGACTTGCACAGTGTCCCCGAGACTCCCATTCCTCCACACTACCAGATAAGCCTGGTCCAAACTTCTCACCCCACTGGCCCTCTCAGCTTCTCTAGGACTCCATTTCTTGTGTTTCCCAGCATGCCCTGCTCCTTCCCACCTCATCACACAGACTCTGCACCATCCTCTAGGACTGCCCACCATGTCCACCAGGAAGGCTGTGTTTCTTCCCACAATGTCCACAGTCCATCTGCTCTGTGATCAACTTCTTTAGGCTTCTGGGTGGACATCTCTGTGACTCGCTTCATATTTCTGCTGGATCCTCTGGCACCATCTCCTCTCGAAGTGTGCTAGACTAACTGAGTGTTCTAAGATCTCCTGCCTCTATGTCTCAAACCATCCTTCCCATAGATGCCACTTACTAGGGCTCCCAGGTAAGCCCTGCCTTTCCCAACCCCATCATGCTCCTGCGTGTGCCTGCAGGCTACACACTCAGTTTCTCAAGATCTTCTGACTGCTGAACTTACGCAAAGTACAGCAACAAGACGTGGGATGCTGCACCAGAGGACAGCAGAGGAAAGGACCAGCAGGGGGGTGCTGACCCTTGGATAATGACCTTTAGTCTAGGCAGTGGTAGACTCTCCAAAGAAGCCTAGGGATAGAAACTAAAGTCCTCAATACCAGTGTCACATGAGAAAGCAATATCACACACAGCCTTTACCTCTCTCAAGCTCTGTGCACACCTCCACTGAGAAAAGAGGGGTTAAATAAAAATACAAAAGACTCAACCAACAAGATTTACAAGACCCAGTGCAGAAAAATAAAATTCATCATAAGAAGCCATGACACATCCCCTTCAAAGATTACTAACTTCATCGTAATGGCCCCCATTAAGAATGATCTGCAAAAAAGTCCAGATAAATAGTTCAAGACAATAATTATAACTATAGTGAGTCAACTCAAAGAGGATATGGATATACTCCAGGAAAACAAAAGCAGAGTGGAATGACATAAGGAATAAATAGAAACTCTATCATTAAAGGTCAGTAAAGAGAATTGCTAAAGAAAGTCCAAGATGGAATGATACTGGAAATGAAAAACTCAGTAAGTCAAAAAATATCAAGGACCTCAATATAAACCTCAACACCCCTAACCTGTTAGAGGAGAAAGGGGAGGAGGATAAGCTTCAGCTTACAGGTACAGGAAAGGACTTTCTGCAGAGGGCCCCAAGTAGCACAGGCTTTAAGATCAACAAATGACAAATGGGACTTCATGAAACTGAAAAGCTTCTGTCCAGTGAAGGACACTGTCAATCAAGAGAAGAGGCAGTCAACAGAACAGGAAAATAATCTTTACTAGATACATATCTGACAGATAGTCAGGGTCCAGAATAAGAATTATAAAAAGAAATATTTTAAAAGAATACCATAAACAACACAATTGAATTTAAAAACAGATTATGGAACCGAACAGAAAGTTCCCAAAAGAATAAATACAAATAACTGAGAAATACCTTTCAGAAATGTTCAGCATTCATAACTACCAGGGAGTAAAAATGAAAACACTTTGAGATTTCATCTTATCCAAGTTAAAATGGCTAAGACCATTCCCCAAAAGCCAATGGATGTTAGAGTGGCTGCAGGGGAGGGAACACTTATTCACGGCCGTTGAGTGTACAAACCAGTGCAGTCATTGAAAACAGTCAAGTAGATTCCTAGAGAAGCTGGAAATAGATCCACCACACGATCCGGCCATACTACAACTGGGCATACGCCCAAAAGCCTACATCTCCTAAAGAGATGCTTGTTCATTCATGTTCATTGCTGCTCTATTCTCAATAGCCAGGAAATAGAAACAGCCTACATGCCCATCACCAATGAATGGATAATAAAAACGTGATGCATACGTGGAATATATGGAATGTTATTCAGTTGCAAAGAAACCCAAAATGATGAAATTTGCAGATAAATGGATGGGGGTGGAAATTATCATTCAGGGTGCAGTTACCCAGACTCAGAAATACAAATGTCACGTGTGGATGCTAGCTGTGAATCTTTAAATATGTGTGTGTTTAAACTGCAGTTCCTACAGGAGTCAGGATATTGGTAAGGGACAATGGGGATGAATTTCAAAGGAAAGGGGATACCACACAAATGGTGTTAAGGAGGGTGGAGGAATAATGGAGCAGAAAATGATAGGTAGTATTGGGGAGGGCAAGGTAGATGAGGGACCGTGGAGAGAGATAACACTGAAGGCCTTTGAAAAAGACATATGGAAACCTAGTACTGTAAGAAGATTCTAAAATATGTACATATACTACATGCATAAATGCAGTTACTCTATAATACAGAGCTAATAATTACCTAGGCACCACAGCCTATTGAATAAAAATTTTATTGGTAGGTATGGACTACCCATTTTTGATAAGCTAGTAGCTAGGGTCCCTTAGATAACCCTAAACATTACATGCTATTGCCATTGCCCTTGAGTACTCTAGAACTTGATGCTAAAACCCCATTGCTGAAGACACCACATACGTAGTCACAGGATATGGAGAATCTAAACTGGTATCGACTTGGAGGCTTCATCCTATCTGGCTAGCTTCCATACTAGAAGCTTCCATGCATACTACTTAGGTATAAAAGTAATTAACAGTTTTACCCAACAGTGAACCACGAAAGATAAAATAACCAATGTCCAATAAAGCATGTCCCCTGGTGGAATAGTGGCACAGTTACTTTGGGAGTAACCCACCATTTTATGATTGGATTGAAAACTCACTTCACGAGCTGGAACTCATGCCTGAGCCAAAAACCCATGGCTGGCTAGGCCACCAGGGATAACCCAGTATCACTATTCTCTAAATGGACATAGTCTAAAACTGCCCCTAATTTCTCATCTTCACACAAGACATTAGTGAATCTTCAGCCCTGGCCACAGAGGCTTCTCTCTGCGGTAGATGGCTATTAGAACATGGGTCCACAACTGGCCAGTGTGCAGAGAATAAGAGACCACAGAATGCTCAGCTCTCAGTGGTACAGCTGTAACCCACTCCTTTCCCCTGGAAGTGGAATCATCATGGAAGTGGGCTAGGAAGACGGTAAGAGCCAGACACAGTGGATGTTTTCAGCAAAACAGCATTTGCTTGACATGGCAGAGCCACCGCACACATGTGCATCAGCAGCTGGGACAGCATATACAAGGTCCACACAAGCTCAAGCCAGACAAAAATCACAGCAAGGAAGGGGAAGGCTCATGAAGCTCCCACCCTTAGCTGAGGCACTGCTATCACCTGATGGCTGCTGGGGAAGAAAGCATGTGTCAATCTCAAGCATCATTAGATAAGGTGTTGTGCCCTAAACCAATAGGATGGGGAATCTGGGAAGAGGGCTGTGCTAGAAAAGCGCCGAAGACTGTCTCCATCTGAGTTCCAGCCTGTGGGAAAAAGAGAGCAGTCATTTCTTGTAATCAGGGACTTTAAACACCCGAGTCTTGTGCCAAAATACTGCGTCAGCTATTTTAGCCTTCACTCTACGTTGGTGCCCCTTTCTGAAAAATAGTATAGTAAAACTATTTCCTAAATGTGATGGCAAAGTACAGGTCTTGTCCTTATACTCACTTCTATTTTAGTTGTTAGGAAGGGAGATGCCAGCCTGTGGACTCCTTTTCTGCAGCCCACATGTTCAAACAATAGTTATCCAATGGGGCTCTACCTAGAGTTTACATTTCTTCTCTTTCTTTAACTGTGGGAAGAACTGCGGTCAGTTCTCACCACATTGCAAAGCTCAGCTTCACTCTATCCTAAACACAGTACCCAAACTGATCCTTCAAAATACACACTTTGGTCGGAAATTTTCTCTGTTGAACAGTTTTGAAGCTTTTTGTAGGGGGTGGAGGGATGGTTCAGCGATTAAGAACACTGGCTGCTCTTGCAGAAGTCCTGCATTCAGTTCCCAGCACCCACTTGGTGGCTCGCTTCAATTTCTAACAACAATTCCAGGATATCTGGCACCCTCTTCTGGCATCTGTGGGCACCACGCGCATGTGATGCACAGACATACACACAGGCAAATGGACACCTAAACTAAATTAAATGAATTTTTAAAGAAGTTAAAAGTTTTCTGCTGCTTTTAGAGTAAAAGAGGAAATGCTCCAGAAGGTCAATGAGGTCCCGGACCTAGCGCTGCCCATCACTCTTCAGGGTTAGCCTATGCTGTTGCCCTGGCAACTGGCTTCATGGTCCCTGGTCCATTCACTTCACATAATAGCCATAATGTCATAAATTCTCTATAACCCCCAACACTTCTTTCCTTCTCTATCTCCGTGTCCTCAGTTGGCCATCTGATCTATTCTGGCATTGTTAATCTCATAATCCAATTTTAAAAATTGATTCTCCATGCTGTAATCATGCACTAAGCAAGAAATTCTTTAGACGACCAATGTCTAAGATAGTTGAGAATAAATGGCTGCAAGTAGTATTTTTCAGTGAGGGATAAACAAGTAATGATATTCAAGAGTAAATACATGAATCCAAGTGAATTTTATCTCTCCTCTCCCAAAATGTGGCAGTTCTGTGGATGGTTCATGCACACAGTCGACTTGACGGCTTCTAGAATCGCCAAAAGACAAGCCTCTGGGTGTGTCTGTGACAGAGTTTTTGTTGGTTGGGAGGATTCACCCTAAACGTGGGTGGCATCATTCTGTGGGCAAGGGTCAAGCAAGCTGAGTAGAAACTTTCACCATCCTCTGTGTCCTGATTACAGCAGCAAGGTGGCTAATGGCCTCCTAGTCTTGCAACCACGCCTTCTCCACCAAGACAGACTTCACTCAAACTGTGAACCGGATTAAGACCTCCCTCTCCAGAGTTGTTCTCATCAGGTATTCTGACAGGAAAGGAGTGAGTGACTGATTTGATTCCTGAAAGAATTTGCAGGTGTCTTGTGGTTGAAACCCAGAAGTACTTGTCGAGGCTTAACTTTGAGATGTGTTGACATTTTTTTCTGGCATCTTGGCCTGGATGTAACTGATGGGCATAGCATGAGCCAACTTATGTCAAACTGTGAGTGACACTTTAGTTCCAGCTTAGACCTCTCCTGTATCAACATGCAGAGCTATAAGAAAATCTACAAAGAAGCACATATTTGTTTGGGCTGGTTTGCAGAAAAAAATAACGAGATGTCATGTCAAAATGTCCAGGCTCCAGAACTGGAAAGGCCTCTCTCTGAAATGCAGATGATAGATACAGCTGCCTTGAATTTTTTAAATATTAATAAAATCAAATTGTTGTGAAGTGCTTATCACAGTACCAAGTATAAGCCACCATTTCTTTGCTTCTGTCCTCTGGCACATGCCCACATATGGGACATTGCATAGTAAAGAGCAATTAATAAATAGTTCAGCATCTGCTCATAACTTCTGTAGAAATGCCGGCTCGCTAAGTTCAGTCAGATGTTACTTTCTCCTGGCATGGTATCTAGCCTCCTAGGATGCTGCTATGCATTGGATTGTGACAACACAGGCTGGCTGTCAGCTGAGATAAAGGGACCTCTGCTGGCTGCATTGTCATCTAGTCTTCACAAAGACTAATATCTCCCAGAAGTCACCCTTCTCTCCTCTCCTGTCAATGCATATGGGAGTTTGAGCTCCTGGCTGGGAAAGATACCTTCTAACCTATGACATACAGGAGAGTATGAGAACCCCTGGGAATGTGTTCAGGAACCCCTCTAACCACAAGAGCCTTGGTTGCCTGTATCATCTTTATTTTCCAGATATTACCTTTTTGCATGCCTGGTGTGTGCATGTGTGTGTGTGTTCAAATTTTCCTGTAGCTGCGCATTAGAGGGAGAGAAGTTTAGAAGTTGCCTTGGTTTCTGCATAGTCTTATATGGACTAATGCTTTGGTTACACTTTACCCTCCAAGGACCCAAGATCCAAGGGATCTAATGACCAAATCACCTAAGGATTATAAGTATGAGAATGAACTCATTCATTCAAGATCAGCTAACTTCAGGAGGAGGAAAAGTGGCCAGGATGCACTGAAATAGGTGATGGAAAGCTTTCCTAGCATAGTTACTATGCTACTAAAATTTCAAGTCTTACTAGTCATATAAATTAATTATAAATGTATCTTTGAATGTAATGTTGTGTAAGCATCAACTTTAGAAGCACTTGTTTGAATTTCCACTTGTTTCGTGCCAAGATGGCTCATGGAAGATCAAGGACTACTCCACATCATCACAAGACTTTAAATATCTGAGTTATTACCTTTCAAAATCGAACGCCCTTTGAGCCACATAGAGACTTCAGGAGGTGGTTGACACTGGGTACTCTTGGAAGGGGGGTTACTCTGAGGGCTTGCGAGACACTGCTGTTGAAATATGAACACTTATTCTTAAATGTTCTTGACATAAAATGTCTGATAAACAGATCTTAGAAAAACATGACCTCTCTACTTATGAGCTATTTTTAATCATTACAAGTCTCAACAAGGGTGGTATTTTTAAATTAGGAAGCTGGAAAAAACATCTTTATTTTTAAGTTGCCCTTTGTGAGTTTATTTTCCTCACAGCTGCTTCTCTTGGGCATGTCTAACTTTTGTATATATTTTCATCTTCTAGATTGATACAAGGGACTAAGTCTGAGGCAGGGAGAACAATGAAATGTCTTACTGAACACATGTCCATACAGGCACCGGAGACATGAGGAGGGTATGACATTGTCAGGAGATGGACTTGATGACCAACACTTGAGGGGTTTGACACTTGAGACTGTGTGGCTTATTTCCCAATGATCTTTTGTGTTCATAAGACAGAGAAATATTCAAAACTATTTTTTAAAGTTAGTAATAATTTGTTTCTTATCTAAGCTTAAGGATTTAAGAGGTTAGAGTTTTTTATCCTTAAAAGTAAACAGCCATTAAATGGAGATGTTAGAAAATGCTTTGAGATGAAGCAGAGTGGGTAGCATTAGAAATGGAGTTTCTTTTCTGTTTTATCAGCTCACAGTGTGTAAATCAGAGGGTCTCAACCTAGGAGTCGTAACCCCTCTGGCAAGCCTCTATCTCCAAAAACATTTACATTCGTGTTCATCACAGTAGCAAAATTGCAGTTATGAAGTAGTAATGAAAATAGTTTTATGGTTGGTGTCACCACAACAATGAAAAACTGTACTAAAGAGTCACACCATTAGGAAGGTTGAGAACCTCTGCTCTAAATCTACATTTCAAATGCTATTCATTCCTTAATACTAAAGTATACCAAAAGATGTCCGAATAGTTTCAGTCTAAAATTTTGTTTGTAACAACAAAATCCCAATAGCATCACTATTCTAAAGAACCATACATATTGGAAGAATGTTTCTTGGCATATGATTCATGATCTATGAAAAGAATGATTCACATCTTGGCGATTGTTGTGATATTTTTCTGAGTTACTCATTTTCAAGAAAAGAAGCCTGGCCTCTTGCTTTGATTAATTCAACAACTATGTGTTACTCATCCACCAGAGTGCAGCTGTGTGTTAGACACTGTAGATCTTGCCATGAACAGAGGAGGAAAGGCATCTTATAGTTTGCCTTCTAACTGTAGGAGCCAGGCAGTAAAACAAAACAAACCAGAAACAGCACACAGCATGACAGTATGTCATATACCTAACAGAGAATGAGAGCTATGGTGGCATTGTGAAGGCCATGGCTATCCTCAGAGTGAAACGGAGAGCCACTATACGCCATGGCAGGGACCCCAGCATGTGACAGACTCCAGAGATGAAAGGAAAAATAAACTCAGCAGAAGCCATCATCAGTCATTAAGAATAAAGCAGGTATTTCCAAAGTAACACTCATGTTTGTGGTGTTGGTATTTTCCATTACGGTAGAGGGTATGTAGAGACTGATATACACTTAGTGTAGGCATTGTCATTACAGCTGATAGTGTAGATGGGGTAGTTTATAGGGATGGGAGTACATTTATCTTATGTCCTAACATAAGTTCTTTGGTAATGGGGGCACAGAATATATACTGAATAGGTATAGATAGAAGTTTCTGTCTCGCCTGGTCCAACAGTCATTCAGTCCCAAATAAACAGACAAAGGCCTATATTCATTATAAACTGTTAGGCTTCTTGCTCAGGCTTGTTACAATGAAAACACACGTCACTAAACATGGATATGAAATCTCAGTGTGCCCATGTGTGCAGAAGAATGGGCTGCGTGTGTGGTTCACAATCACTAAAAGAGGAGATGAATGTGTCTCCAGAATGAAAACCATCTGCAAGCTCTTGCTTGTCAATCTTCATGAAGCCAGAAGTATCAGGTTACACATGAAAGCAATTCGCTGGAGGAAAGAGAAGGCATCCAATATACAATGCAAGTTTTCAAGATCCTCGTCAACAGCCCAGAGTTTGCCATGGGAAACACTTTCTTACACAACATATACCTCTTTGGAAATAAATCTTTAATCATTTTCCTATTTATCTGAAGTGATATTAAATAGAAGCCAACTACTGTTTCTAATTTAAAGATAAGATTTGCTGCTTTATGCTTTTGGGTCCAACATCTCTGCCTGTCGTGGTATCCTAGAACCTCCTTGATGGTCCTGTGGCTTCAAGAGCATGAGTTCTGAGTTCCTGAACCTCCAGATCTGATTACAGTCAGAACAAAGGTAGGCATGCGAAAAGAAGCAGGGAGCTAAGAGTGGGGACCCCTCGAGGAAGGACTACCTGTTAGCCACAGAGAGCAAACTCTGAGGAGCAAAAGACAGAAAACAAGAAACCAAAACATCTACACTGTGATTTGCGACTTCCAGCCTCTCTTGACAGTTTTAAGAAAGTAATTACTAGTCTTTAAAATATTCAGCGTGTGTCATCTTGTTATGGAGGCCCTGGCAAATCGACAGGCTAGTATACTAGACCACCTTCGCTCCTGAAGAGTAAGAACTGGACTCTGTACAAAACCAAATGAAAACAACCACAGGTCTGTAAATTAATAAAGACCAGGAAGATTCCCATAAAAGAACTAAGGCATGGAGTAATGGATTTCCCTTCTTTCACTGATGTTGTGGTTAACATGCTGTCAGCCTGAGAATGGTCTATACGTGTTCTGATGTAGGAGGGTCATCTGTCTGTGTGTTACTTTCATTGGTTAATAAA
>LOEQ01000452.1:196729-214207 GCA_001685075.1 Bramus lutescens | reverse complement strand
GAATTGAAGTCAGGACCTTTGGAAGAGCAGGCGATGCTCTTAACCACTGAGCCACCTCTCCAGCCCTGTTTATTTTTTTATTTTTTTTTAAGACAGGATCTCACTATGTAGCTCTGGCTATCCTGTAACTCACTATATAAACCAGCCTTGAACTCACAGACATCCACCCTGCCTCTGCCTTTGGGATTAAAGACATGTGCCACCACACCAAGCAAGTATCCGTATTCTAATATGGACTTTTTCTTATTTGAGCAAATAACAGGTGAACAGGTTTCTAACTCTGTTTCATATAGAATAGTTAGTCTCATAACATGAAGTTTCTATGATTCAAGAGTCTTCCTCATGCTCTAGCAAACAGTACAATAATGGTAGCTTTATAAAACAGACACTTTTTCTAAATAATTTAATCAAAACTGCCTGGGTTTTGCAATTTAATTTTGTTTTCAGGTAGAATCTTATAAAGTAATACACTAACATATTTTTTAAAACTCAGAATATACTTTTTCTCCCTCATACACACAGATTTCTTTGACTTTCTAATTCAAATCAATTTAAAGTTAATTTTAAAATCCAAGTAATAGATGTTATTTAGAATTTGAAAATTCATACATACACCCAATTTTACAAGGCATATTTCTTCATGAGCTACTTAGACAAAAACAACTGGCATTTACATCAATGAATTAATTGATGAAGGGATAGATGGATGGATGGATGGATGGATGGATGGATGGATGGATGGACAGATGGATAAATGGGTGGAAGATGAATCACTTAGGTTACAATATTATCCAATCAAATTCAACTATATCATTTCAGGACTAACCTACTGCTCCAACAGAGTAATCAATGTGCAATTGCCATGCAACAGTCTGACTCTGGTTTCCGTGTAAGGTTAAGGATTTATCTGCATGCCCACAGTCAGTCCCTGAAGCAAAGATGACTGGGCTGTCTGTATGGCTACAACTTTCAATGCACCAGCAGTTTGATCTGACATAGGATGAACGCTTGATCTAGGAAGGTCTGAAAGGCAGCTGAAAGAGAACTGACCACCTACAGCTCTAAATGTAGAGCTCTTTCATGTGTGTGGCATGAACTCACAAAATCTGAGGCTGCTTGTGGAGCCTAATGCAGAAAGAACACCATTCCGAATAAGGAATGATGCACACTGTGTAGGCAAAAGCATTTAAACACACCCACAACACGTAACATGTACATGCAAACATATGTACATATATTTCTCTTCTAATATCTTCAATGGTTATAGTGAAAGGCAATTAAACTGATTGTGAATTAGTGATCCCCATATCAAAAACATAATACAATAATGCCAGAAAATTGATTTTTTGTCTATATTCATAATTTAAAAGAACTGAATATGTCATTCAGGAGCTAGAAAAATTGAAATATCATATATCTCTTCCTAGTTTATATATGTATTTTTTAAATCTATCTTATCCTAAGTTGAACAATTTACACACAGGCAGCACTCTGTGGGTTTAAAACAATACATGCAATTGGGAGATTCAAACGGTTGGAGTGGGAGGAATCAGAGAGGAGGGAGTGGGTGTGGATTTCAAAACACGTTATACACATGTATGAAATTCCCAAGCAATAAAAAAGCTTTAAGTCGCATTGAACCGAAGTTGGAAGACTCAAGGGAGGGTTTTGATTGCAACACACTGATCAAAGAGCTGTCATTTAGAAAAGAAACGGAAAAACCAGACTTTCCGAAAAGGAAAGAAAGTAGCACATTTAATTGCCGAAACAATGCAGTTATCTTTACTGAGGGAAAGAATGTTCTACCCTTATGACTGTCAGAGACTAGCACGAAGAAAAGTAGAGCATAGCAGATATGCCGACTTTCTTCAAAAAGGGCAAATATCTCATGTAAGTAAAAGACATTTCAGGAGAATCCAAAGGCAAAGGAAGCATAATAGCAAGGAAGATCCCTATTCCTAAGAAACGATCAGCCTGTGGAGGACTGACGGGGCCTCTGGTGTGAGGAACCAGCAGCCCGCGCTTCGAGATGCCTGCGAAGACCCTCTGCTCCCAAAGTATAAAACCAATGCATCTCCGTCACCAGAGCTGCAGAATAGGTGAGAAAAGGAGCGACCGTTTTGAGCATCCTCACTGCAAGAAAACCGCAAAGGGCTCGGGTGCCAGGTCTACCTAGTGTGCTCACACGCTCCCTAAACTTGAATAATTACACATGTCAAAACTAAATTTTAAGAAGGAAATGAGGCCAATCTGTCTCTGCCAGCTCACAAGGTCCTGTGCTCGGTAAAGCTACCAGACCGTGTGTCTGTCCCACTCCCAAGGTCCCACGCAAGGTTCCTAGAGTAAAAGGCAATGAGTTTCTTTAAATTTGCAATATGTAAAACAGAGCATACTATACAGAGAGCTTTTAAAAAGGAAATTATTAATGACAACAATCTACAACAATGATGAATGAGGTAAACTTAAAAACAGAAGATCTGAAATAAGAACCAAATATGGGAGAAATCTATTGGCAGTAGGTGATAGTGAACAGACAGACCGACAACTGGCCACTGCACAAAAAAACAGCATGGAAAAATGCCCAGCCTTAAACGGGAATATATACCTCAGCCCCCCTCCCAAGGCTTGGAGATCCTTGAGGAAGAGGAAGTGGAAAGGCTGAAGAGCCAGAGGTAGTGTATGAACATAGGAAAGAGTGTCTGCAGGTCACAGCAAGGCAGGTGCACCTGGGAACTCAATGCAGCTGCAAAGGCAAGCCCGAGTCAGACCAAATGTCAGCATGGACGTGGGTAGGAGGAGCCAAATCCCAAGNCCAGCCTAGGAACCATTAGCAGTTAAGTGCTTAGCCTCTGGTAAGCAGCCACAGTCCAGTGGAAAACTCCATACATAGGAACACTTGGGCAGCACAAATTTATCTTGGTAGGTCTTTTTTATTATTATTATTCCCTCATATATTACATCTAGACCATAATTTCTCCTCCCTCCTCCCCTGTCGGTCCCTCCTCCAACCTCACCCCATCCACTCCTCCTCCTTCCCCTTCTGAAAAGGCCAGGCTCCTGCGGATGTTCTTGAAAGGTTTCTAAACAAAGAACACAACGTTGTATGGATGATAAAGAGGCATGGGGAGAGTTGAGAAAGGGGTTAAATATGATCGAAACACATTGTACAAAATTCTCAAAGAATTAATGTAAAATTAATGAGTTTAAGCAATAGAATTGAGAAAAATATAAACATTTCTTATCTTTAAAATATGGGAAAATCATAAAATCATCAGTATGTCAAGTTCCATAAAATATATGTATTTGATACTATTTTGTTGGGATCTTCTTATATCAGAAACTGATAAAATGATAAACACTACCTATTATGGAAGAATTATCTAAGAATAACAAAAATGATACAGAATATGCTACAAGAACATAGGAAAAAAATATGAATCGCTTGAACAGCTACTTTACCAGAATGATCCCTGAGGGTTATCAATAATATGTTTGCATGTGAATAATGGATCTTGCACTTCTAAGGAAAAGTAGATCATTTATTAAATGACACAAGCAATTCTTCCACCCAAACTAAATTAGGTCTTTAATTCACTTTATAACAATAAATGTGATATGAAGTACATATTTGAACATTAAAACAAAAAAGCGACATAGTTTTAGAAAAATAATAAATAGTTACGTAGCTCTGGGGTTAAGGAGAACTCACTCAGAAAAATGCAAACATGGAATTGAACCCTGAATATTTTATTATTCAATCCTTGCATGCAGTGTTGAAAAATATCGAGTTTAAACTCAGAAAATGAACCAGTAAACAACAGTAAAGGACATGTGCAACACAGGAAACATTTGCTGTCCCCACTACCTAGAGTGGCAGCGAACCTGAAAGAAAGTTCTGTGTCAGGGGAGATGCAAATGGATAGCTCTAAATTTCTTCCTCACAGAAGAATCATAAAAGCATCTGAAATAAACAGTTACACAAAGGAAAATTAAAAGAATATCAAAATGGACTCTGCGCCTATCATGTTGCCAAATTTGAAATGCTATGGAGACAAATTCTTCCATTGACAGAATACAAATAGTTTCTATAGTCTTGTAAGACAGTACCTGCTGCTTGTGTGAGTTCTGAAACCCACACTTTTCTTACCCGAGAACACTTTGCCCAGACAAGGATGCTGACGATACTTCTCTACCAATGACCTTCCTTATTCCCAGGTTCCATATCCAGATTCAACAAAGCACACACCAAAAGCCTTTTTTTTAAAAAAAAAAAAAGTTTCTACTGGGGATGGAGAAATGGCTCAGGGCTTAAGAGCACTTACTGCTCTTGCAGAGGACCTGGGTTCAACTTCTACCGTCTACATAGTGGCTCATAGCCATCTCTAATCCCAGTTCCAGGGGATCTGATACCCTCTTCTAGCCTATACATGCCCTAAATACTCTTGTGCACAGACATGTATGCAAGTAGAACATTTATACATATAAAAATAATAAATAAATGCATCTACACTGAATATATACAGACTTTTTTTTTGTTTTCTTGCTCCCAAAGTAAAGATTCTAACCAACTGTGAATCACTTACATTCCAAAATTAATCTGAAGGAGCATGTGTAGAGTTAATATGTAAATGCTGTGCCCTTTTATATAAAGGACTAGAGCATCCTAGGGTCACACATGCTAGGAAAATCCAGTCTCCCATGGATAGCAAAAGGAGGCTGTATCACTGGTTGTCAGGAGTGAAACTGTGGAATCACTTGCATGTTTTTCAAAAGATAAACATTTGACAAAAGCCCAACTTTTCTATAATAAATATTACAACATTAGATATTTGAAGTAGAAAAAAATATTGTCTGCTCTGGGGATACTCCCAACATCTCACGCTGTAACACTGGAGAACTGTAATATAGTTGTTTATGAAAGGCTCCCTCCCCTATTTTTAATGCTTCATTAAACATTAGGTGAGCATCTTCACTGTACAAGACACATCCATCGTCTTACCCTGTTGTACCACAACACCTCATTTGGGGAGCAAAGACTCCAATCATCAGGGGACCTAGCATGTCAGCATTTCCCAAATATCACACTTCAGGGGCCGGGTCATCACAGCTCCAAACATCTGCTCACAGTTTCCTTGTTAATATTTCCTTCTCTTTCCTCTTAGCCCAACCGTATCAAACACCCAGAACACCATCCAAACATTCTCGCTGCGAGGATGAGTATGGTAGAGGTCGACTCTCTTTGCGCTGGCTTTTCTTGCCCTTAATGTGAGCAGGTGAAGGGGATATTATTAACTACCCACGAGAAGAGAGAAACAAGCACTGTAAGAAGCTGCTGGGAACAGAAATGCACACTATGCACAATTCCATTTTCCGTGTCTCCTGAAAAGCTCTTTTAAAGTGCTGTGGGCCATCCATGCTATGGTAAGCAATGCACCTAACTTAAACATTAACGACAATATCCATGTGTGTCCATTTTCACCTTCGCAAATAATTTTAATTTCTAACCTGAATATATTTATTTTAAATGATATTAAACAACTATTTATGGTAGGTTTACATAAAGTCCTGCTTCAAATGAAAAAAATACTGACCAAGAGAAATGCCATTGACTTGGGGAAGTTCAGGGAGCTCATGAGGACACAGCACTGTGAGAACTTCAATGGTAGACATTAGAGACAGGAATGCTTGTACCAAGTGAAATAGCTTATGGACAATTACTTGTCAGCTAGTTGACAGTATCTTGTAAATGTGCCTGGGACTGAAGGTAATGATATAAATAACAGCTAACACATATGAAACACCATGTGCTGTGGCCTGTGCTAAAATCTTGGGTCTCACCTCAGTCAATCTTCAGGATTATTGTTTTGAGATAATTTATTTTTTTACAAATGAGAATAGCAAGTCTCAGTAGAATTAATAAAGTTCCTCTTCCATGGTCACACAGAAATCTGTAAGGCCTGACACTAGATTCTGAATTCTTCAACATATTATTCATTTCTGGTTTCAAATTTATTTTGTGTGTGTGTGTGTGTGTGTGTGTGTGTGCGCGCGCGCGCATATGAGTACAGGTACTGCTAGAGGCAAAAAGAGGGCACTGGTCCCCAGAGTTTGAGTCACAAGTAATTGTGAGCTGCTGGGCACAGGTGCTGAGAACTAAACTCTGGTTCTTTGAAGTGTAGCAAGTATTCCTAACCTTTGAGCCATCCAGCCCTGAAACTATGCCTCTTCTGGCTAAAGCAACTCTGACAGCCTGAGAATTGCTCCAACAACAAGATATGATGATACACATTAAATCCTGCCTCAACCACTTTTAGCTGAATGAAAATGGCAAAACCAGTACATACCTTTCCACTTCTACTCTCCTCCTTTCTAACGTAGACATTATTTAAAATCTTTCCCATTCTAGATTAAGATTTGGAGAAACGTACATCGAAGGCGGCTCAGTTTCTTCCCACAGTGCTGTGGTAAAGATGAAAGGTGAAAGCCTGTTGATCTCAATAAATCACTGAACAGCGGGAGATAAGTATGACAACCTTGGGACTGTTTGGAGAAAGAGCAGGAACTGTCTTGTTCAGTTTCTCCAGATTCATTTGTTTCTCCTCACAGAAACACAGCCCCAATTATAGTGCTGAATTCATCTGCAAGGGAGAACTGCCATTTCCTGGCGAGCAGTTTCATAAGCATGTATGTCAAGGTTTAGAAGGTTTTCTGTTGCTAGAATTGTAAGCAATCTCCCCCAAAGCATGCAGGTCTTTGTGATGAACTGCTATGTCTGTGTTCAAAATAATAAGCTTGAATATCCTCTGTCTGTATAGTTACCCTAAGTTACAGTGAAGGAGAATAGATTAAATGACCTTTAACAAGATGTTAACAAGCTGAGTTTAAATGTAACTTCCTAGGAATTAGCAATTATACACAGACTCTGGCCTATTATTTGAGTTTCCACTTATCTTGACTGTGTTTTGCCATCTCCTTTTTGAAACTCCCTGGCCCTTAGCCATCCATGACGATTCTTTATCAGGATGGTAGTGTGTGGGCATAGGTATTGTTCCACTAATTGCAGCTTGTAGAATTCTACCTAAAGGAACCACCTGTTAACTCTTCGATTTTCTCATCAGCAAAATGCTGAGTACAGTCTTGACTTTAGATTCTTTTAAGGACCAAAGCCAAGTTTAGACAGAAAAGCACTCTGTGCATAGTATTTCATAAAGCATAGCCTGTTCTCATCATTGTAGTTGGTATCTCCCCACCACTGTCATTTCTGTGGTAGCTCTCTTAGTCTCAGCAGATGATATGAGTCCATCATACCATATCGCAGGAGTGTGTTCCTTGTAAGGATCAATAAACCCATGTCTTTATTTTTCACACGTGTGTTCTCCACACGGCATTAGCTGTTCTGCTTGCATTAATTGTGGCTTGTATAGGTGAAATTCCATCCTTCCAGCCACTCACTAACTGCAAGGTGCAGTTGGGGCTCTTGCTACTCATTCTGTCAGCTTTCAGGCATCTAGCAATGAGACAATGTCCTTGTCTTCATTCATAGAAATAATAAAGACACCATCCCCGAGTAAACACGTTGAGGGATGTATTAAAAATGGAAGAACGTCAAACTATAGGGTTCACAAAGAAAGCCACAGTGGAGGAAGAAGAAAGGAACCACAGAAGAGAGATTAATTACCCCGTTTTGTTGACAAAGGGAAATGAGATTGGGACGTTGCAGGATGAGAGGGTCAAGCAAACTGTGACTAAGGGAAGAGCACTCTTGGAAGAGGGGACTGTGGCTCTATAGATGGCAAAGCCTGGTTAGAGAATTAATCCACTGAGTAGCAGGGCGGTTTGTAGTGGAAGAGTCAGACGGCAGCATTAGGAGAAAGTAGGCGATGACACACATGCAATGTGACTCATTTTCAGAGCTGTGGCTGTTACTTCATGGAGAACTGAAAAGGCATTGGGAAAGTTTGAGCAGAGAGACAACCTGACATAGGCACCCCAAGCAGAACCACTTTAGCGTTGGCATTGAGAATGGACTAAAGGGATGGAAGACACATGAAGGAGGAGGATGGCGGGCCTCAAGGAAAGTGAAGATCACAGTGGAGAACTTGACAGGTGGGGTGATACTGGACAGGTTACAAAAGTGAAGCCATTGGGATTTGGTAATGGAATATTATGGGATGTGAAATTGAAATTCCACACAGAGAGACAAGGATGACAGGATACCCAGACCTGAGCAGCGCGCAGGCTAACTTCTTGTGAACATTCTCAGAGAAGAGGTTTAGAAACACAAAAGAGTTCACGTTATAGTCTTTTCACGTTAATCTTGAAATGACATGTGGCCCTCCACATCTGACAGTTATTGACATACAAGTAGTATTTAAAGCCATGAGCCTGAATGCCATTTTTGCAAGCGAGAAGTGAGCGCAGGGGAAAAAAAAATAGTAGTTAGAGGTTTGAACTAGCTGACATTTCAAAATTTAGATTTTGAGAAGATGAGCAAGGAGCTGTAAAGGGTATTGAGAAAACAGACCGCCGAGCCAACGACCGTGCGGTGTGAGATGCAGGATGCTGAGAGCGGTACAGCGGAACAAGGACTCGAAGCTCCTCTCAACAACCAATGCTATTAATCCGCGAAAATATGAGAGCTATTATTTGAGGAAGTAGGAAACATGTCTCACGGTCTTGCTGTATGTCTGGGAAAAGAAGGAAAAGAGCTAATCATGAAGACAAGTGGGAACCACACATACTCACAACGAATCATCATGCCTACAGAACCAAACTAGTCCAGATGGCTGCATACCTTTCTTTAGCCCTTTCTTGGTTCCTGGTTACAAGACAGAGAGGGTGGAGCCTGGGATTGTGAGAGATAATATTATAAAGGGAGTGTCCATCAACTATCTGTTACTATACCGAAAACTTGGAATAATCGGCTTAAAAAGACAAAAGTTGCCTTTGGCTCAGGTTTAGAAGATTCAGTCCATGACAGATTTCCTGACGCTTGGGCCTGTGGGGCACATCATGACTGTCTTAGAGGCTCACTAGCCTTATGGTATATTACCCGTGATGTAGCTCCTCTCATTGAATCCACATATTAAAGGTCATGCCATTCCCACTAGCGCCATGAGAGCGTGCCTAGACCTTGAACACAAGTTTCAGATACACACTACAGTAAGGCATGAGGGAAAGCCTGGGTGCTGATGAGAGGCCACAGTGATAAACTGCTGAGTCTTTGAAGCCACAAGTAAGTGGAAAGAGGTGGAATGTGAGTTCTAGAGACAAAGGAAGAGGAATGAAATCAAGAGCCTGCATAATTCTGCCAATAATCAATGCCAGTTCTGTGTAGGGACGTGTGAGTGTGGTGAAGTCCAGGATGGTATTTGGCAAGCAAAGCGAGCTGTAACTGGGGCAGAGCATTAGGAAAAGATGAGCAAAGTGACAGGGAGAGGTGATGAAGATCATGCCAAGTGAGTGATAGGCACCTGGCAAGAGAGGCTGAGACTTCAGGTGGGCCACCACCTTCAATAACAAACAAGGGGAAGAAAATGACAATATCTAATGACTCCAGATATGATCAAGATGCAAAGGCTAGAAGAAACTGCTGAGATAAACATGAAAGACAGAAGAAATTAAATAAAGCTAAGGTAGAAAATTACCTGGACTAGAAACAGGCAGTCAAACACAACAGGTATTCAGAAACTCAGAGACAGGACTAGACAATCTCTTTAGGAGGCGCAACAAGAGAAACTTGTTGTGGGGCATTATAGGCAGGAGGGAAAAACTACAAGTAAATAAACAATATTCAAAGCTGCAAGGGGTTGAAGAGACAGCTCCACTGCCCTCAGAACCCACATTAACAAAATAAGGCATGGTGACCTGCATTTGTAAGCCCAGTACTGGAGAGGTAGAAAATGTGCATTCCTGGGACTTCCTGACCATTGGCTTATCCTAATTGCAAGACACCAGGTCAATCAAAGAAAATAAAGAGGAAGGTAACTGAGGAATGACATCGAAGGGTTACCTTTTGCATCTACACATATAGGCACACCTACATACATGTACTCAAATGAACATACACATAAAATAAACATCATGCATAAAGATACACACATGCATGTGTGTATACATAACACACATACACACACACACACAAGGCTATAAGTGGAAAGCATCAAGTCACTAAGTCACTAACATAAGCACAATTACCAATATAAGGTCAGCCAAAAATTCAAACCCAGAAAGTAAATAACAGTCAACTAAGATGGAGATAGCCTACAAAGCTATCTTTTTTTTTTAATTGACAGGGAAATTCAAGGGAAGCTCATGACCGCCAAACAGCATACTGAAGTCTTAATAGAATATAATATACAGAAAATAATGATAGTGCCAATCACAAGGGCCCAGGAAAGAAAAATCTAGAACAAATGAAAGGGATAGCAAATAGTAATCCATCAGTTCTAACAAGCCAACCAAGTCTGATATTAACAGGAAAGAAAGTGAAGAATGGTAGTCTAAGCCATCAGAAAAAAATTCAATAAGAATTAGTAAATATGTGTCAATAATAAACTTAAGAGTAAATGCCTCAACTCACTAATAGAAAGACCCACAATGTCTGACTGCATTATAAAACTGTATCCAACCATATGTTGTCTCTAAGAATTATACCCACTGGTAGAGACATCCACAAATTGAAAGTTCAAGGATGGATTCAATCTTAGAAATGAACAAAACTCAAACATAAACCACTTTAGCTATTCTGATAGCTGGTATTGTAGATTTTGAGTCAAAATTATTATCAAGAGATTGCCTTTAATAATAAAAATAGCCATTCATCAATTATGAAAACTTAGGCACCAAGCATTGGTACTTCAAATTTTTAAAACAATACTAGACATAAAATTTCAAATACATCCTCATACAACAAGAGTGGATGATTTCACTGTACCCTGTTCTCTTCTTTCAATAGACCATTCAAAATAAAAAAATAAGCCAAGAAATGTCAGAGTTATACAACACTACAGATCAAATGGACCCGAAAGTTATCTGTAGACTATCACATCTAAAAGAAACAAGATATATACTCTTCACTGTAGCCAATAGAAATCTAAAATATAATGGGTACTTTATTAGACAAATATGACCTACCAAAATTAAATAAAGAATATAGAAATAATATAAATAATGACAAAAATTAAAGTTATAGCTGGAATTTTCTTTGGGCCACCAACCAGCCCCAAATAAAGACACAGAGACTCATTATTAATTATAAATACTCGGCTTTAGCTTGGCCTTGTCCTACTAGCTCTTTTAACCTACTTTAATCTGTTTCTAGTCATCAACATTTTGCCTCAGGGCTTTTTACCTTTTTCTTATTCTGTAGGCCCTACTTTCCAGCTTCTTCTGTGTCTGGTTGACGGGCTCCAGGCATCTCCCTCATTATTGACCTTTCAGCTTTTTATTAGACCATTCAGGTGCCTTAGGCAGGCAAGGTGAAACAGGAACACTTCTTTACATAATTAAACAAAGGCAACACATCTTTACATAGTTAAACAAATATTCCATAACATTAAAGCAGTAATAAAAAGTTTTCCAATAAAGAAAGACTCAAGACCAGATGAATTCAGCACTGAATTGTTATAAGCATTTCAAGAAGAGCCAGTGTTCCTCAAACTGTCCCATAAAACACAAAGGAACAGAACTTTGCCAAGCTCATTCTACAAAGCTGGCATTACCCTGAAATGGAAAATGGAAAATAGCATAACTAGAAATGGAAAAGACCAAACGATGAAAACTATAAGTGAATTTCCTTGATGAATATATGTACAAAATTTCACAATATAAGTCTTCAAATTTAAAGAACACCATTGATAAGATCATACATTATCATCAACTTGGTTTCATTTGAGGAATGCAAGATTGGTTCAATATATATTAATAAATGAGTGTAATTCAGGGTGAAAATAGAGTTAAGGACAGAAATCAATGATCATTTTTATCAATGCAGAAAAGACAGAACAAAATTCAATGCTTGTTAATGATAAAAATGCTAAAGAAACTAGAAGTAGAAAAAACATACCTCAATACAACAAAGGTTATAGATGCTAAACCTAGAGTCAGTATTATTCCAAACTGTTAATACCTGAAAGCATTTCCTCTACACCCTTAGAGTAACAGCTCTCTTCATTCTTATTTTGTATAATGTGCATGTCCTTTGCTAGAGCAACAAGAGAATAGAATAAAGTGGATTAAAAGATGAAATAGGAAAATCAGGTTTTTTTTTTGTAGATGATAGAAGCCTGTATATTAAATAACCTAAACATTCTACCAGGACACTCTCTGACCTAATAAAGCCTTCAGTAGAGTAACAGGCCATAATGTCAATTTATAAAATTAGTAGCTTCTATATGTGTGAATAATAAACTCAAATAATGAAATGAATGAAGAGGAAGCTTCCATTTATACTAAGGAAAACCCCTGTAATAGGACTAAGAATAAAAATATACTAAAGATACTAGAGCATGTGAAGAACTATTACGGTCATGACTTGGTAGATGATATTGTGAAAATGTCTTTGCTGACACAGTTAATCTACAGACTCAGTATAATCACCAACAAGATTTTAATTTGATGCCTTGGAGAACCAGAACAAATAGTTTCAAAGTTCAAGTGAAAGCAGAACAGATAGCCGAAGCAACCCTTAGTGTAAGTGCAACACTCCAGATATCACAATACCTGATAATAAATTAGGTCACAGAACCATGACAACAGCATAAGATGGCACAAAGCATGGACACAGACCAGTGATGAGGGCACAGAAATAGAGCTATACAGTTAGACTTAACTATTTTTTGACAACTTGTCAAAAACATGCACTGGTCAATCAAAAGCCTCTTTAACAAATGGCTCTGAGGTCAAAGACCTTAGCATAAGACCTGAAAATTCTAAAGGAAAACAACGCAAGTTGCAGACACACACAGAGGTTTCTGATACAGACTCCAACAGCACAGGAGATAATTCCATCCCAAATACTGACTAATGGGATTGAAAGAAATTAAAAAGCTCTTTCTCAGCCAAGGAGACAACCATGACAGTGGAAAGAGTGTACAGAACTGAAAAATAATCTTTGCCAACTACATCTCAGACAGGGGATCTATATCCAGGATACATAAAGAACTATAAATATTAAACAGCAAAAATCGAATCATCGAATCAATTAATGTACAATTGACTGTATAGGAAGTTCCCAAGTAAAAGAATATAATCAATAAAGACTTGAAAAGATGTTCAACATACTTACCCATAGGGCAAATTCAAATTAAAACCACCTTGAGATTGGATCTCATCAAGAAAACAAATGGTTAAAAAATTCTGATGAAGGCGTTGGGAATGAGGAAGACTAATTCACCGCTGATGGGAATGTGAAATTACGCAGCAGCTAAGAAATTCACTGTGGAAGTTCCTGAAATGACTGAAAGGACCTCCCATATCATCCATTATACCACGCTTAGTTATATGCCAAGAGGCCTCAAGCCAATATACTACAGAAATATCTGTGCGTGCACACACAGACACATATTGTGAGTTCTCTATTCAAAACAACCAGGAAATGGAACCAGACTGAACGCCCATCGACATGAATAGATGAAGAACGCGTGGTACACCCAAACAATAGACTTGTGTGTAGCCACAGAGAGCGACAAAGTAAAGGTATTTTCAGGGGTAGGGAGGCAACTGAAGCCACCATTAACCAAAAAATAAGCATAGTCCGATATTGCATATTTTCTTTCAGCATGTTAAGCCTGATTCAAAATGATATACTTGTGCACACAGAAATGGATATAGAGATAAGGATAATAACTGCCCTTGGCACTTCCTTCACCAAGTCTAACTAATTTGTTTGGGTTTGGGGGGCGGTGGGAAAAGATTTGTTTCGGAGATGAAGGGAGTTCGCTTCACTGTGTTGGTGGAGCGCCTCCTGATGAAGAGTGCAGAACTAGCGGAGGCGCTGTGATGCTTGCCGTTCAGTACTCAACAGAAGCACTCTGGGCAGCTTTGCCATACGCTTTGTAGCGTTCCTGTTCCAAAAACTGTCCAACTTACAATTTCATTCTAAATACACAAATAATCACATTCTATAGACTTAGTGTAGAGTTATTTCACTTTGGAAAAACACATTCTAAGACATCTTTTAGGGCTTAGAAATCTTTCCAAATTATTTTTTTCCATTTCATATTTTCTTCATTAGACTTGTGGAAATTGAATGAATGCAGATAAACATTCATAAAGATTGATAGAGAGGTGCCAAGTCCTGTTGTCTGGGGTTTCAACGAAACCTCAAAACAAAAATATGGAACAAAATACAATTTATGTTCATTTTTAATGAATATTACAAAGTTTCTCTGTCAAAATCACATAGCCTGAATCTCTTAAGTTGGTCACAACCGTTACACTGGGAAGTCGGAGAGATGACTCAGCAGTTAAGTGCACTGGCTGCTCTTGCAGAGAACTTGGGTTCCTGGCACCCACATGGCAGCTCACAAACATCTGTGATTCCAATTCCATGGGATCTGATACCCTCTTCTGATTTCCATGAACACTGAATGTGTGTGATGCACATATATACTTGCATGCAAAAAGCCCATACACAAAAAAAAAATAAATCTAAAAGTAGCATATCACACTGGATTGTTCTTTACAATGGAGGAGAGTAGTGGCAAGATGTTAGGGACAAAATGTCATGAATCTTCACATCATAATACTCTGTAATACAGGAACTCTCTCAACATGGATGCAAAGAGAACGAGACCTTGCTGATGTAATATGATGATATACTACTGCATACTTTTAGTAATAGCTTAATTTCTTTGAAGAAATGCATGATAAATATAGACTATTCACTCCAAAATTTTCTCAGTCATAGAAGATATAAAACAGAATGAATAACATAACAATAAAAAACTATAAACCCTCTGGCATCCAAAGGTACATCAATGTCTCCTAATGATAAAATGTCTGGAACTCAAATGACGGGATAGATACAGAATGGTCCTAGAATATGCAGCAGAAACCGTGATAGAGGCTCACATAGGACAAGGGCCAACGACGTGGCTATAAACCGGCTAACTGGGTATGGGGCTGAGTCAGTTACCTTAAATGTGCTTGAGGGGTTAAGGGTGGGGTTGTTGCCTGTGTCTGCCCGCTGGCTGCCATGAATTAAGCCACTTTCTCTTCAACCCATTTCCACGACTATACACTGCCTCACCACAGGTTCCAAAGCAGCCGAGCCCGTCCACCGTGGACAGAAGACTACTCTCTGAACAGGAGATTGAAAACTTGAGAGGAAAAGTTGTGTTTTAACTCAGTCGCCTTTGCCACAGAGGTGGAGAGCGGACTAACACGGTCTGCTGTATCACTTTCCAGGCGACACACCTCAGGGAACAAATGAAGAAGTACACAATTTCATATTGAGCCTTTGCTCGTTCTGCTTGCCCACTTTCTGTCACCGACCAGATGTCTGAGACAGCTTAAAGGGAAGTCTCATCCACAGGAACTCCCCTACTTGCTTTGAACCTGTAGTGAGGTAATACAGCATGACAGAAGATGCGGGATAGAGCAAAGCTGCTCACCTCGTGGTGCCTTCTGGTGACTGCAGAGGGTAAACAACAAAAGGTCAGGGTGTAGCCATAGTGTCCTACCTTCATTCCAGCTGACGTGACCCCCTAAAGACGGCACAGGCAGTCACATAAGCGTGAGCTGAGGACCGAGCCTTCCAAACCCTGACCCTAGGAGAGTGCTTAGGATCCAAACCACAGCCTCACCCACAACACGTCATCTCCTTTAGTGTTTATCTCTCCACCTTTAGCTGTTTCCCTCCCTGTTGGTGGAGGGTAAGGGAGAAACAGTGACACAGCAGGCCATGTTTTCATTGAAACACTTGAGGTGTACTGGAAAAGGACAGCGACAAAGAGGGCGGGGCTTTAACCCCATCTTAGCAAAGGCAAATGAGGGGAAAGTTCTGTGGAAAATCCTCCTCCAGCAAGATGGCAATGTCTGTCCCTGCAGAGGCTCAGCCATCAAGGATCAGCTCAGAAGCAAGCTGTTGGCAGAAGCCCTGCCTTCCACCAGAGCGCTGATGTATGCTTGGCCTGACATTCATCTCCCACACTCCCGCTAATGTGCCGTTCTCACCTCCCTCTTCCCAGCAATTCCTCAATGTGCCAGCAGCGTCTCCTTTATGACTGCCAGTCTCTTCCTGCAACCGTCTCCTTTATGACTGCCAGTCTCTTCCTGCAACTGTCTAGGAGGAAATCGGGCAAGTTCCGTGAATCCCGAGATTTTAACATTATTGAAACACACCAGGAACCTCTGGCTGAATGGGTTTCAGGATAGCTCAGCAGAGCCACGGTGCTCAAGATTACCAGGTTTTATTTCCAGGCTGTGGCATGCTCTCAATTGCTGAGGCAGCGTATGAGATGACCAAAGAAGGAGTTTAATAAAGCCAGTGAAAGCAATTAAACATGCGCTCAGCTCCCTCTCTGCATATCCCTAACAGTTAAATGCTGACCTCTGACCCGGACTTTCTCCACTTTAGTACCCATGTTCCTGCATTTGTTCCTAGTTTGTTCACCTCTACTACTTAACAGAGACTGCCTTAGATAAGTGTTCCATGAAGTTTGTAAGACTCCCGTAAAGAGCCAGTAAGAATGAACTCTTAATTCGATGCTGTCGTTCAGGAAGCTGGAAAAGGGGCCAGTTAAGTCCAGTTGGCCTCCTGTGTCAGTAGATCCAGCCAACCACAGTGGATTGAAAACAGTTGCAAAAATTAAAAATGGCCTCTGAATTGAATATAGTTTTTTCTTGATTTTCCCCAGACAATCCAAGAATTTATTAGATATTAAAATTACAGTAAGCATGGGGCTAGGTTTCTGTTTCAGCAGCACACACCTGACATACCAACCTGCAAAGAAATAAGTTCCTCTGGGCTCACAGGTTGGAAGAGCCAGTGGCTGCACTCATTTGGCACACCATGACATCATGGGAGAGAGCGGAAGAGGAAGGGCGTGTCCTCAGCAACCTGAAGACCTGTCACTGGGCTCCATCTCATAATTCCCCCCACCCCCAGACAGCTGTACAGGCTGAGGACCACACTTTTAAAATACAGGTCTTCAGGGAGTTACAGCAAGTATTGTCTATAACTTACAGATGATTCCCTACATATAACAAATATTAACCTCTGTCTATGAGCATGCACAGGTGAGAGAATCCTGACACCAATCCCTTTAGATAACTGTAGTTAGATACTCAGATTGACTCAGTCAAGTTAGCCACTCTTAATCAAATGCCAAGGTCCAGTTGAAGAGCAGAAGGAGAGAGAAGATGAGCAAGGAAGCCAGGACTACCATGAGGGGTTGGTCCACCCACTGAGACAGTGTGCCTGATCTAATGGGAGCTCACCAAGGCCAGCTGGACTGGGACTGAATGAGCATG
>LOEQ01000452.1:148522-165578 GCA_001685075.1 Bramus lutescens | reverse complement strand
GCCAAGAAGAGGCTAGATATAATGGGCCAGGCGGTGCTTAAATGAATACAATTTCTGTGATTATTTCGGGGATAAGCTAGCCGGGATCTGGGCGGGAACGCAGTCCGCTGCTCCTTGCTACATGGAGCATCCAAGAAAATAAAATTTACAATGATTATCATCTAATCAAAATCGGAAATAACCAAAAGATATCAAAATTGCTACAGCTTTATCACAGACAGTGGAAATGAAAGAACAGGTAAGCAGAATCATAGAAGACTTCAGAAAGGATGGACCCAAAATCCTGGGCATGGAAAATACATATGTGATAAGCAACATATACTGGAATTTCTGGCAAATGGGAGCTTAAAGAAATTACCTAACTACAGAGTAACAGAATTTATGCCAATCAGGGAGAAGAAGAGATCGCTCAGCGGTTAAGATGCACACAGTCTTCCAGGGGGCCCAAGTCCATACCCACCACCCAGTGCCTACATCAGGTGGCTCATAACTACGTGCAACTCCAGCTCCAGGGGGCCCAACGGCTCTGGTCCCTGTGGGCACCAGTACGCGCACGCACGTGCTCTCACACACACACACACACACACACACAATTATAAGTAAGTATTTTAAAAGAAATTACACAAATCAGCATAGATAAAAATAATTTTAAAATAAAAAAAACACTAGTGAGTTAGGGGACACAGCCAATCACCCAAATATATTTTTAATAAAAGTCTCTGGAAGGGAGAGGAAGAGAGCTAGAAATATTTTTTTAAAAAGAAATGCTTTTGTCTAGTTTTGATAGTTTTTTAAATTTTTTGGTTAGGTTTATTCTGACAATTTCATATATGTATATAATGCAGTCTGATTCCTCTTCCCCTACCCTCTTGTGTCCCTCCCTAGCAGAACTTTAAAATTTTTCTTAATATTTATTTATAGTTTATGTGTATAGGTGTTTTCTCCGTACCTATGCCTGTGGACCACATGCATGGAGTGCCTTGGACCTGAGGGTACATTCCCTCACCGTGGCAGGCACTGCAGACGTCCCGGTGACAGGGCATATGGGTGAGCATACACCTGGGACTCCTCACATCTTAGCGAATCAAGAAGCAGAGAGCTAGCGGTTATTAGGCTCTTTCCTTTTAATGTAGTCTGGAATCCCAGACTATGGAGCAATACCAACTCCATTCAGGATGGGTCTTCCTTCCTCCATGAATCCCTCCTGGAAACTTCCTCCCAAACACACTCAGAACCGTGGCAGCTTTCTAAAGTCAATCAAATTAACAGTGACGAGCAACCACTGAGGCGTGTAAGGGCACTGCCACATTGCTCAGATGTCGCTAACTATCAAACTCTACCAAACACCATCTCTCATCTTCCCAAGAAAATTTAATACAAAGTGGTTATGTTTGAGTCCAAAATATGATACTTTTATTTATTAAGTCTAAATTATGATTTTTCAGACATTCATTTTACCTTAGACAGAATTTATACCACTAGAAACTAAAATGTATCTTCACGTATTTTGATGTTTGTGTTTTCTTCTGCAACTCTGTGGATGGAATGTGTTAGTGGAAACTCCAAGGTGATAAAAACTGAATAAAATACAGGCTGTTTCTAGAAGAAAGCCATCAATTATTTAATACTGCTTCGTCATCATTACTGTCAGGGACCTGGTACGACAATGTGTGTGTGTGTGTGTGTACATGTATATAGTAAACATACATAGTACCTGGTACTATAAGGATGTATGTATGCATATATAGTAAATGTATACTGTAAAGTGAAATATGTGTGTGTACACACACACACACACACACATATATATATATATATATAATTTTATGAGAAAGCTTATGCCAACAGAAGCAAACGTATCTCAGTGGTAAAGCATTTGCCTCACCTAATGTATTTAAGGTTTAATGGTCAATCCCAAGAACTGAAGAAAAGAGGGAAAGAAAAAATAGAAAGAAAAAGATGATATATGTGGAGAAATGATAAGTTGGATTTCATCAAAACTAATATATTTCCTAGGGTCTTAAGATGAGAAATGGCAATCCACATACTTGAAAATATTTGCCAGATGGTATCTGGTAGACAATTAGTACATGGAATATATAAAAAAAAAACTTTAGGGAATAGACAAAAGACAAAAGTGGATATTGAGCTGAAGACGGGATCCATATGGCAAGGAGGTTGATAGAAAGGTGTTTAGCATCATTAGCCATTGGAGAAATGCACATTAACACCACACTGAAGGAGCACTGGTTGAATATTTGAAACTAAAAATAATTGAAAATGCCCAAGGCTGTGTAAGAGCTGGGAATCCCAGATCCTTCAGGCATGGATGGTGGTCTCTGAAGAGGAGAGACACTCAGAGAAATATCACTTTATTAAAGACACAAACATGATGAGTCAACATTTACACACTGGGCAGGTAGCCCAGATAAACAAAGGATATTCCCCAACACAGATGGTTACACCAACTTTATTGGTGAGAGGAGGGGGAAAAAAGACCTGGAGGGAAGCCAAAGCCAATGTGTTTCAGTGGGTGAGTGGTTAAATATAAGCTGGTCCACCTATACCGGTCATAAAATAGACACCAATCTTCAATACCCGTGATGCCCTGAGGTGACTCTCACAGGCACTGTGTTGAGGAAACAAGCCTCAAAAGAATACATATTATATGATTTTTCTCATACGATAATCACTAACTAAAAAAAAATACACATATAAGCATGGAAAACTGATTGGTGATTTCTCACTGTTGGAAGTGGTGCCCAGGCAAAATTTAAACAAGAAAGCATACCTTATGTGAATCAAGTTTAAAGCATCTGGAAATGAAAAGAGATAAAGAGCTGATTATTTATAGAACATGGAGTAGATGGTTCAAAAGTGACAGAATTCGCTCCTCCTGTTTCGCATGGATCTGTCATGGAGGCTGGGAAATTCTGAAGGCTGAGGTGAAAAGTGTCTGCTAAGGCAAACTTCCTAGTTCATAGAAGGCACCCCACCATCTCTTGGGAAGTATGCTTATCTCCCTCCAAATATATCAGGAAGGTGGCTGAGATGTCACCACAGACCATTGCCAGGACCTAGATGAAACTTGTAAATCCCCTGGAAGCTGTATGTGTCGCTGTGAGACTCAGGATGTTACCAGAGAAGCTTGAGAGTCTTCTGATTGATGTGACTTCCTACTTGCCCATGTTGTATCACAACTGTGATGGAAGCTGGTTTGCCCACACCATGGACTACTACTGAACAATACTCTGTTGGGCTGATCCAAGGCTCCCTCAGAGGCCCTGATGAGAGGACAAAGAGAAGGCTAGTTCTGTGTCCTTGCCCAGGGGCAGACTGGTCAAGGTTCAATCTGAGGTTGCGGTCAAGGCTTCGAACACGCTAAATTTTCAGCTTAGAGGAACCGGACTTTTCCCCTACCAAAGAGATTGGAATTATTAGTCCCAATGTCACTGTGTGCTTGACCTGTGAGGCACTGGAGATATCCTATGTTCTTTTTGGCACAATGTTGTTTGATTAGCTTAGTGCTGACTTCATCCCATTATAGACGAGCTTTCTACTGACTCTGAAAACTGCATATAAGATGCTGTAGTTCTTAATAGACTTCTTTGCATGAGCTATCAGCTTGTGCAAGAGCTCCTGATCCCAATCTTTCTTAGCTTCTTCACTTTCTCATTACTGGTCCTCTTTTGCTCTCTCAAGAACCAGTCACTGAAGAATGACTTGGAAGTTCAAGTCGATGAGCAATTGCTGCACACAGATGGGATGGATGGCCAAGATTTGGCCATTCTGATGGCCATCTGAGCTGATGACCAGGGTTTCCCTCTGGAAAGGAAGCCCGGGTTCTCCAAGGTTTATGCTACTAACCATGCAATGAGCTCTATTGTGTGGTGGTACCCATGGCTCCAAATGGTTAGGGATCATTCTCAAATAAGACCCCACGTTGTGAGCTGACGATAAGAACATTATAGACATGATCAACCAGCGATGAGTCTAACTCCACATGGACCATCTATAAGAGCATCATTGAACTTGACATATACTAAGTTGGAAGGGAGAGGGGTAGCCCTTCATATACCCAGGTCTAGAATATTGGGACTCCCACCTTAACTCTAACTACATCAACACTAAGTTTAGGCCATGCAGTACAAACCCTAGCTGCATCACTTTGAGCAGAGGCCAAGCAGTGCAAAATGCAATCATAGCAAAGTATATTTTAGGAAGACAGTATCCCCATTTACATGTTTTTATATCTCTTTGTCACAGATTGTAACTATACTTTAAATTTAAAACCATCAACCAATGAACAAACATGTCAATGACAATCCACAATGCACACAGTATAAACAGGATCTTATTCATTCATGTCATATTGCATATACATAGTACATATATTAATAATGATATTGTTGGTACAAACAGGGTGGATGGTTAATAGGGAGATTTGTAAAGTATCTTTTAGTCTGCCTTCAATACAGTGTTTGGTCTGTCTGTAGAAACACTTTGAGGAAATACAGTGCGTCAAGCTTTAACCATCATGCCTCAAAGAGTAGCAATTCCTAGCACATTCCCACGCTTTCATACTTATTTCCAGTGAAGCTCACTCACAGGATAACAGGCCTCTCAAATCTCAACTCAATGACAAAGAGACCCAATTACTAGTGTTTTCATATTGCCTCTACTTTTTGTCCAGTCAATGGTGTGTTTGCTTTCCGAAAGAGAGAGAGCTATTACTTAAAACTTAGAACTTATTTGTGCTAGATTAATATGGATTCACTTGGAACTTATTTAATTCAAGATAGGTTGTTCAGTTATCAATGTCAAAGAGTTGGTGACTTTTTATATAGGACATTACTTTCAGTGGCAATTATTCTAATATGGCGGATTAATGATCCTAAAATGATCTATGCTGTTGCCATAGTCATCTCTATGGGTTGGATTACAGATTATTATTTTTCATTTGAATACTTTTTTCTTTTAGCCATTTTAACTTAATGTTTTGCCAACAGTGGTGGCACGTGCCTTTAATACCAGCATTTGGGAGGCAGAGGCAGGTTGATCTCTGTGAGTTCGAGGCCAGGCTGGTTTACAAGAGCTAGTTCCAGGACAGTCTCCAAAGCTACAGAGAAACCTTGTCTTGAAAAACCAAAAATCAAAACAAAAAGTTTTAAAATAAGTATCAAAGTTTGTAAAAACTATAAAACACACAAACAATGAAAGTAGCAACAAAAATCCATGGTTTGTTGTTGGTTTTTTGTGTTTTGGGTTTTATTTATTTTTTTTTTTGGTGTTGTTGTTTTGAGACAGGGTTCGTCTGTGTTGCTTTGGAGCCTGTCCTGGAACTCGCTCTATAGACCAGGCTGGCCTCAAACTCACAGAGAGTCTGCCTCTGCCTCCCAAGTACTGGGATTAAAGGTGTGTGCCGCCGCCACCACCACCACCTGGTTCATGCTTCTTACTGTGCTGAGGTGATGAAATAATTTTTTTTTCTGAAAACATGATGAAAAACAACTTAGCTAAAAAACAGGGCTAGTTTCTGACATATCTGGGGCTTTTAAGTCCAACATCTTAGAAGGAAGAAAGCCTCCCAGAGAGAAGGGCCTTCTGCAAGAATCCCCCATGTCTCTGTGAGATGCTAAATAAATAGGAGTGAGTGCTATGCTCAGGAGGTTTGGCTTAAGACACTTATTTAAATTTTTAAGCTTTTCACCAAAAGAAGAAGGATAGAAAACTGCAAAAAGTTAGGAGAGTAGCTGGTGATCAATTTCATTCACCTTGAGAAGAGAACAATTTTATCATCCTAGCCCCTTTTCGAGACAGCTGGGTTAAAAGTTTAGTCCCCAGCCCAAGCTATTATTGGTTTGAAGTATAATTTTTTTTGGTGGGGGGGGATCGAGACAGGCTTTCTCTGTACCTTTGGAGCTTATCCTGGAACTAGCTCTTGTAGACCAGGTTGGCCTAGAACTCACAGAGATCCACCTGCCTCTGCCTCCCAAGTGCTCGGATTAAAGGCCTGCGCCACCACCGCCTGGCCTGAAGTAGCATCTTTAAGAAATGACACTTAATGAGGCACCTTTAAGTCACTGGGGCCATGCCCTTGAAGGGGGTTTCTGGGGATGCCGTCGCTTGCCCTATCTCATCATTTCTCTTCTTGGGCATGAGCAAAGGAGTTGGCACTACCACATGTTCCTGCCGTGGTACTCTAGCACAGACTCAAATACCAGAATAATTGATAACGAGTTGAAACCGCTAAAACCGTGACCAAAATAACTCTTCTTCCTGCATTTATTACCCCAGGTATTTGCTAAAATACAGAAAGCTACTCATCCGCCCTGTGCTGCGCAGTCGGCTTCATTAAACTGAATCAACGCGCTGAGGCACCCTGCATTCCAGGAAATGGAACCGAAGTCAGATCGGGGTTACAAAGGCCCCGCACGAGCCTCCAATCGCCCCAGCTCATGAGAGGCAATGCTCACAGTAGGTCCATTACAGAAGATGAAATGTCCTCTCTAGAGGATGGTGACAAAGCTTTGCCATATTTCTGATACCCGTCGTCTTAGTTAAGGGTTCCTAGTGCTGGGATGGAAGACCATGACCAAAAGCGACTTGGGGAAGAAAGAGTTTGCTTCATCTTACAGCTCACAGCCCACCATTCAGGGAAACAAGGACAGGAACTGAGGCAGGACTGAAGCAGAGGCCATAGAGGAAGGGTGCTTAGTGGATTGTTCCCAGGACTTGCTCTCTAGTCCTAGTGCTGGTCTAGACCTAGTGCTGGTCTCTTGTAACATTTAGGACCACCAGGCCAGGGGTGGCACCACCTGCAGTGAGTTAGGCCTCCCACATCTATCCTCAATCAAGAAAATGCACCATAGGCTTGCCCACAAGCTAGGCAAGTGGGGGAATTTTCTCAACTGGGGTTCCCTCTTCCAAAATTGATTATAGTTTGTATCAAGTTGACGTATAATTAGCCAGCACAGAACGCCTGTGTACTGTGTTCAAGGAGGCCAAAAGAGAGCACTGGATCCCCTGGAACTGGAGCTCCAGATGGTTGCGAACCTCCATATGGGTTCTGGGAACTGAACCTAAATCCTCTAGAAGAGCAGCAAGTTTCTTAATCACTGTCACCTCTCCAGTTCCCTACCATATTCAGTTATCTTAAAATTAAAAAGAAAGAAGCATCCCTTGAAAATATATCTGTAGGTAACTTTGTCACTGGAGTCGTCCATCCTCATTTTAAAGGACAGCTGAGGCTGACGAATCGTCATAAGGTAAGGGGAAACTCATGAAGGCTGCAAAGTGTGAGTAACCAAATGAAAACCTTGAAGTAACACCTCAGCAATGAACTGAAAGACACAAAAACCTTGTTTAACAGAAGGTGCAACAGAGTGTGAGGGAAATGTCGTTTGGGAAAACAGGGCTGTAAAAATGCTCAGAGAAAGGCAGAAAGAGCTGAAATGGTTAGGAAACACATTAAAAAGAAGAATTAAAGAATATTAGTAATTTGTCATGGAGCACAAAAATCTGGACATCAACATTTTGTTACTTTAATGGAGAAAGAAATAATGATACAAAATTATATATGAAGACATAATAGCCCCGAGTTTTACCAAACACTGAAACATATCAACTCATGCTATAAAGTGTTCTATGAATTAAGCAGGGGAAATACAAGACATATTATTTTATAATAGAAATAAAATGTTGGGAGCTGGAGAGAATGCTCAGCAGTTACAAGGACTGGGTGTTCTTGCGGAGACCTGGGTTCAGTTCTAGCACCCACACGATGGATTGCTCTCAACTGTTTGTAATTCCAGTTCCAGGGGCCTCTGGTACCCTCTTCTGGCCTCTGAGGGCACTACATGAACATGGTGCTCAGATATACGTGCAGCAAACACTCACAGGCATAAAACCTTTTTAAAAACTAAATAAAATTAGGCTGGGTATGGTGGTCCAAGCCTTTACTCCTGGCCCTCGGGAGGCAGAGGTAAACAGCTCTCTTTCTCTCTCTCTGAGTTGGAGGCCAGCTTGACCTACAAAATGAGTTCCCAATAAGTTGGAACCACACAGTGGGACGCTGCCTCAAAAAACAACAACAAACAAAAAAAAACTAAAGAAAACACTACTAGAAAACATTTAAAACAACAAAGTAAAGAAAAAAACGACTAAAAGTAGATAATTCAAAACTACAGCTGGCTTCTCAACAGAAATGACTGAATTAAGTATGAATTGAATTCCATAAAAGTGTGAAAAAGAAATGAGTTTCCAGTCCATGACATTCTAACAGATTGAAATAACTTTAAACACGAGTGAAAATATTTTAAAAAGTCAACAATCAAAACCAGAAAGTTCATTGCCAGCATACACTAAAAGATACATAAAAGAGAACACTTGAACCCTCAGCAGAACCAGACAAGGCAGGGAGCAACGGGTGTCTGGAAGGAAGGAATGACGCCATCACATAAACCAAAAACAAAAGCAAAATAGCAAGCAAAATACATTAATAATTGCTTTTTTCTTTTTAAATATTAACTTATTCATTTTATGCTTGTGTGCAATCCTGAATGTATGTTTGTGCACAGCATGCATGCAGGAGCCTATGGAGGTCAGGAGAGGGCATCAGAGCACCTGAGTCTGGAGTTGCAGGCAGTCTTCAGCCGGGAACTGAGACTGAACCCTTGGCAAGAACAGCCAGTGCTCTAACCACTGTGCCATCTCTCTGGCACCCATGATTGTTTTTCAGAAACTGAAACAAACCTGTCAAGTTCAGCCTTTGTCCACCATATAAAATACACATGGATGCTCAACATAGAAAATGTATTCTCCAAAAGATAAACATACTATTCTTCTCATTTATTTTATCTATTCTGGAATAATGGTAAAGAGGAAATAGCTCATTAAACAGATATATATCCTAGATTGGTCAATCTTACATTTACACTTCAAATAATTACCAAACACTCAAAGTGCTGCTAAGGGTGTCAAGGACATAACTTAAATGTTATTTATTGGATATGTAGAAATTAAACTTTTAAACTCGTACAAATAAACTATCACCTATGATCAATAGCATCAACAATACGTTAACATCAGTAATCTCTCAGGATGACCTTACAACGATTTCCCAAAAGTTCAAGTGCATAAAGCTGCATCACATCACTATACATGGAAAGGCCTGACCTGGTGGGGGGGAGGGAGCAGGGAGTAGCAGTTATACTGGCAGCTCTGCCTGCTGCTCTCTAAGCAACTGAATCCCGGGACCAGCTTGAAAACCAAACCTCCCCGTCTATAGGCAGAGGGCACCCAGAGAATATCCAACAGTGTCTGTTACGGACAAATCAACCCTTTGAACGGCCCTGTCTCTGATTCAATTGTATGCTTATTTCACTATTATTAAAACTGTCCACGGGAATTCCACACAGCCCAAGAGCTCTTATATGAGAAAGAGAGTGCAATCTGCTTTATAAATAGAACTAATTAATCACTTTCAATATTTGACTCATAATCTTATTCTATGTATAAGGTGGGAGGATCTTAGCCTGCCTCTAGATCTATCTAAGAAAGTAACCCACACCCTGAAAAACTTCCGTTAAAGAGTCGGAAACAAGTCCTGCTCTGGTTCCATATATATCTATGTTCTCCAATAATGGATCATTTCAAACACTCAATTTCTTTAGGTTTTTCTCAATGGGTTGCACGTTTTCTTTGCAGATATTTACTTTTTTTAATCAGAGACTAAGACATTATAATTTGCAATGAGTCTTCTGTATTTTGTGGGTAATGATGGCTATTAACCCCAAAGGGAGCAACTTTCTACATATAATCGTGCAAAACTTTCAACCACAGCAATGCACAACCCAAAAGGAAAGCACTTGAGTGTTTTATCCATTGACGTTTTAAGTTCTGGCTTAGTGTTTGGTGCACTGCAAAGTCCAAGCGGAAAGCAAGGTGGCTCTTCCTTTTCGGGCTGATGCCGTTGATGTTTTCACACGACGGAAAGATATTTATCATAAGCACCGTCAGAATGGAATGCCTTTTCATCATAGCGTCTTTTATTCCTGAAAGAGCAAATCATTTGCTGGCTCACTTTGTCCCAGGAACGTGCTGGAGTGCTAACTGAAAACGCAGCTCGGCTCTCCAAGCGCCGGCGCACTGCAAATCAAAACGTGAAGCTGTGAGGTTAAGATGAACGTGATAAACAAATAAGCCCTTCCTCTCTGCCAACATTTCCATTTTACGCAGCGCAGGCAGAGAGGTTTAGCTGTAAGTGTTCCCTCTCCTTAATTTTAGAGGCCCTCAGAGCCTTCCTTACAGGTGACACTCTGATGGCCATGCTGTATAAATCACAGAGGAGAAAAATTCTGGCAAAGTATAAGCAGGCTCCTATTTATTTACTTTAAAAAATCCATTCAGTATATGCTTTTTAATGTTTTATTCAATAAATTTATTGTGTGCGTTTATGTGTGTTTCTAAGCACATACACCACGACACGTATGAACAAGTCAGAGGGTAGCTACTGGAGTCGGCTCTCTCCTCCTACCATGTGGGTCCCAGGGAGATAACTGAGGTCATCATCTTGATGACAAGCCTTGATCTGCAGAGCCTATATCACCAACATTACTTATTTAATAATATACATACATGTGTATGCACACACAAATGCATTAATATATGGTATGCGCATACGTGTGTACATTTCTGTATGTATTGGGTGAGAGGTGAAATTCAGCGTGGCCCAGATGAGCTTGTCTAACTACTATGGCTGCAGAAAAGCATTCAATGTGTGCCTTTCAGGATGGTCCTTGGAGTATCATCTTTTCTCTTCAGATGAACAACGCTTTTGCCTGGTAGGATGCTCACCGTGGTGACAATAGGTAAACCACAATAAGTGCTTCCCCCTGTGGCTGCCATGCAAGCACTAAGCCTCTTGCCTCATCTTTCCATTGTATTTTTGAGAATTCATACTGTTAATGTGACCAGTTACTAAAGACAAATGCTTTAAAAGAAAGAGGTTGAGCAGAGCAACAGAGAAAGGACAAAAATCAATTCTTACATACTGATTTATTTGACTCATCAAAAAAAAATGAATATTGAGCAGCCTAACCTCTGAAGGAAATAACCTGTGATTTGTACTTTCCACAGTTCAATGATACACAGTAAAAAAGACCAAAAGCAAAACAACATTCATGCCACCTACAATGGATCATCATGTTCTGTCAAATTTGGTCATGAACTTTCAACTTAATTTGCTAAATATAATCATGGATGGAGGCTAGGGCTTCTTTTGGATTAGCATGCGTTCCTGGGAAAGAGCTGTGTCTGGGCTCTCTCACATCTGACTTCTCCCTTCAGAGCACAGTGGACGGAAAACGTTCGGAATGCCAGCGTGGCAGCTTTTAAATCAAGGAGGCTACTGATCGGGCTATAGGAATCCTGTGATGATGGCTTCTCCACAACAATAGGTGACTGCATGCTGGATCTGCTGAATGACAACTGGAAGATTATGTGTTAATGTAAGAAACTGTGTGACATTCACCACACGTGTATATAAGGGGAATATTATTATAAGTGGGCTTTATTAAATAAGCATGCTCAAAGTCATCTGTCACAGGTATGACATTATTAAAATATGAAAAATGAACTCTGCTCAACCGCAAAAGCATAATATCTATAGAAATCTTATTCTATGGCAAACTCACAGGGTTGTAAACACCATTTTCACTTTTAAAGGTGTCTAGCTTCAAAGACAGGCTTTTATGCACCTGCAAGGCAGATCTAACAAGCTTTGCCTGTGTTTATGATTGAGACATTGGGACAAAACTTGCCAAAGAAGGTGATAAGGGCTCTGAGCGTAAACAAGGCTTTAGTGATGGGAGACAAGTCTGCCAGGGAACAAAAGGGAAAAAGGTATTCCAGGCATGGGGAACCCTGCCTGAAAATCCAGGAACCCAGGCCTACCCAACTGTCCATTTACAAATAGGCAGTAAATGTGTGTGGGTGGGTAGTAGTTCAGAGTTAAGTGTCATGTTAATATTATATACATTCAACAATGTTATCTTTCAGGGCAATGTCAATAGATTCTGTATATGTTTTCTTTTTGAATGCATGTATCCACTTAAAAACAACCATGTCATAGGTACTAAAATGTCTAACCAAGGGTCATGAAATAATAAATTAAAATTTCAAAAATAATGAAGACAAAGCCACTGTCTTAACACTTTACATAACAGTGACAAATGGAATATAAATCTAACATGCCTCAATTGACGATTTTTCCACAGAGGGGGGTGTTATCCATAGCTATAGAAGTGGTGAGGGTTGAATATAAGAAGCTCTTGTCTCATGGCTTCTTAATGGAAAATGTGTAATCTTGAATTTTATTCGTTAAGGAAATGCTCTTTTTCATGTGTATTGCATGTACATTGAGGAATAAGACTAGAAACTGGGTGCCTGGGCGGGGTCTGTGGCTTGGCCGGAGCATGGGTATTACATGTGCAAAGCCTTGGGGTTAGTGTCCAGCCCAGAAGGGAAACAGGGCAGCCTGTGTGAGCCCAGTAGCTCAGCTCCTGCTCGGCTTCAAGGCTGTTGTTTCTAATTATGTCCCGGTGAAAGGAACAGACATTTTATTCTCATGTTATAACATTTGAAAACTTAAAAGAAATAAATAGTTGGAAAAATACAATTCGCTTTTAGGAAATAAGTAAAAATGTAATTTTTATTTTTCAGGGGTGGTTTGTTGTTGTTTATTTCCTTTGAGTTTTCTATTTTACTTGGGTTGTTTTGTTTTGTTTTCACTAGCTATCCCTCAGCAGCCCAGGCTGCTCTTGAACTCAAGACTCTCCTGCCCCAGCCTCCCAAGTGCTCAGATGACAGACAGGCAGGTGTTCATAGGGTTGTTTTATTTTTTCAACACACTGATTCACCATAGAGTTAAACTGTGGTGTTTGATCAGTTCACCTTTTCCAAATCGCTAAAACATGATCGCACTTCAAAGTCTAAGCACAAGGGATGACATTGAGTGACTGGCAAAGGATGGTGCTCAGAAATATCAGCCCTTCCCTTCTTTGTCTCACCTGTCCTCTGGCTTCAGTAAAAGCCAACTTTTCTTGCTACTGGCTCAAAGAAGTTAGGGAAACTTTGTCAACATATTTTGAAAAGATAAGAGCAGACTACAGACAGTATTTAATTGATATCTATCATTAATTTTCAGCACTTACTATTTCTCAGAGAGAATGCTTTGTGCTAGATAAAGGCATATTTTTATAATAGACTCTAAATTAATTTATATTGATTCTAGTTTGGAGCATAAGACTATGCCCATGTATACTCTGTCATATCTTAGGAGCTATCATTTGAGACACTGTTGTGTTGTGCACAAACTAACGTTGGGAGGAATACTATGTAACATTTGGCAACAGTAATTGATCAAGTAGTTGGACTGCCATCCTTCCTATTCTACTTGAGTTGAACTTTCAGACACATCACAGGGACGTTTAAAAGGTTTAAATGCTTCATTGCAGTTGCCAAATAGTTCATGGAATGATATCACTTCAAGTTAACATATTTTCAATAAAAGTATCTTTCCCTTTTAGTTTCCCAGATGACTTTCTTCCTAAATGCCTTTCTCTGTCCCTCGGGTCTTTTGTTGTTGCCATGACTGTTAAATGAAAGCTCTCCATGACCAGGTCTGGATCGGTGTTCATTTAGAAAACACAGCCATGCCGTGTCTGCCTCTGCTTTAAAAAGCAAAGCAAAACAAACAAACAAACAAAAAAACCCTCAGCTCTCCCGAAATGCTGAAGCTGTGCATCAGGAAGGGTGAGAAACAGAAAACTTCAGGAGGAAAAGGTAGCCATCACTACACTGAGACGGAGATAAACATCCAAGTACAGTTTGGTTAAAGTGAATGCTTATTGGTGGGAGGGAATGGGCAGAGCACAGCCAGCGTGTTCACTTTGGGTTGTCTCAACTTCAGTTTTCATGAGAGTCATGTTAATAAAAGCTCATGGTATTTGATGGGCATTAAACAAGTCAGTGACGCCAGTTTCTAATTAGCCCAAACAACACCACGATTTAGGAAGGCAAGATGCATGCTGGAATCTGATCTCCTAACTGTCTGGCGCTGATGATTTTAGGAGGAAATGTAACAGTCTATTACTCCCTGTTCACTCAGTTTGGTAAAAAAAAAAAATAAATAAAAAAATAAAAAAAGTATATATGTGATATTTCCAAAAGAAAATTCAGCCCTAGATTGTGGTCCTGGTGACTGCTATGACATTCTTATGTGTCCATCTTCAATTATAAATCTGATTTCCCTGAGCATTGTTGCTTAAAAGTTTATTATTGAACATATATATGTATGCCTGTGTTTATCTTGGCCCTAGTATATTCACTATGCAGAAAGGGGACCTCATTTTAATCTTCAGTTGATAAATAGAATGTTAATTTATTGAATTGACACAAGCCATTCTGGAGATTAAATGTGTGGGAATATAAATAGAGTGCTTCCAAAAACATAGAGATTTTATTTTAATTCAGAGAGTCAGCAAGCAGAGACTCTTAAAGGGACTGTAGCTCTTCAGACACTGATGGGTTTAAAATACAGTAAGCCGACAGTATTGTCCTGGATGATCAGAAATGTTTACTATTTTGTGTCATAAAAAATAATGATTGTACCAAAAATACAATGACTGTATATAGTTTCTGCTTGTCACCTTCGGTTCAGCAACAGCGATGTTTAAGGCTGATTATTTCAAGTAAAGCTTTAATGCCATGCACTTCATGCACGTATCAGTAGACAATGGTCATTGAGAGATGACAAACAGTCCACCTGCCTTTTACATTCATTATAGCCTGAGACAACACAATAGTTTATAAGCCTTGAGTTGCTGCTGAGAGCTAACTGTGCTCTGTCCTCTGGATGAGGGCGTTGGACCACCTAGGTCTTTAGCTCTTTGGATGGATGTGGTTCTCTAAGTTTGAAGTATATACACTAAACAAGATTCACTAAACAGAAGGGGTAAGCAGACAGCTTCTGGGATTTCCAATCTCTGTAAAGTATGAACCGACTCAGACTCTATTCTACGGAGAGCTATTTGGCCTGTTACTATTTTGATAACGAAAAGAGCCAGCTTACACAGTTCAATCTTGGCCTTCTAGAAATAAATGCAACACATGAATAAACAATATAAGATTGTAAATGTAGTTCCTCCCATATCTTTGAGAATGGCTATAAAGAGGAAAACTGAAATGCATGTCATTTCTTAAGATCAGAGATTTTCACAAAGGCCATCCATGCTTGACAGGTTTGGCTAAAGGGGTGTTTGCTTTCTGGCCAGCCTAAATGGCTGATGCTCGGATAGAATGTGCATGTTCGTTTCAGATCTAACTGATAAACTTCTCAAAGTTCACACGTGCACATCTTCTCATCATAATATATCCACTCAAAAGGTATGAGAAACTCGGATGCATCCCTCTCGCCGGCAACCTGTTTGTTTCCTAACTCTTTGCATAAGTCTTTCTTGGCATAAGTCTATCCTTCCTCTGGCCAGTGTAGAGATTCCATCAACGTTCAGGGAGGGTAGAGCTGCGCACTACAGTCTTACCCGGAAACCATACCAGTGCATTCTCTTGCCATCTGTCCTACCCTTTATTAGTCGAAGATATCCACAAATCCTTTGGTAAATGCCCATTTACCTTGCCCTCTTGGACTGACTGATCTTGGTAAACAACCGCACTATTAGCAGAGATCATGGAGAGGGCTTCATTGACTTCAGCCATGTCAAATCCAATTTTGATCCTAATTCTGAATTTCGGACAGAATTACGCTTATGTCTTACTACGCTATCTCTCTTAAATACTTGATATTTCCTGGTTTACTGTCCAGAGGAACAGAAGTAGGCGTCACAAATATAACTTTAAATAGCAAATCGTAACACGGTTAGCATAGGCACCAACTCCTACTCTCGGTGTCTGAGTCTTTAAAAGAAAATCCTCTGCTAAATCTTTTATTCTCCTTAAAGAATGTTTAAGAGCTTTGCATTGTGATAACTACGATTGAAAAGCCAGCAATTCTATGAGCCTCGGTGGTTTATTTTATCTCAGTTTTACAAGTCTGTTCTAAATTTCATTTTAAAGGTACAGCGCAGGCTTCTCCCTGTTTCCATTCCTTTGGCTTGGTCGCTTGCTCCGTAAGTAACTCGCTAGCATTTTATAGCGGCGGAATTTAACTGGTAGGGCTCCCCTGAGAAACCGTGTCTACGGGGACACGCCACAGTGGCTGGAGAACACTGGGCACAATGACGAGGTCTTCGGTCCCTCTGACCAGCTCTCCCCTACCCACCCCCTTCCCTCTCTGGAGTCACAAAAGGCAGCAGAGTTCGCAGCTGGAAACAAGTTGCGCCATGAATACAAGCAATCTACTCAGGTAGCAAGCAGGGTCCCCGGCTCAGTTGGAGTCTCGGTTGCCAGGAGAACTAGGAACCACCAAACCTGGTCCAACCACATGCGTAAAAGTGCTTTTGCTGCCTAACAGAAGGAAAATGACGCAGAGGGGAATGGACCCACAGAACAGCAATTGCTGTACTCTCTTCCTGCCCTGTCTCGGTGCCTGCTGGAGAGCCTGAGGGTTCACCGTATGTGCCCAAGGACCGTGCCGTTTCCATCCTCTCCTAACGCTTAGGAGGCAGAACACAAGCACCAAGCTCCCTAGCACCGCGGGCGGAGAGGCTGATCCTTTGTTTACCATGTAAGTCACACCAGGGGTTCGCTCCTCGCCCTCACCCACCCCTGCCTTACAACGCGATGCAGAGAGAGCCTGGGAGCGCCCCCAAACTCCCCCTCAACCCGGATCACCCAAAAGAAAGCTTCGCAAAAACCTTTCCCTGAACCTTAAAAAGCAACCAAGCTGCTACACCCTAGTGACTCGTAACCCCTAAGGGATGCCCGCCTCCCAGGAGGGAGCCTGCTTCCCAGGAGGCTTGGGAAACTTAACTGGTATCCCAGTTGCGTGGCCAGCGTCTGGAGCGCGGAGGCTGCACCCTCTCTTACCTGCAAAGTT
>LOEQ01000452.1:135939-148431 GCA_001685075.1 Bramus lutescens | reverse complement strand
AGGCGGGGTGCCCAAGACTACAGCCTCATCCGCCCGGCTCTGATGCTCTACCCCCACCACTACCCAGACAAAGTTGCGTTCCCAAGGGGGCCACAGAGCAGCCTGAAGGACCGCCCCCACCCACCCTGGGTCGGCCCGACTGCCGCGGATGTGCATCCCACGCACCTCTCCAAGAGCGGGTGGCAAGGACCCACACACCGCGACGCGCCACTCCGGGAGCATCGCTCCAGGTCAGCCAGTGGGCAGGGTGACCGGCCGCATTCCCTCTGTCACCCAGCTAAATCGGTGGCCAGGACAGACCCCTAGGTCTAGTATGCCTAGCAGACACGAGTTTGGGTTTAGGTGGTGCCCCGCAGGGGTGCAGAACTTCACTTAGCTACCCGATCGAAATCTGGAAAGCACTATTCCTACCGTAGTAAGCAAACATCCATGCCGCGGGTCAACCGGTGGAGTAAATTATTCATCAACCCCCTACCCAGCCCCTGCAACTCTGGTCGCTGCCCTGGGCTTCTGGCACCCCCTTTCCTGTCCTCAAGGTGTCACACTTCCCTTGCTAGTTAGTGCAGGGATGTGGCTTGCCACTACTGTGTCAACAATCCAGACAGTGCCAATAAATAAATGATAAACCACAGCGTCCCATCCAATCCTACCCCGCTCTCGAAACAGCTGGCACAGGCACTCAGCACGTTTTCCATATACTTAATCCCAAATCACGTAGCAGCCTGGGACCTTGAGGTCCCAGCGGCTGCAGGTGCCTGGTGCCCGTGCATAGGTGCCTGGGTGCCTGGGCTTAGCCTATCTAACTTCTACCTGGAGATCTCAAGATACAGGTTACCTTTTGGTCAGTCTGTGTAGTGTTCACACACAAAAATAAGATCAAAGTAAAGAGGTGGAAAATTACCTGTAGCTTACCACACTCAGGGACCGACCGTTGATTAGTCATGACCTCAAGACTAAGGGAAAATCTTGACTGCATTTGTAAAACAACAGCAGCCTCATCCCAACCCTCTGCTTCTAGGTTTCTGTCTTTAGGGGCACGCGGTGAGCTCCCCACTTGCCTGTGGCATCCCAGCTGCAAGCATTTCCTTTTCATTTACTCCCGTTCTGTGTCTCTCACAGGCCATCCCACAAAATACCAAGGCCTTTACAACATATTAAACAAACCTGTACCAGAAAACCAGATGAACAACAGAATAATTCCCTTCGTTCCCTGACTCCCCTTTATAGTTTGTCACAAATATGTGTCAACATTTGCAGGTAGTTTTCTTTTATTAGCATTAAACACTGGGTTTTATATCATATGCCAAAAACATATCTATAGACATGCCAATGAACTTGACATTTTGTATGGATCAAGAAAAGGAAAACAGACTCTCTCTCTCTCTCTCTCTCTCTCTCTCTCTCTCTCTCTCTGGAGAGAGATGTGCTTCGTGTGGTACAATTAAAATTATTTTTTTAATTTTTCATGAAACCTGTTTTCTCACTGCTCAATAAATGTATAAGAATCAAAAGTGAAGCTGACAATGGTTGGGGGAATGTCTCAACTCAAACTAAGTCCTAAGGGCTGTGATGAGTATCGGCCCTTATGACATCTTTAAAGATACTTGAGAAAAAGAATACGAATTGAGGACAAGACTTTAGATCACCTGAACACCCCTCTCAGGGTTCTTCTTCATAGGAGAATTTTTATCATGATATCAGAGGCAGACAGTTTACTAGTCATCCCTAATTTGTTATTTTTTCCCAGAAGAAAGATGACTGTGAGTTCACAATAAAAACAAAATAGAAAAAAAAAAAAGAAAAGCCACAATAATCACAAACTGCACACAGTGCTTGATCTTAGCGGGCTGTGTTCCCCTGGAAGGAAGAGCCATTGATCACAAACCCTCCTCCTCAGCGGCATGGGTGATTATTGATTAGGAAGCTCATGACACACAGAATGATCAGCAATTATACAACAACGACGACAACAACAACAACAACAAAAACCCTACAAACTGAAGTCTATATAAACAGTCTGATGAGAGGAATATCATCAGCACTCTATTGACTTTGATCCGTTACAGACAGCGTGTTATCATTTGAGAAAACCATAAGTCCTTAAAATGTAGTTTGGCGACGGCAAAGAAATTTATACTCAAATGGATTTGCTTATTTAGAATTTAGTTTTATGCTGGAAGCAAAGGCCTGTATTTTGAGATCTGTATTTTGTTTACAGCCATCCTAAGTTCACAAGTAAGATATTCACCTTTGCAGGGCAAGTTCTGGACCTAGGACATTAGCCTAGTGAGACCTGCAGACACCAGGCTTTTAGAAACAATCAGCATTTCCTTTGTTAGTCAACAATGGCAGACCCTCAGTATTTACTTATCAGCTAGGGACGTCTCCAGGCCTGAATTCCAGCAGACCTCACACCCCTCCCCATTGCCCGTTTGCTATATAACAGCTTCTGAGAAATAATAAAGCACGGTTTGATCAGAAATCTTGTCTTGCCTTCACTTCTCGTGTCTCTTGCTCTTCCATTTCTCTCCCCTAGGTTTATCAAGGACCCCTGTTCGTATCCTGCTGGCTGGGATAGTTTTAATTTTTGATTCAAAAATACAAGAAAATACTCTTGTTTTCAAATTATCAACAGAAAGTAGACCGAGCAATGATAGTGTTAAGACAATCGTCTGTGCACTGAGGGCAACAATCAATAAATGGGGACTTCTAAAACTGAGAAGCTTTTGTAAAGCAAAGGACATGGTCAACAAGAAAAACCGGCAGCCTACAGATTGGGAAAAGATCTTCACCAACCCCACATCAGACAGAGGACTTACCTCCAAAATATACAAAGAACTCAAGAAACTGGTCATCAAAAGAACAAATAATCCAATTTTTTAAAAAAATGGAGTACAGACCTAAACAGAGAGCTCTGAACAGAGAAATCTAAAATGACTGAACTTAACGACACTTAAGGAAATGTTCAAGATCTTTAGCCATCAGAGAAATGCAAATCAAAACAACTCTGAGATTCCATCTTATACCTATAAGAATGGCCAAAATCAAAAACACTGATGACAACTTATGTTGGAGAGGATGTGGGGTAAAGGGAACANAATGCAAATCAAAACAACTCTGAGATTCCATCTTATACCTATAAGAATGGCCAAAATCAAAAACACTGATGACAACTTATGTTGGAGAGGATGTGGGGTAAAGGGAACACTCCTCCATTATTGGTAGGAGTGCCAACTGGTACAACCACTTTGGAAGTCATCGATTTCTCAGAAAATTAGGGAACAAGCTACCTCAGGACCCAGCAATACCACTTTTGGTTATACACCCAAAGGACACTTAATTGTACCACAAGGACATGCGCTCAGCTATGTTCATAATAGCGTTATTTGTAATAGACAGAACCTGGAAACAACCTAAATGCCCCTTGACCAAAGAATGGATAAAGAATATGTGGTACATTTACACAATAAAGTACAACACAGTGGGGGAAAATGACATCTTAAAATTTGCAGGCAAATAGATAGATCTAAAAAAAAAACATACTGAGTGAGGTAACCCAGACCCAGAAAGACAAATATAGCATGTACTCACTCATAAGTGGTTTTTACACATAAAGCAAAGAAAAATCAGCCTACAATTCACAAACCCAGAGAACCTAGACAAATAAAGGAGGATCCTAAGAGAGACATAGATGGATCTAATCTACATGGGAAGTAGAAAAAGACAAGATCTCCTGAGTAAATTGGGAGCATGGGGAACCATGGCAGGGAGAGGAAGGAAGAGGAGCAGAGAAAAATGCATAACTCCATAAGAACAATAAAAAAAGGTCAAGCGTCTACAGTGCCTAATCTCAGTTAAAGGAGTTCATGAAATTGGGAATCTCCATTGTTTGAAGATCTAAATTTTTAACCTCTAAAGCCCTTGTTTTCTCTTTAGGAGCTCAAATGCAGAATGTGTGAAGTTCTTTGTTTCAAAAAGTGGAAGAAGGAGGCAAAATCACGCCGTTGATTTTTGGAAATTTTACTTCCGCTAAGGACCGTTGTCTTGATTTTCCCTGCCGGTGAGTCATGCATGAGGAATGCTATCATCATGCATGTGATGGCTGACTTTCCTGATCATACACATAATCATGTGTTAAGATGCCAAATATTCTTCCAGAAATGGTTGTTATAAATCATTACAGAATTCTATGAAGTAACACAGTTTAAGTCATGGAAATACAAACTGTTTTAATACTTTTCATCCCTGTGAGTTGTCAAATGATGTGAGAATTCATTTCTTTTATATTAGCTGTGATGTTTGACTATGTGTATATAGGTATACTACGTGAGTACTCGGTGCCTGAGAAGTCAGAAGGGGGCATTGGGTCCCCTGGAACTGAGATATAGACAGTTGTGAGTCACCACATGGGTACTGGGAATAAAACCTAGGTCCTCCGAAAGAGCAGACTCACTCTTACCATGGAGTCACCTCTGGCCCCTGACAAGGCATGTGTGTGTGTGTGCCTCTGACTGTAGTTTTTCAGGTGCATTTCTACTAAGGGAACCATGGGTCAACATGCAGGAATACCACTTAGGAAGCTTGTTTGGGGGGGCCATAGGAACCCTAGCCCACGGAGCATGTATTTACTATGTGTTCCCAACAGTCTTTCATTTCCTTTCATAGATTATGTATTTGAGGGAAAAGAATGCATTTCTGTTTATTGCATTGATTATCAAAAAAGGAGACTTATATTTTAATATTTTAGTCATTGTTCCTGTTTGAGAATCTATACTCAACCTAAATGCTTAGCAAATTCTAGTGCTATTCCTCTGCTTCATAGTGATAGCTCTTAATACATTAATACATTAATGCTTTCCTATATTTATTTACTTCAATGAGGCTCTGCAGACCTTCAGAGGGAATCGTTGGTCACCATCTCATCCCAGCCTCCTGATTCAACCCTTGTGTTCCCTTCAAGAATTCTATTTCAAATGCAAACACCTCATCAGGCCTGTTCTCCATTCCACCCTTATTACCTGTTCTCTCCACAAACTCCTGCTTGTTTATGGTCTAGAGATTGCAATATCCGCCTAGCCCTGGAATGGACATATGTATTAGAGTATGGAAGAACCAGAGGGAGATATTTCCTGAGAATATTGGGTATATTGTAAGAGAGATGAAGTATGCTCTTTCTAATAAGGAATCAGGACTTGTCCACTGACAGCCCTCACTTCCACAGTCTCTATTTTGATGCACTGGTGTAGATTAGCTTAGTTGTACAAACCTTTTTGCATTTTCTGATAGAGCAAGAGTGAAACCTGCATATGTTAATTGATTACATAAATGGTAACTTGAAGAAACCTCTCTCTGATGTGGATTTGTAGAAATTGGAAAGAAACTATAAAAATATTATTAAGACATGATGTTTTCAGTTGGGGCATTTTATCTGAATTAATTATGTGACCTTAATGATTTTTAAGGGAAAACTATCATTGTTTAAAGGAAATTATTCCTCTTGCCAATTATAAGTCACAGTTTATTTGATTCTGTCCTCATGTCTTTGTTGGAGGAGTTCTAGGAATAAAAACATGCTAAGTAACTGCTTAACACCCAAGTTTGTATCCCCATCAATAAATTTAAATTTTTAAAATAAAATTATGTTCTTTTTTCCAGGGGTGAAAGGTTAATTCTGCTCCATGAGTTAAGAATACAGTTTATCATGGAGGAGAACATGGTGCCAGGAACAGCTTTCTGATCTGAGGTAGATGGTCACATAATGTCCACAGTCAGGAAGCAGAGACAGCTGATGATCACAGTGTATCCAGCCATCAAGCCTAGAAAAATAAATACTGGTACTCAGTTCCCATTCTTTTCATTGAAAAACTAATTTTTAATGATTTCATATATGTATTGTTTTAGTTTATTTTCTATTGTTGTGTTAAACAGCACGACCAAAAGCAACTTGGGAAAGGGCTTATTTGGCATACTCATCCTGAGCTCTGTCCACCACTGAAGGAAGTCTGAGCAGGAAGGTCAAGGCAGGAACCTGGAAGCAGGATCTGAGCCAGAGACCACGGAGGGGTGTTGCTTACTAGATTGTTCTCCATGGCTTTCTCAGCCTGCTTTCTTATACGACCCAGAACCACCTGCCCGGGGGATACACACCCACAGTGAATTAACTCCTTCCACATCAATGATTAATCAAGAAAATGCCCCCCCCCCGCTTAACTATGTGCAAATCTGAGAGGTGTTTTCTCAGTTGGGGTTCCTGTTCCCAGATACCTGTAGCTTGTGTCAAGTTGGCAGAAACCAGTCAGGATGGTATGTATGTAGTACACATAGTTAGTTTCTCCCTATTAGCCACTTATATTTGCCTCCTACTCCTGCTCATGAGAGCCATGTTTTTCTTTTTTGACCTATAAAGTTTCATGAGTGTTGCTTACATGAACATGGGCGGAGGGTTATTTTCCAGAACATGGACAACAAACCAGAGGCTACACGATTGACCCAGCAGCTGTTGACTGACGGTAACTCTTCAGAGGGTGCTAGAGCTACCTGGATACCTCCCACCTTTATAGAATGTTAATGGGCTCAATGTGTAGGTCTCGTGAAGATAACCACAGCTACTGTGAAGAGTTCATGTGTACAATGACTGAGTCAGATGCAGAAGACATCATTCCTAGCTCTCCTCTACCACATCTGCCTCTTACATTCTTTCTATCCACTCTCATCTGATGCTCCCTGAGCCTTGTGGTGGTGGTGGTGCTAGTGGTGGTGATGGTGGTGGTGGTGGTGGTGGTACTAGTGATGGTCATGGTGGTGGTGGTAAAAATGGTGGAGGTGATGGTGGAAGAGGTGATGGTGGAGGTGGTGGTGATGATGGTGATGGTGGTGGTGGTGGTGGTGGTACTGGTGGCGGTGAAAGTGGTGGTGGTAGAGGTAGTGGTGGTGGAGGTACTAGTATGAGAAGAAGTTGTTCTGGTGGAGGGTGATATTGATTTTTGGGACTGAGCCTTCAGCAGTCGATTATCCTTAGCATTTTGATTAGTTCTGAGCCTCTGCATTAACCACTGCAAATAGAAGTTTCTCTGACCAAGGCTGTGAGCAGCACAGGTCTGTGGGCATAAACATACTTAGACTGCAGCTGGACATTGTTCTAGAACCTCTGACCTCACCAATCATACAGACTTTAGGTTTCTGAAGAAAGAAATTACTGATAATGGGCATGGCTATCAATTGTTAAACAGCAATAGAACACTGATAATTCAAGAATTAAAAATGATAGGTAAGTAATTCATAACAGACTAAAATAAAGCTGAGTTGTTAGTATTTTGTTTCATGATCAATGACTTTTGAAATGTTTGTACATATTATTTTTAACTATGTGCACCTTTTTTGTGGATACATGCACATGAATGCACTTTCCAGAGAAGCCTTCAGAGGACAGAGGGGCCTGTGAGCCCTGAAACTGGTGTTGTGAGCTGCCTGAGGTGAGTGCCGAGGATGGAACTCTGGTCCACCAGAAGGACAGTAAGTGCTTTCATCCATGGAGCCACCTTTCCATCCCACCTCAAATGCCTTCTAAAGCAGTTGAATAGGCAGTAGAGGACAATGGTAAAGGCAGCTGAGCTACCGGTAGATCGGATTGAAATTGCAGCCTTGCAGCTGACTGGGGTGTGTGAATTCACACATGCTACTTAAGCTTTCTACCTCAGTGTATTCATTTCCCATTTACAAACATAAGACTACCTCTTTAATACGATTGTTATGGAAATTATACAAATACATGCAAACCGGTGGATGTGCGCTGCTGTAGTCGTGGCCTGAGTCTAACAGGCAGTTTTTGAAACGTTCATGTTACTATGCACATAGTTTCTGGTCTTTCAGAGGGTGAAAATGTTTCTTTAAAATGTTATCAAAAGGTATGGCCTATTCAAAAATTTAAGACTCATTTTGGTTGAGTCTTCGTAATATGTCAATCCAGAACAGTGGAGTGAAGATTTCCATCCTCTTCCCCCATAAGGAACAAATTCAAAGACCTCCAAGCTACCCAAGCAATTCAGCCCTGTGCCATATTCTCCTAACTGTGCTGAGAGAGCAGGCTCTCACTGTGCAATCAGCAAGGTCAAAACAGGAGAAGTGCCAGAAGAACAGAGGCTGCATTCTCCATCCTTAATTCACTTGCAACTCTCATTGGGGCTTCAACATTTGCATATACATTTGTCCCGAGAGTAAAGAAAGTCGGGTCTTATCTTTCAAGAGTTCTTGGTCCTGCAAGGATTTTCCATTTTGTTTCCAGGTCTTTGATTTTCTGCAACGTTCACAGAGCTGTGCTGTAGGATTAGAGTAGCAGGTTCAAATTTTGACTCTGCCCCTTTCTATAAAAGTGACCTTGGGCTTGAACTATTCTATGACTTGCAGGTTTCAGTTTTCTAAATGACTCTGTATACTTGCCTGGAAAATCTCAAAAAGAAACATGACATTGGCTGTAATTTATACACCTGAATACGGTAGTTTTCATGAGCAGAGCTGATCTTTCAATAAAGAAACCAAATGAAAATGAGTCAACTATTTGCGAAAAGGGGTGTGTACATATTTCTGTGTGGTTTGAGGCAAACATATAGCTAACTGTTGACAGTGTCACTGAAATCCCTCCTAGTGTCACATGTGTCTACATGTGTTCTGCATAATGGAATCAGATGTCTCCATTTGTTTCTGGACCAAAAAGTACAGACTTCCTCCCTGACAATTGAGTATGCTTTCACAGGAGGACATCTCAGCAGCATGAACATGTCACAGGGCTCTTGAACTTCAGTGTCTATCTGAGCTGATGAAGATGCTCCTTGATGACACCCATCTGTGATGCCCCCTCTGAATTTCCCAATCATTTCCTGAGTTTAAAAGCTCAAAATGCTGTAGCCCTTGGGCTGGAAAGACAGCATAGCAGTGCCCAAGAGCATCTACTGCTCTCGTAGAGGACCTGAGTTCTAGTCCCAGTACCCATGGCATGCAGCTCACAACTGCTTATAACTCCAGCTCCAGGGTATCTAAGGCCTTCTTCGGGCCTCTGCAAGCACCCACACAGGAACTCCTTGGTCTTCAGCAAATGAGGATAACTGGGTACCTCGCTTTTCTGTCAAGAACCCCATCCTAAATGCTCCCCTTGAGCATCTGTTTAATTCCTGTAAAGTAGCTTTAATTACAACAGCTTGAAGGTCTTTAACTCTTCCTGAAAGCCTTCAAGTTGTAAGAGTGGAGTAGCAGAGGCCTACAACGAGAGAGAGAGAGAGAGAGAGAGAGAGGAGGTATTTATTGGCAAAATAATACAGCTTAAAAATAAATTCTCATGGCAACCCCACATACAATATAAAATCCAGATTTTCTTCATAAAAATCAAAAAAAAAACCCTGCTTTGATCAACTAGAAAATGAAAGATGATGAAGATTTGGCAGCCAAGATGGATAAGTGTGTAAAAATGATTGCTGTTCAAATTTGACAACCTGGGTTTAATCATAGTAACCCACAGTGAAAGAGAACAGATTTATAAATGTTTTCCTCTGTCCTGCACATGCGAGTGAGCCATGGGGCATGTGCTCATTCTTGTGTGTGTGTGCGCATGCTTATGCGTGCACGCACATACATACACACAGTAATATTTTTAAGAGTAAACGTAAGATTTAAAAAATTCAGACAAAATTGAAAGCTATCTACTTGAAATATTTAATTTATGAACTCCACTAGCAATATGTTAATAAATAATATAATGTCTTTAGAATTATGGTTTATTTTTGCTCTCATATCTCATGAAGGAATTTAATACAGGTTTTCACCTGCAATTTCAAAATCCATTTCTTAGCATCATTAGACTTCTTACTTGAGTCATATAACCAAGCTTTCTTTGCAAAGATGTTTATTCACCTTCCCCATAATATAAAGCTATCCCATAATATTACCAGACATTTACTTTATTAGCACATTATTAAAAATAATTACTCATTTCTGTTTATTTGCCTGTGTTTTTTTCCTGATGAACCTTTCACAGATGGTCTGTAGAGCATTCGTCACCTGAATTAACTGAGATCATTTAAGATGGATTTACACTCTCTAGATATTGCCATTACTAATTAGTTCAAAAGAGGTCACTGAAAGACTTCTGAACTACCTGCCTGAGTTCTTCGATTTGTGCAGCTATGATAGATCACCCAGACTGAATTAGTTCTCACCGTTTGCAAGGCTGGAACATGCATGATCAAAGTGCTTGTATCTTAGGACTTAATCCCACTGCTTCAAAAAAAAAANAAGACTTCCTGAATAATTCTGTCTTCCAGAGCAGTGGGCAGCCATGCCCTGCCCTGGCAGCAAAGAAGATCATAGAAGCTATTCCACAAGCTCTTTTCCTAGCAACACCCATTCATTCACAACACTGTAACATCTCCTTACCCTACCCCACCCCATAGGCCCCACTTCTTAACACTGTGGCATTGGAGTGTTGAATCTCTGACCCACGGACTTAAACACCAGACCACTCACCACTACTGATCAATAGGACAGCATACTTATGGCCTCTGACTGAGAGGGGCTAGCATACCTTCTACAAGTTATAATTTAAGGATAGAATTTTAAATAAGATAAAATTTTGTTTTGCTTATATATGGCTGTGCCAAAAGTAATGCCCAAAGTCAGAATAGCTTCTTTCTTTCTTTCTTTCTTTCTTTCTTTCTTTCTTTCTTTCTTTCTTTCTTTCTTTNCCCTCCCTCCCTCCCTCCCTCCTTCTCTCTCTCGCTCTCGCTCTCTTTTTCTTTCCTTCCTGGAGACAGTGTAAGTTGTTTTGACTGCACCAGTCTTTAATTTGGGAGGAAACACATAGGTGACTAGTTATTTGGTGTGGGAGGTCTCTCTGTTTATGTGTTGCTTTTATTGGTTAATAAATAAACTGCCTTGGCCTGTTGATAGGGCAGAACTTAGGTAGGTGGGGAAAACTGGGCTGAATGTTGGGAGAAGGAGGCAGAGTCAGAGACACCATGGAGTCACCGCTGGAGATAGACGTGCTGAAACTTTGCTGGTAGACCATCACCTGACAGTGATACACAGATTAATAGAAATGGGTTAAATTTAGATGTAAGAGTTACTCAATAAGAAACTAAAGCTAATGGGCCAAGCAGTGATTTAAAAAATACAGTTTCTGTGTGATTACTTCGGGTCTAAGCTAGCTGGGTAGCCAGAAACCAACAAGCAGCCTCCTTACTAGAGTTATTGGTCATAAGTAGTAGAAGAAAATATGGAGGAAGAGGAAGAAGGGGAAAAAGAGGGAGCAAGGGGGAGAGGAAGAGGAAGGAGCAGGAGGTGGAGAGACTTGTTTTGTAGAATCCTAGAATTAGCCCCACCCCCACTCCTCCCATTCCTCCTGCCCCTACCCTTGCAAATGATAGAACTCCCTCAAACGCTTCAAAAACATAAATATCTATTCTTACTTGTCACTAAATCTATGAATATTTTTATTTTTATTTTTTAAATACAATCTTTACTCATTTTACATAGTTATCCCGGTTCCCACTCCCTCCTCTCCTCCCACCTCCCTCATCCACTCCTCAGAAAGGGTAAAGCTTCCCACCAGGAGTCAGCAAAGTCTGACACTTCACTTCATAGGCAATATCAAAGCCTTCCCTCTATATCTAGGCTGAGCAAGGTATTCCTCAAAAGAGAATGTGATCCAAGATGCCAGTTCAAGCACTAAGGATAAATCCTGATCTTACCGCCAGTGGCTCACAGACTGCCCAAGCCTCACAACTCTCCTCCACATTCAGTGGGCCTTGTTCGGTCCTATGCTGGTTCCCCTCTGCTCTCAGTCCAGAGTCAGTAAGCTCTCTCCAGCTCACTAGCTGTTTCTGTGGGTATCACCATCATGGTCTTGACCCCTTTGCTCATATTATACCCCCTCCATCTCTTGGACAGGTCTCCAGTAACTCAGCCCAGTGCTTGGCTGTGGATCTCTGTATCTGCTTCCATCAGTTGCTGGTTGAAGGCTTTATGATGACAATTAAGGTAGTCATCAATCTGGTTATAGGGGAAGGCCAGTTTAGGCTTCTTCTCCTCTGTTGCTTAGAGTCTTAGCTGGGGTCATACTTGTGGATTCCTGGGAATCCACACTAGGGAGTGCCATGTTTCCTACTAGCCCTTAATGGCTCCCTCAGTCAAGATATCTCTTTCCTTTCTCTCCCTCTCTGTCCTTCCCCCTTTTTGAGCATCCTGTTCCCTCGTGTTCTCCTCTTCCCTTTCACCCTCCCTTCTCCCTCCCCCAACTTTTTTTTTTGTAAAAGTGGTTACAGTCACAGTCAGGGATGCTTCTTGTTGATGAGGGGATGAGTAAAATTCAAGTTTGGTGTTGGAGAGATGGCCTCAGCCACTTCTGGTCACATCCTGCTGCCAGCAGCAGGCAGCTTGCAACAAAGAACCAAGAGTCTGGGGCTGGAGAGATGGCTCAGAGGTTAAGAGCATTGCCTGCTCTTCCAA
>LOEQ01000452.1:121721-134446 GCA_001685075.1 Bramus lutescens | reverse complement strand
AAGAGCTAATAAGTATCCTGAGCTAATGGGCCAATCAGCTTTATAACTTACAGATATCTCTGTGTGATTTTCTTTGGGGCTAAACAGCTGTGGGGACACTGGGCAGGACAGACACCCCAACAAGCAGACCCCGTTCATGTTACAATGGGGTACCTTGTATGGTGTTGCCACTTAACCCTTATTCATGAAAGAAGAAGGAAGCGTAGGATTTATATTTAAGAATCTATAGTAGTAAAGGTCTGTAAACATTTCTTTAATGAATTCTGAGTAAACATAGTATTTTGTCAAAGATCTAGAGTTTTCCAGACTGGATAAAAGGAAGCCAATTTAAATCTGCTTCATGAAACCCTCTAAACAAGGGTAACTTTGGAGGACTGAAAGCAGCATCCCTGAGCAGCCCAGACTAGAGCATCTGCTGGAAATGTGACATAAGTGTCTTGCCCCTGAAAGATGGTGGGATCCGGATTCCTGATGACTTCATACAGAGCTTGTCACTTCTATCTATCAAGTCCCGGAATTCCTTTCTTCTGGCTTTCAGCGCCTCTTCCCACTGGATCTCAAACTTTTTTTTTCTCAGCTCTGAGCTCTTCATAGGTAAAAACTGAGCTATGAGAAAGGCATATCAAAGGGGCTCAGTGTTTACTTTCATAAATGTCCTGGACAATCCTTCCGGTTGTCTTTTCTCCAGTAGAACTGTGGGGTTTGAGGAGGCTGTGGGACGTGCTGCACATATTTAAGTTTCAGGCAGTGCAATTTCTAGCAATGTTACTGAGTCGAATTATTGAATAAGAAAACCTTTTTCAACTTTGTAGCAAATGCTAATATGTTCTTAACAAGTAGAAACTGGTGAATTATAATCTGTAACTGGAGGACAATGCCAGGAAGGAGAGGCCGCCATCTAATTATGGGACAAAATTACTTCTGAAAGACAGAAAAGTGAAAAATGACAAACATCATATGGACCCATCTCTGAGAATTAAAGATTTGAGGACTGGTGAGATTGCTCAGTGGTTAGAGCACTGACGACTCATGAAGATGACCAGAGCTCAGTCCCCATCACCTACACGGTGGTCCACAACCATCTGTAACTCCAACTCCACGGGATCCAACACCTTCTTCTGATTTTCTCAGGCATCGCATGCTTGATACACAGACATACATGCAGGCAAACACTGATATATAAAATGAAAATAAATCTCTTTTTAAAAAATTTAGTTGTTTTTATTCTAAGACAGTATTATTTTGTTTTAAAATTACTTGGCATTATTCATAAAAGGGCCGTTGGGAGTAAGCACACTGTTTCTATACTTGGCTTTCTTACCAGAGTTATTAGGTAATGGACTCAGTTTTATAACTTGAGAATTAAATTCATGTAATTAATATTGAGGCAAAGTGATTACTGATTTCAAGCTATAAAATTAAGAAATGCTAATGACAAGCACCAAGGTTCCTTGTAGTTAATTGATTCTAGAAGGAAGCACCAGGTGGATGTCGCAGGAAGGCCCTTGGGCTAGAGACGATCATCTTACAGTTTTGCATCTAGACGCAACGTTTTCACAGAAAGGGAGAGACAGAGAGAGACTCACGCACCCAGGGAGAGACAGACAGGTGGAAAGAGAGAGACAGAGACACTGGGTGGGGATTACTGACTCAAAATAATTTATCACAGGAAAAAGCCCTACTCTGTTTAAATTGTCATCTAGACTGCATAGAGGATAAACTAAAAGACACAGCTCACCCAGGATCACAATGTAGCAGTTGTTGGCTCAGATGCCAGCCTTTGAAAATGAAGGAGAGAAGAGCAAAGGCTGGTGACTCTGATGTGGAATACACATGATATATGTGACCACAATCCAAGTCGCTTGGTGACTGGGGGAGAATACAAGGTCACAAAACAGGTGGAAAATTTTTGCAATATTCAGAACCATTCTATAGGCTAGGTGAATTTGTAAACAAGAATTTATTTTAAATTAGAATAAGATAAACAAAAGGAGAATACACACATTATGTGAGCTACATGAGCCTCACTGCCCAGCTTCCTGCCCTCTGCATTCCTTCACTTGACCTTTGAATGGATTTGGAAGAAAAGTTGGCTTCCTGCATTAAAAATGTGCTACTGGCAAATTTTCTAACAATACCCTGTTGACTTACAAAACAACATTCTTGTTACTCCACAGTTACTGTTGCCTAGCATGTTGAAATGTAATCTAGCTGTCATATTAGCTTGGTGATTTCTGAGAAGTACGCCCAGCTGGCCCAGGGAAGACCAGTTTCATGACTTCTCTTCACTCCAAGAGTATTTGGGGAGGCTGAGACAAGAAGACTGTAAGTTCAAGATCTGCCTGGGCTACAACATCATGATCTCCCTTACAAAACTTGGCGGTGTCGTGGGAGCCTAGCACAGGCAAAGGTTCAAGCCCCTCCTCTCCTTCTGTTACCAGAATTTCAGAGAATTCCATCTCCACATTAGAAAAATCAGGGTCCCCCTTTGGAGTTCTCAGTTTCCTTCCTCAAAGAATTTAAGAATAGGCCCAAAGGGAAGCTCAAGGACAGTTTTATTATTTTTCAAAGTAAACTACCCCAGAGCAGGCTAGCTGTAAATCTCAACTGTTGCCGGGCAGGGAGAAGAGGCCACACTGTTTGAGTTACCAGCATGGAGGTCTGCCGCACAGTGGAAACAGGAAGGTGGGCAGACACGACAAACCTCCTGGCAAACTCGTGGCATCATGAGGCAGGAGTTCTGGGAAGGAAAAGTACAGTATCTCATTAAAGGAATAATTATTCCACCTACCTCCTTACCATAGCTTAAGGTGAACCCACCTTAAAGGACAGTCCCTCCTAAGAGTGAGTGGCCTGTCCAACCTGAAAGTTAAGTCTACTCAAGCCAGATTGCCCAGGAGAGGTTTTCCTTAATAGGCTTTTGCTGCTATTGAGGCTTTTATCTCCTACAAGGTCTACTGACTTAAGTCCTGACTGCATACACAGGTATCTTGTTTCCTTTAACAAGAAGAGCACGGAAGACCCACATTTAAGCTCTTAAGGAAGCTTGGCTTTAGCATTCATTCTCGTTCGCATCTGATCCTCACAAATTGTTCCCATTTAATATAGAACATAATTCTTGTTCCTTCAACTTTTAGTTACTTATCGATGTATTGTGATTTTATAGACTTTTAGTGGTTTCCATTAGTTTTAGTCTCTACAGTTGTTTGTCATGTGTCTCTGTGGATAAATGCAATACCAATATTAGTCTATTTTATGAGCCCAGGGAGCATAACAGCTGTGACATTCAGGAATGGAATTTTACCTGTCATATCGATGCTGCTGTTAATCTTTTAATAACTGCTATAAAGCAGCATGCGGGTGGCTCGGCATGTTTGCTCGGCAGAGCCTCTGCCCTGGCTTCTGTAGCCTATTTATTTATCTGCTCTGACCCTTTGGAGAACAGGATGCTGCTTCTCTTTGTAGTTTGATTCTCTTGGGAAGACAACACATGGGGGTGGAAACTGGACTAGGGGAAGGAAGCTAACAGTTCTTTCCCATGGCCCATCACTTAATCCAGATTCAGCAGGTGTTTTCCTGTTTGTAGCACTCCCCTTTCTGCTCATCAACCATCCTATTCTGAGATTGTAGTATCTATAGGAATGAGATGTGTGTGTGGGGGGGTGGGGAGTGCCTAAGGAAGTCTGTGGCTGAAACCCTGAAAATCATCATTTCAGATGAGTTCTCAGAAGAGGCATCCCACAGCATCCCACAGTTGACAAGTTCTCTAGTGAGGCACTGCACAGAACCCCACAGTTCTCAGGCCTTCCTTGTCAGTCAGGAAAACCATTCAAAGCTAGACAGATGGAATTTTGGTAAATCAGAAAATGTCTATATTGGATAATAGAAAATAGATTTCTATAGTCTAATACTGAGTTATTGTTACCAGAGGTCTAGGTTTGCTTTCTAGAATGAGTGATTTAGCACCTACCCAGTGAGGGCACAATAAAGAAACCACTGAAATGGCCACTCCATAATTTTTGGGGAAGGTTTTTGTTATAGGTAAGTGCCTTAGTTAGGGTTTCTATTGCTGTGAAGAGACACCATGACCACAACAACTCTTATGAAGGAAAACATTTAATTGGGGTGGCTCACAGCTTAGAGGTTCGGTCCATTATCATCATGCTGGGGCATGACAGTGTGCAGACAGACATGGTGCTGGAAAAAGAGCTGAGAGTTCTTACATCTTGACCTACAGGCAACAGGAAATGGTCTGAGATACTGCATGTGGCTTGAGCAGATATGAGCCCTCAAAGCCCACCTCCACAGTGACACACTTCTTCCGACAAGGCCTTATCTACTCCAACAAGACTACACCTCCCAGTAGTGCCATTCCCTTTGGGAACCATTTCCTTTCAAACCACCACTTTCCACTCCCAAAGGCTTGCAGCAATATCATGATGCAAAAACGCATGCAGTCCAATTTCAAAAGTCCCCAAAGTCTATAATAGTCTTAAGCACAGTAAGAGAGAGATGATATCCAGAGGCATCTGGAATAGTCCAGAGCAGAGAGAAAAGGAAGCAGACTGGGCATGGCCAGTGCTATCTGTGGGAGAAGCAAGGCTAGAGAGCCATTATGCAGAAAATGAACAGATATCTGGAGGGGGGCAACCTGTGAGCTGCAGTAACCTTTGGAGCTAGCGTAATGGAGGAGTTGAGGAGGCGAGAACAAACGGTCAAGAGGCTGGAGTGAACTTTGAGACGCATGACAAGTTCATGGAAATAGGGCCTGAAAGAGTGCGGTAGCCAGTCCGGGTTTAGATATGCGACGACAGCTAAATACCAAGGGAAGCGTCTTTTTTGGCAGGCAGAAACCCTTTTAGCAGGTTCTCGAGAAATGTTGGCTGTAGGCTTTGAGCAATCCTCCCGTAGTCCAGCTTGAGCTGAGCCAAGGCTGTCATTTCTGAACACATGCACTGACTTTCGGAGCATGGGGAATCGGAGTTTCTTGTAGACCTGACACAACACACATCAGGAGTAAGAGAAAATGATAAGCCATGGATAGAATGGAAAAATGATTTGTTTACAGATGAGGGAAACAGAGGAGTGAAGTGTTAATTTTTGGATGGAGCAGGTAGTTCAAGAGGACACTGAGACGGGTGACTGGGGATAAAGGACTTTTTAATGTCATGGTAGGCAGAGAGAAGGGCCACAACAGTACAGTGGAGGCTTGGAAGGGAGTTTGTGCCACCATCAGAAGCAGGCAGCATGGAGAGAGTCTGGGAAGAGACTCAGACCATGTGGCAGAGGCAGGTGCCTCTTCTTTTGAGAACAAGCAAATTTAAGGCAAGAGCCTGCAGCCATGCTCTCTGATTCCCAGGCAGGAGGCAGAGGCTGAGAGTGCAAAGCAAGCAAAATGTGTGTGGCCCTGATACCTTGACATCGACCCCTTTGGATGGTAAGCCACTTCAGTGTGACAAATCCTGTCTTCAGTATCCCAGCAGGCTCCTGTCACTGTCTGTGAAAGGGAGAGAGGTGGGGCAAGCAGCAGTCAGGTCGTGACATTACTTCTCACGGTGTGGGGTGGGGAGCCATTCCTTCCCTGTCTGCACTGCTCCCCACAGCGGCTTTACGATTCATGGAACAGCCTGATATTGAGGAACCTGTCTGACTCCATTTTGAAAGCAGGAGTTATTGTGTGGTATTGTTAAAAATAAGTTTCCCCTGACTGTAAAAGCTGAATTGCTGTTTTTAAATCTGTTTCCTGGAGTTTGACCTGCCCCAACCCATGACCTTGACTTGTTTTGAGAATACCCTAACACTCCCTAACCCTCCAACTCTCCCTAATCACTCTCCCTAATCAAGTGGTGACTTCCTTATGGCTCCTTTGTCCCCCTCCTGAAAACCTGCTTTTACTTCTTAAAGGGGGGACCAAGAAATGGGTCAGGCTTAAGAGACAGTCACTGGCTAGCTCTTGGATGTATCCAAATAAAAATCAATCTTGCTTCAAATTTGGATCAAAATTGTGGTAGTGGTCTTATTCTCATCTGGTGGGAGCTAACAATTTGAAGGTGATTCCAGCTTCCCTCCCAGGCTGCAATGGGCAAGTTAACAGAAGTTTTTAAATATTTTAAATTCTTAATTTTGAGCAACCCCTACCCCCTGCAACTATGTTGTTCTAATACTCTGTTTGCTGAGGGAAAGTTTCGACTGGCAATAAAGGAACCTCAGCAATATGTTGAAATGAGTCAAGTGTTGAAACTGAAATCCCACCGAAAGGCAGTGACAGTGAACTTGTCTGTTACCTGCTCTTAAGAGCATCTTTATGTTTTCAATCCTTCTGTAATACATTTAGATTCCTATTATTGCTTCTGACTTCCCTGCTGCTCTAACTCCTTAAATCTCCTTTGTTTCAAGGCCCTCTGTCCACAGAGTTATCCCAGGGGTTTGGTTCGGCTTTGGTTTTTGTTTGCTTCCTTTGGTTTGTTTTTTATTTGTTTGGATGGTTTGGCTTGTTGTCTTTGGTGATAAGGTGAAAGCAACTTCAGAGGAACGGGGTTGTTTGGGCTCACAGTTTGAGGTTGCAGTCCATCACGCTGGGGGAGTCAGGGTGCCTGGAGCTTGAACCAGCTGGTGTCACTGCATCCACAATCAGGAAAAAGAAAAAGGTGACACATGCCATTGCTCAACTCGTTTTCTCCACTCTAAGCCACCCAGGATCCAGGACACAGGACCCAAGACGGCTGTCATAGGGAATGGTCTCCACCCACAACTAAGACAGACCTTCCCATATCAGCTAGTGCAATCAAGAACCCNCCCCCACTAGCATCCCCAGAGACCCATCTTCCTGGCAATTCTAAATTCAGTCAAGTTCACAGTTACAGCTGTTATAAGAACGTGGTGTGTTAAATTTTCCCCTTAGCATATAGCAATGAATACACAGACAAACTTAAATTTTGTCTATGAAGGGGAAAGGTGTATATCATACTAACTTTGATGAAGAAAGTAAAATGTATATTTGGATGTCTCAAAAGTACAGTATCTATTAGTAATGAAGTTTGCACCTCCTAACATCTAATTAAATGAATGCTTCATAATTTGGTAATAAGTAATCCTAATATAACTGACTTTTAAATATGGAAAAGTAACTACTTCCTCTATCTTCATGAACAACCAGGAAGTCAGATGGTGCAAGTTTGCTTTCCAGTTTTAGACTATCGGACAAAGTTATCACATGAAAAAAAGATTCTTGTGGATTAGGAACATGAGTCAGAGTTCTAGAAGTAATTTCTCAACCTGCAGTTCCATTCCTCCCCTCTTCAGGCCTTATCTCTAACTAGAAGGGCCCAGTAGGGTCTTTTGTTGTTTCCACAGCATGCGTATGCATTATTGCATCACTGCTATCAACAGTTCTGCAGAGCAGAAGCTCTTTCCCACTTTGCATACAACTAATTCAGACAATGGAGACTCAGAGAATTCAGGGAACCACGTGAGACCAGAAAGCGCTGCACAAAACCTCTCAGTATTCAGGGAAAACTTATTAACATTTATGCATTGGCCGTTCCTCTGAAAGACTTCATAAGGAATGTATTTCAATCTATAGTGTGCTTTAGAATCAAATGGCAAAATTAAACTGAAAATAAAGGAAGGAAAAGGAGAAGCTAGAAGGAGGGGTAAGGAAGAGAGGAGGAGGAAACAACAGAGAAAGAGGAAAAGCAAATTTGCCAGCTTAACTGCCAGTTAAACTAGAGCGTGGCTACTATGGCTAGGTGTGCAGTCAGACTTGGGACTCTTGCTCTAGAAGATTCTCAGTGGAAGAATTTGCTGGTGAAAGTGAAGAATCACAGACTGCCATAGAATTTAAAGGTGACCCTCTGCTTTCTTACCAAACCTAGAACAAGAGAGCAAAAGTGAGGTCCTAACTAGAGAAGCAGTGAACACAATCCAGTGTTAAAGAGTGAACAAGTCAGTGTTTAGTGGTGTGCAACCCCAAAGAAATGTCCAGTTTTGGTCTTGAGCCTTTCTGCAAGGTTGTCTTGAGCAAGAAGGGATATACGCGCCATTAATATAATGGAAGTTATAGTTTATTCCACTGGGGCTTATCACATTAGGTTCACACTCTAAATTCTAACTATGGTCCTAAGCCCATCTTTCCAAGGCTGCTTACCTGTGTGATGTACCTTAGCTGAAGATCAGGTCCAGTCTCTAACAGAAGTCTCTGATCCAGGGTCAGCATCCTGGGGGAGACTCTCCAGTCACAGGACAGATCAAGGTGACATCTTTCCAGATGTGCAGAGCAGAGCATTGCTCTTGGTCTCTGCTTATATACTGTCCAGTGGGCGTCACGGGGTCTAGGACATACCTGGTTATCTTGAGTGAGTGATGTCACTGAGTTCTGGCTGTGGGTGTAGCCTTGGTTGTAGTGGAGATCCTGACTAAGCTATTTTTACATGTCTAAAAGTCATTTTTTTTTACTATGTTCATTACAAAGGCCTCCTTTATTTAACTGTGTCCCTCCTGGATTTGCAGACTATCTGCCAAATAAATTCATTCAGGGTTATTCCTCCTCTATTTTTTTTAAAAAATCATAATTATTTCCTCATTCCAGGTAATTGCTGAAGTCCTATAAGCTAAATAAAAAGAAAAGCCCCAAAAAGAAAAAGCAAAATTTTAAGTTATCTTCAGGTTGCAAGGCATCTTTCAGAGTGTGTAGCAGCCGCAGGCCCAATCCACCTGTTCCGTTCAGTGGAACACATTCTCCATTCTGTAGATGCTCAGAATAATCTCCCTGTGTGTTTTATGGGGTGGAGTGGGCACTGAAATAAATAACTCTCTGAATACTCTTCATGTATCTTAATAGCAACAAACGTTTGTATTCTAAACAGAGAAGAGAGATTTGACAATTCCAGACAAAGTCAATAGGGAATTAGAAGAAAATTCTTTCATTGGATAATTGCGGTGAGTCCTGCCTCCAGGCTCTAACTGGCAACTGAAAGCAACACAGAGACAGTTAATACACAGTGTAACTGTCTCGAGATCACCACATCGCCATAAGCGAGCTTCACAACTACAGATGCGGAGCCAGCTGGGGCCCTTTCAAATCTCCCAGCCTATACTTCATCAGGCTAAATGAACACTGCCCCTTGATACCGCTCAGAATAACATCGCCTTCCAGGGTGTCTATCATTGGGAACAGCCCCTGAAAGACGAATTTAAATCATCTTCTTCCAACCATAAAAGCTAATTAACTTGCAATCGAAACCACAATTGTATACAAAGTAACACCAAACAAACGGTATGATACTTAGCACAATCTGTGAGTTTCTGCCCAGGTTTCTGAAACAATAAAAATCACAGCAGCCCGTTTCTAAGAAATTAAATTTTACAGTTCTTCTGTGTTAGCAAAGATTCTGGAACATGTTAGAGAATGATCATATGATAAGCCAACTGAATGTTTAAAAGAGAAAAACAGAGAAAGGTAAATTATTAGTATCCATTCTAAATTAAGAGCAGAAACTAAGGGATTTGGGGCCTTGGTGAATTTCTGCTTTGAATGGCATTGTTATGATAGCCCTGTACTTTCAGGAGGCTCAGCCCTCACTGCTTTTCGCTACAGGGCCCATGGCAGGCTCCATTCATCACGAGCAACTGCCTCCCAAATCTGTTTTTCTTCTCTCTTCCTGCTACAATTTCAACCCTGAGCGACAATTTCGTATTCTCAGATGATCTCATTGGTATCCCCTTGCTGATAGCAGACGTTGAACCTCGAAACGGGCCCATCATTATAAGCTCCTGAGAAGCACCCAGGTCCTCAGTGGTCCTGTCCTGGGTTTTCTGTGATATCTAATCCCTTTCTGAAGCGCTGATGAGCATAGCTGGTCATTCATCATCCGCTTCATCCTCTGCCTTGGGCACGGACGACGTCCCCTCACGGCATTCATTTTTTATGATTTCTTTCTTCCTTGTGCACCTAGAAACATGCCGTCGAGCACAGGGAACACGGCAGGTGATGCTCTGCCAATGCTAGCTTTCATTTCCTGGGTGCAAACAGAACCTCTATTACAGCTGCTGTCTGCGGCTTCTCTACTGGGGAAAAAGGGCTCCAGCAACCCCAGCAACACAAACATGCTCTACTTCACCCTTGTTCCAAAATTTAACTTTGTAGGAAGTGCCAAAAAGTAAGGTAAGGTTGTCTTTGGGAGTGTGCTAAAACTGGAGATGAAGGCACGGGGGTCTTCCCTGCCCTGCTTCTAGTGCTCATGGGGAAAAGGGCGCCAACAAAACCTTCTTTTTAAACAAAATATAAAGGCTTTTCCAACCCTGTAGATCAAAATACATCTTAATAATCTTTAAAGAATACATTATAATGTATTAAATGTGGACCTAGGCTGACTATAGAAAACAGAGGGTTACAATGTACCATGAGCTGAAAGATACAGTTCTGAAAATTCAACTATTGGATACCTTTTTAAATTACTCTATTGTGGGTTGTTTAACTCTCTATCCCTTCTTGGTTCTTAGGCTCTTCTGGGGCCCGCCACCCTGCTCCTGGCTTTAGCTTGGCTTATTTCTTGCCAGCTTTTCTTAAATTAACCCAACTACCGTTTGCCTCTGGACTTTTTCTTTCTCTTCTTCTGTATAGCTTACTTTCACTCTTACTCCTGGGGAGGCTGGCTGACTGGCTAGCCCCTGACATCCTCCTCTCGGTCTATCTTGCTCCTTCTCCCTCTTCCCAGAGTTCTCCTCCAATTTATTCTCTCTGTCTGCCAGCCCCACCTATCCTTTCTCTTGCCTCACTATTGGCCATTCAGCTCTTTATTAGACCTATCAGGTGTTTTATACAGGCGAAGAATCACAGCTTCACTGAGTTAAACGAATGCACCATAAACAAAAGCAGCACATCTTTACATCGTTAGACAAATGTTCCAGAGCATAAACAAATGTAACACACCTTAAAATAATATTCTACAACACTCTATTTGCATCACTTCTCTTCAAGTTCATAGCATTAAGTACCTACATTAAAAAATTGGAGATCTCTTACTAGTAACTTAATACAAAGAATCAGTGCAGTGAAGAATTGGTTCTTTGAGAAAATAAGACAAAAAGGCAGAAAGATAATATCCACATTAACAAAACTAGAGATGAGAAGTGGTACATAACAACCCAGACTGTTGCTAAGACTGTAGGTTGCTCTCTACAAACTGACAGCAAGGCCCGACTGCTGAAGACACCTACACAACACAGAGAGGCTAATGGAGAAGGGGAGCTGGGGCCTCCATGGAGCCTTTGCCGTATGTTCTAGCATCTTTGGTACAGGAAGGGACTCTGCACACTATCAAAAGAGAAACATAAACACCAAGCCAGCCACAAACCCTTGGATCCATATTGGTGTCTTGCCTTTAAGATTTGCTCGTGCAATGGTGGCACAAAGCTTGTCCTCTTCAGGAGATCCAACCCATACCCGACACTGCTTATGCGACCAAGAACCTGAGACAAGATAGCCCAGGGATCTAGGGTAAAACTAAGTACTACTATTCTAAAACAAGCAAACAAATAAAAAGAACCAATACAACGATTTCTAGTGACATCCAGCTATGCTCATAGATCAGCGCCTTGCTTAGCTATCGTCAGAGAAACTTCCTCCTGACACACACAGGCACAAATACAGAGACCCACAGCCAGAAGTTATGCAGAGAATGAGAGATCTTGGTACACTCAGCCCCAAATGGGATGTCTCCATCAAATCTGTCACCTCAGGGCTCAGGGAACCCCCAGAAGAGGAGACAGGAAGAAGGTAAAGCCAGAGGGGATAGAGGACACCAAGAAAATAAGGCCCTCTAAATCAGCATGAGCAAAACTTAGATGAACTCACAGACTGAAGCAGCAAGCATAGGTTCCCTGCATATGGATCATGACTTCCAAGTTAGCGTTTTTATAGGATTTCTGAGTGTGCAAATGTATGGGTCTCAGATTCTGGTGCCTTCTCTTGGGCTCATTTTTGTTTGTTTGTTTGTTTGTTTGTTTTTGTCTAACTCCAATGTGCTAGTTTTATTCTATCTTATTATAGTATACTTGATTTTATTAATATCCCTTAGAAGCCTGTTTATTTTCTAATATATTTTCTCACTCTAGAATGCCGCTTTATATGCTGGATCACAGAGTTCTTTGCCATGCAGAACCTTATCAGTTTCATGAGGTCTTATTTATTTACTTATTACTTATTTATTCATTTACTATTTTACATTCTTTGTATTTTTTTCATTTATTTTACATACCAACCACAGTTTCCCTTCCCTCCTCTCCTCCTATTCTCTCCCCCACACCTCCCTTCTACCCCTCCCATCTGCTCCTCCCCAGTCTCCATTTGGAAAGGGGCTGGCCTCCCATGGTAGTCGACAAAGCATGGAACACCAAGTTGAGGCAGGACCAAGATCCTCCCCCTGCATCAAGGTTGGGCAAGGTAACCCAGCATGGAGAATGGGTTCCCAAAAGCCAGGTCAAGTGCCGGTGTCAAGTCCTCATCCCACTGCTAGGAGCCCCACAAACAAACCAAGCTACATAATTGTTACACACATGCAGAGGGCCTAGGTCAGTCCCATGGAGGCTTCCTAGTTGTAGGTCCAGAGTTGGTGTGTGGTGAACTCCCATGAGTTCAGGACAGTTATCTGTCTCTGTGGGTTCCTTTGTCATGACCTACACACACACACACACACACACACACACACACACACACACACACACAC
>LOEQ01000452.1:110292-120399 GCA_001685075.1 Bramus lutescens | reverse complement strand
GCCTCTTATTGGCTAATTCTCACATCTTGGTTAACCCATTTTTAATAATCTGTGTAGCACCACGAGGTGGTGGCTCACCATGAAGATTCTAACCAGAGTCCATCTCGGAGAAGAGAGTCATGGCGTCTTTCTGACTCTGCTTTCTTTCTCCCACAATTCTGTTCTGTCTATTCCACCCATCTAAGGGCTGGCCTATCAAAAGGCCAAGGCAGTTTCTTTATTAACCAATGAAAGTAACAGATAGATAGAAGATCCTCCTACAGCAGTGTCCTTTGCCTTACAGAAGCTTTTCAGTTTCAGGAAGTTCTATTTATTAATTGTTGAGCTCAGTGTCTGTGTTACTGGTGTTCTATTCAGGAAGTTGTCTCCTGTACCATCAAGTTCAAGGCTATTCCCAGTTTTTCATCTATCAAGTTTAGTGTATCTGGTTTTATGTTGAGGTCTTTGATCCATTTGGACTTGAGTTTTGTGCAGGGTGATAGTTGTGGATCTATTTGCATTCTTCTACATGCAGCTGTCCAGTTTGACCAGCAACATTTGCTGAAAATGTCTTCTTTTTCTGGTGTGCATTTCTGGCTTCTTTACAAAAATCAGGTGTCCATAGATACTCTTAAGGGTAGGCTGCACGCCCAGCCGCAGATGCCAATAGAGAACTAGCACAATGGCATCTCTGGGTGCCATGTCAGGGCTTTCCCTTTTAGTTTTAAATATTATTTCTTATTTTTCTGTTTTAAATTATGTATTATTTCCCTACCTCTCTTCTTCTCCTACGGGTCCTTTGAGGATATATTACGGTTTTCAGTTTAGTGTTTGTACGGGATTCCTGAGTCTGTATCTATATCTGTTTCATGTGTCTTCTCTTGGACTCTTTTTCTTCTGTTGGTTTGTGTGATCCTATTCTGATTGTTTGGTTGGAGGCTTCACCCCAGCCCCTGGCATCCATTCTAAAATGTTTGGGCAGAACTTTTCACTCCAAGCCTCCTCCCCTGGGAGTTGCTGCAGTCCAGACTCCATCTCCAAGAAAGCCCTCCAAATGGTGACCCCTTCCCAGAGAGAGTCAAGACCACACCCACGGGCTATTTAAACTGCCCCCCAGAGACCGGACACATGGTCTTCAAGGTTCTCCTTTCCCCTCTCCATGTTTTCCTGGTCTTTCTTCCCTGGTGGCCTGGAGGACCACTCACCTCCCCTGAGCGTTGGCATCCAGTAAACCTGGGCATTTTCTAATTTGGCTTGATTTGGTCTGATTTGGATTATTGCATCAGTGGAGAGGCTTATGGGTCCATAAATACTTTACACTGATGTGTTCAATATTTTGTTTGATCTTATTATATTTTGTTTTATTGTCATTCCTTAGAAATCTGTTTTCTAATGAGAGACAGAATGGGTGGATTCTGATTCGGGGGGAGGGGAATTGGGGGAAGTAGAGGGAGAGGAATGGTAATCAGGATATATTATGTGAGAAAAATACTCTATTTTTCAATAAAAGGTAAAAATCAGTCCTCTTATTTATTATAAAACTGTAAAACATCCAAGAAGCCGTAGAACAGTATCTACTTCAGCAGCAGAGCCACAGGTAGCAGCAGGGACTGTCAGTCATCAGCCTGGGCATAGGTCCCAGCTGTCACCTGCCCGATGAGTTCATTTGAGCTGCCAAACTCACTCCGTCCAACCTTCCTCACATAGACACGAAAAGTGCGATCAGCTCATTGTCATGAATTGTTGCACTAAAGGACTGCTTTATTATCAAGGGGCAATCATTAGAACCACAGATGACTCATCAGGTAAAGGCACTTCTGGGCAAGCCTGCCTACCTGAATCCCCGTCAAAGCCTGAGGTGGCTGTCACCTGTACCCTCAGGGCTCCTCTGCTGAGAGGGGAAGAGGGGAAGCAGAGAGCAGCTGGAAGAGTCCTCGAGAGTCCTGCATGCCAGAGAGACCACAGAATCAGATGAAGTAGCAGAAATAAAAAGAAAGACCCTCCCTCAAAATAAGGTAGAAGGAAAGAACCATCTCCTAAAAACTCGTTCTCTGATTTCCACAGACCCGCTTCTTGTTATGTTTATGCACACACACACACACACACACACACACACACACGTGGTGAATAATTAATTAAAAGTGATTACTGTCTCAAATAATCATGTTATTTTCTAGCAAATCTAGACCATAACCTCCCAAAGAAGGTGCTAGATATAATTTACTGGATAGGCAGCTGAGTCCTACGACTCTAATCAAGACATGTTTGTATTTGAATTGGGCTCCTTTGCTTACTACATGAATGATTTCTGCCAACTGACTTACCTGCCAATGGCTTGTGTTCTACATCTGGACAATGAAGCTGCAGTACTCACCTTGTGCTCCCAATAGAATTAATGATTGTTTATAAATAAATTATGTGTAAATTGGATAAGAATATTAATGATTATTCTGGTTCTTTACCCTTGTCTTAGGGTTACTGTTGCTGTGATGAAACACCATGACCAAAAGCAACTTGTGGAGAAAAGAGTTTAACTGGCTTATACTTCCACATCATAGCCTATCACTGAAGAAAATCAGGACGGGAATTTAAGCAGGGTGAAAACCTGGAGGCAGGAACTGGTGCAGTGCAGAGGCCATGGAGAGGTGCTGCTTGCTGGCTTACTCAGCCTGCTTTCTTACAGAATCCAGGGTCAGAAGCCCAGGAATGGTACAAGCCACTATAGACTGGGTTCTCTCCCTTAAATCATTAATTAAGAAAATGCCCTAGAGCTGGAAGTTGTGGAGGCATTTTTCTCAGTTGAGGTTCCCTTCAGATAACTCCAGTTTGTGTCAAGTTGACATAAGACTATACAGCACAACCTTGTATGTTTAACCATCCAATTAGACTTTTTTCCTTAACCTAAATATACATGTAGAGAGTAATTCTTTATTGTGTCAAAGAAACTTGAAAATATTTTCATTTAACTTTGTGAGAAGAACTCATTACTAGTATATGTTTGTCAATTGTGCAGATTGTCTTCCTGAGATTGTAAATAATGAACCAAGAAGCTATCTCATTTGTATAATGTAGACAGGAAAATGAGGAAATGAAGATTTAAATTGTTTCAACTGATATTTTAGTTTCGCTACATATTGGTGAGATACCTTAATTAGAATGTTGTCAACTTTAAACAGAGTTTCAATGATTAAAATCTCTAATTCCTACTTGGTCTGGGGCATCTCATAAAATACAGGGCTTGTGAAGCAAAATTTAACCATAATATGCTGTGGGACAATGGTCTTTTATCCTGTCACTTTTATTATTCTTAATAAAATGCTGATTGGCCAGTAGCCAGGCAGGAAGCAGAGGCGTGACAAGGACAATCCTGGGAAGAGGAAAGATTCAGTCTGCAGTCATGACCCAGACACAGAGGGAGCAAGATGTGGCTGCCTTGCTGAAAAAGGTACTAAGCCACGTGGCTAACACAGACTAGAATTATGGTCTAATACAAGTTGTAAGAGTTAAAAAGAAGTCTGAGCTAATAGGTCAACCAGTTTATGATTAATGTAGACCTCTGTGTGTTTATTTGGGACTAAACAGCTGTGGGACCTGGTGGGATAGAAACCTTGGTAAACAATTATAGAGGATCACCCAAAAATATCTTACCAGAACCATTGAATCTGACATAGAAATTGGTTGATCTGAATGTGAATAATTATTTCACAAAGAATTTCAAATTTTTTTTGTTCAAATGAGAGCTAAGCAAGGAGATAATAAGGGTTCAAATAATTCAACTGATTGATTACCGGAAAATTATATTCAAGTATTTTATATGAATAATCTTCATTTAATTTTAGTTCTGTGAGATAAATATTAGTATGTATAACATAGTCTAATAGAATGACAAGTTTTGTGAATGTTTCATTATCTTTTAACACTTTGGTCAAAATACTAAACAAATTCTCTCACTATTGATTATAAATGCATAAATAAGTAAATTTTAAGAGTGATTTTATGTTTATAATATTCTTCAAAAATTTAGCAACATTTATTTCTAAAATATTTTGTTTGTTAAGTCTTAGAATTGCACAACCTGTGGGTAGTGAGATGAAAATTTAGAGAACAATTTGATTCCAGGTACTTTAAGCAAAATAACAGTCATAAATTCACTCCTTTGGGCCTCTGGGGTCCCTAACCATGAGTCTTCAGCTAAATTTCCAGACATGGCTTTCCTCCCATGGAGTGGGTCTTACATCCCATCAGAAAGTGGTTGGTAATTTCCATAGCATTTGAGCCACTATTGTTCCCATGGTCGTTATTGTAGCTCAGAGGTCCAAAGCTGCTGCTTTTTCTCATCCATCAGCTTGCGTAGCACCTTCCAGTACTGCAAAAGCTAGCCAGTGGGAAAGTCACGCTAAGTACCAACTTTATTTCTTCATGCCCTTGGACCAAAGTGGGTGGCATTTTCAGCTATAGGATCTTAAAATCAAGTTCTCGTAGGCAATGAAGAGCAGTAGTAATAGTCTGTGTTGTGTGGGGCATCTCTGGGGCATCCCTAACCAACAGCTAGAAGAGACACATCCCACACCTGGCACTGAAGTTTTCATTTGGAAAACTATGATTTCTGGGAGAAGCATTATTCCCTGTTTATGGTAACTTCAATTGAACTCCTCTCTCTCTCTCTCTCTCTCTCTCTCTAAAATAGTAGATTTCATCTTGCTTTTCAACCATTTCTAACGGCGTTACCTCCCTCTCCAGCTGTCCTCTATCAGATCTTCTCATCCTCTCACCCCTACCTTCCCTGTCCTCTAGTCTTCTCTCTCTCTCTCTCTCTCTCTCTCTCATCAGCAGTGTTCCGCTCTCCCTCATCCCTCGGGACCTTTATTGCCCTTCCCCGTCAAAGGCTCCTTTCTAGTTTCCTGGATTGCTCAGGAATCTAAAGATTCTGTGTTTGTTTCTAATACCTTATCAGGGAATCCTTCTTCTGGGGATGATCTTCACTTCTGCCACCAAGAACAAAGTCAAGGGCAGTTGTTACAGTTAAACAAATGGACAGGAACTGATTAGGAGAGAAAACTCCAGAGAACACAGAGACTCCAGGAGGCGAGGAACAATGCAGTTCTACACCCTGGGGCCTTTCTCTGTGCAGAACAGATTCTGGCTTCAGAGATGGAGACAAACACACACTGAGGGAAAACAAAAACGCACCATAAAAATGCCTGCTATTTCCAAATACAGGTCCAGTAAAAAAAAAAAAATCATCCCAGCAACACATAAAACCTTAGGCTGTAACTTTTACTTCATGTTTTTACCACTGGAAAATCCCTGCTGCTCTCTGCCACCCAGCAGGTGTCTGTCCTGTGGTAATCTGGCACTCTGTCCTCCTCCTCTCACTACAAGGGAATTAGAGCATGGATCCCTCCAAGGTAGACACAGGAGCTCCCGAGCCTGTGTGGCATCAGCAGAGGCCACAGAGGCTTAGGCCTTCACCAGCACTCACCACGCGCTCAGTAGAAGGTAACAGTGAAGATGGAGACCTTTCCCCAGTGCTAAAAGAAACTCACTCACTCCTTCCCTGGACAAGTCGGTGGAAAGCTAAGTCTTTATTTCTCGGGAGTAATATGCTGTGTTAGCCAGAATGGAAGCAAAACAACAGAAACCATCAAGTGCTATTCTACAGAATAATGTATGAGAAAGAAATCAGCGGTGCTTAACAATTTTATATGGGCGATCCTTGGCATTATGCATGGTTGTATGTGTACAGGTTGCTATAAATTCCTTCTATCAATATTTACAAAGTTGCTGCCTTTGTACCAGGTACAGCTCTAGTGTTGAGGTCACAATGTTGAGCAAGCCAGATAAGATCTGTGCTTTCGTTCGATTTACTTTCTGTGTTAGTCAATGTTGCTATGACAAAACACTCAGGGAAATCAATTTAACAAAGAAAGAAGTTTGTTTGGGCTTGGGACTTGGCCCAGCTGCTTGGTGCCTGCAGTGGCACAATACTTTATGCTGGGTATGTATGGTAGAGGTAGCCTGTTCTCCTCATGGTAGCCATCAAGCAACGAGAGTGAAAGAGAAGAGACCCCATCCCAATGTCCCTTCCAAAATCACATCCACAATGACCTAACTTCTTCTAGGGAGAATTCATCTGCTTATGGTTCCATCATCTCCCACTGGTGTCAAAGGCTGTGGATCAAGCCTTTTCTTCAAAGGCTTTTGGGGAGGTTCTAGAGCTGTATTCCAGCAACCAGTAAGTCCGACATTCTGTTGCATAATCAGATCACAGACAGATAGAGACTGAACATATTTTAAGTGTTGTGCTTGGACCTTGATCTTATCAGAATTTGTAAAATCAATCAGTAAAAGTTGCTTTCATTTGTATGTGAAGAAAAACAAAGAGTAAAACAGGTGAAGACACTTGATGTAGTTATGCAAACTAGTACGCTCTACAGGAATCAGCTTCTATTTTTTTTCAACACTGTTCTTGAAGGAACTAATTTTCAAACTACATGTCAGAATAAACCGAATTATTATGGGTATTATAACATGATGAATAAGTTGCCATTTAGAAAACGCTTCCCAATCCCACCTGCTTTGTAAATGTTTAAGAAAATGGGAAAGCAAATTATTCTCCCCCAGATCACTTACAGTGACTTCACAGAGAACTTTGTAGTAAATTCCACCGAACAAGGAGGTGGAAAGCCAGGGACAGAAATGCCAGGCAGGGAGAATGCTTTCAAGGGTGGATGATCTTCCCAGCCCTTTAGCTGCTGCCATCCTCAGCCCCTGCGTTTCAGAATATCAGCCACACTGGTATGTCCTCATTCCTTGGGCAGTAAAGATTCTTGGTGTCACACTGTTACTGTGTGGGGTGCCTTCTGTCATAGTTCCTGACAGATTGTCACAGGGAGCAAAGAACTTCATTATGGGTGCGTTCAACCAAACAATGGCTCCCAGGGATGACCAACCTGGATCTATACATCTTCCCTTATCTAGCTAAGGGCTTTTCTAACTGCAATCAAATGGGGGATTTTGAGATGGGAGATTATCCTGTCTTATCCAGATAGGCCCACAATCATCACAAGGTTCCTTCTAAAAAGAACACACAGAGGGCCAGAGTGAAGGGAATTGCATTGGTAGGAGCAGAAGCTATCATGTTGTGCTGGGAGGTGGGTCTAGCTGAGGATAAGCTGAAGCAAGCAAAAATCTTTGACTTTGCCTGAGTGAAACTGAGTTAAGATCTGACCTCAGGAAAATTAGAGAGAATGCATAATATTTAAAGCTACTGGATTTATGGTAACTTTTTAAACAGTGGACATAAGAAACAAATATGGCCAATATAATGCATATATTATATATAATATATATATATACATAATATATATTAAAATGCGTATTTATTTCAAAATCTGAGCATTGTGAACTTTTTGCTGCTGAGATAATTTCTTCATGACAATTTATATTGTATCAAAACTTCCATAATGACTTTGTAAGATAATTTTTATGGCCATGGAAGTCTTAGAAACAAAGGCAGTGTCAGAGCCAATGTTTTTATCATTCTAGATTCCCATTGGTAAAATGCTCTGTTGCTTTGCTTCTCATCTTTTTGCTCTGTTCATTATTTACATAGCTTCTTTACTAGAGTCATTATTTGAGCAGCTACCTGTCTCTTGAAATATTATTTATTTATGGAAGTTCCTTTGTGTATCAGGCAAGTATCTCCCCATCATCTTCCCCAGAACATCAGTGTTAGTGGGGTGTGGTGTCTCATGCTTGTAACACCGACACATGGTGGCTGTGGTAGGAGGAACGCTTAAAGTCTGAGGCCAACCTGGGATATGTGTGAGTCCCACGACAGCTATAGCTGTATCTTAGGACTCTATCTTTAAACACACACACACACAAACACAAGCACATGCATAAACACACACGCACATACACTCAGCCTCACACACATACACATAAAAGAAAATTTAAAAATACATCATTAAAAAGAAGAAAACAGGAGATTTTTGCATAGCTGATTCCCGTATCCTCAAATTCTATTTTTTTTTGCAGTTGAGCAACATATTGCCTGGAAGCTGTCTTAGGGTTTCTATTGCTGTGAAGAGACACCATGTCCATAGCAACTCTATAAAGAAAACATTTAATTGGGGCTGGCTTACAGTTTCAGAGGTTCAGTCCATTATCATCATGGTTGGGAGCATGGCAGCATGCAGGCAGATCTGGTGCTGGCTACATCTTGATCAGAAGGCAACAGGAAGTCAACTTACAGTCACACTGAAGGAAGCTTGAGCAAAAGAGACCTCAAAGCCTGCCCCTATAGTGACACACTTCTTCCAACAAGGGCACACCTCCTAATAGTGCCACTCTGTTTGGGGGGTCATTTTCTTTCAAACCACTACAAGGACCTTTCATAATAAGAATGTGTGCCTCTCCTGATTCTCTCTCTTATTACTATTAAGGTTCCTAGGTTGAATATTGTAATCAGTCTTGTATTAGTCAGGGTTCTCACAGAACTTATGGAAGGACTCACTCTCTCTATAAATATATGGAATTTATTGGAATTACTTTCAGGCTGCAGTCTAATGATGACTAGTTGTGAATGGGAAGTCCAAGAATCTAGTAGCTGCTCAGTTCCATGAGGTTAGGTGTCCCAGATGGTCTTCTGTAGCTGCTGGAATTCCAAAGAAGTAGGCTCTAATGCCATTAAAGGAATGGATGTGTTAGCAAGGCAAGGGCAAACAGGCAAAGAATGAACCCTTACTTCATCCACATCCTTATACAGGCTTCCAACAGAAGGTGTGGCTCAGATTGAAGGTGCACCTTCTAGCCTCCCGGTTTGGATTAAAGGCATGATGTCTTCTTGCTTCAAGATCTGTGTCTGGTTTATAATTTTATTTCATTCCAGATATAGTCAAGTTGACAACCAAGAATAGTTATCACAAGACTTAATGGCTTCTCCCATATTTTGCAATTTATTAATACTTTTAGTTTATTGCATGCCATTAGTGCCCTCGTGGGAAAACTAATGGTTGCAAGAGCTTTGACAGATGTTCTTAGGCCAGCACCATTTCTTCCGGAAACTGCTTTCTTGGTCTATTCCCAGAGCCTATAAAAATAAACTTCCACCACTTTTCGCAATTCAATAGCAACATCTTCCAATATTTCAAGATGGATCTTCTGAATTCTATACGTCACTCAGAAAACAAGTCACTCTGAAATATTCTGTGCTGTATATTTTTCTTCTCCACTTTTTTAGTTGTACAAGAAAAGCATTCATTCTGAGATGTCTTAGCTCAAATGGTAACTTTTCTTTGGTGCCTTAGTTGGTCATGCTTACAATTAGAGGATAATATAATCAGGTTTCTGAAATCATTATTCTGATCCATCCTGTGAGACTTTCTCGCTCCTGTAAGAATCTAATAATGAAAATGTTAAAAATTAATTTAACAGGACGTAATGAGATACTCACAGCATGTTGGAATGCAGCTTACATAAGGGTTGATACAGTTAAGAGAAAGCCCAAGATTTGGTTAAAGATTTGGTGCCCAAGTTGTTGCTATTGAGAGAAGCCATGGACCACCAATAGGAGGGGCCTTGCAGGAGGTCCTTAGGTCATTGAAGGCATGCCCAAAAGGGTTTGTGGGATTCTGGCTTGTTCCTTTTTTATTTTTTCTTTCTAACAATGAAGGAAGTATTCCTACAGCACATAACTGCCACCAACATCTGCAAGCCCATTAGATGTCCAAAGTGATGGGACCAACCTCAGACCAGAATGTTCAAGACTATGAGCCAAAATAAACCCTTCCTCTTTGTAAGCCATTATCTCAGGTTTTTCTGTACAGTATTAGAAAACTGAACAACACAATGGTTTTCTTGTCTCTGGGTTCTGTGGTTTCTGCAACCCAAGAGGGATGTTGAGGCAGGAGAACCTCACAGGAAGGGAGGATGCAATATCATCAAGGTCAGCCTGTGATAAAAATGGTAGCAGAGGAAGAAAGAGCATGCACAGGAAAGGCCGCCATCTCCTGCTGCTGAGGAAGGGGGCTGCTATGTAAATGACCTGTGAAGTTCATCCCAGCGTGTAGGCGTAAGTCATAAACAATCCCACATCAGTTGGGATTTAAAGGGGTATTTATT
>LOEQ01000452.1:97778-109965 GCA_001685075.1 Bramus lutescens | reverse complement strand
CACAGATTAATGAAGATGGGTTAAATTAATATGTAAGAGTTAGCCAATAAGAAGTGAGAGCTAATGGGCCAAGCAGTGATTTAATTATACGGTTTCTGTGTGATTATTTTGGTGCTAAGCAGCCAGGAACTAACTAGTGGCCTCCTCCTACAATGTTATCTTTCACTTTATGGTCTACCATGGAGGGAAGGAGGGACTTGGAGGCAGGGACTGAAATAGTGAGAGACCAGGAAGGGGCATTAATCTGCTTGGTTTGTTTCAGGACGACTTGACCAGTGATGGGCAGGACCTTCCCGAATCAACAGTCAATAGAATTCTCCACAGATATGTCCACAAGCCAGTATGCTGAAGGTAATTCCTCAGTAGATGTTTTCTCATCCTGGGTGTCATTAACAACCAAGATTAGCCACAACAGGGTCCTATAGCGTCTCAGGTCTCTAGGTCTCTGGCCCACCCCTACCCTCAACATTGCCTCTCTCTTAGTAAGGATCCCTGGTCCAATCCTCTGTTCTGGGACACAGGAACTTGACCATCTCCGTCTGTGTCTTCTGTACTCCAATGCACAGCTATAACTGAGAATTAAGTCAACATACTTTGTTTTGAACTGATATGTGAAATAATTTAGAAGGATAAGGACAATTTATAAACAATTATAATAGCAATTACTTGAACAGTTGTTTAAAGGATGTGATGTGAGAAGCAAACGCCAATCTAAATGAAAGCAAATAGTGCCACGAATAATTGTATCGTTTATTGATCTCTATTCCTGCAGCTGAGGATGATTAAATTAGTTTGCTGAGATGGAGTAGTTCAAGTTATAAGCCTAGATGAGAGTATTTTATTTTAAACTATTTTCCCCTATGGTCTAAATGTGTTCTCCTCGAGTTCACATGCTGATTAAAAGTCAATGCACAGTATGTAGAGGGCACGGACTCCTGAAGGTGCAGCCTCATGGGTGAGATTAAGGTCAATTTAAAAGCGTGAGAGAGCCGGTTTGCTCTCTTCCATCCTCTCTGAAGGATGCAGCACACACAAGGCTGCTTTTGTATCTGCACCGTTCCTGCGGAACGGTCCATCTGTTCTGTGGATGTGCTTCGCTTTAAGCCCATGAGTCTCCTTTCTCCGTATCCTCCACTGACTGCTCTGGCAAGCACCCCTGGGTTCAGCAGACTGTTTGCGAATGAAGTGGCTGCTTTGGGGAAAAGATTAGGAGCTGTCTGAGTTCTGGCCTGCTTTATTCTAAAAGAAAAATCTCAGAATTACAGTTCTGAGGCTGGGAGGGCGGGCGATGGCAAGCTTCATTCTGAGTGACATTTCTACTTCTTGTGCGAAGACAGACAGCTGGAGCTACTCAGTTGTCTTCCTGGCACGGAACCATCCCATCCCTAGCTGGGCGCATTCCCCGCATACACTACCCAATCCTCAGCCCCCATTTCACTAACAGTGCTAGATGGAAGAGCACTCAGGCTCTCCCCGTGGTCCCTGGACAATAGGTGGCAGAGTGAGATGAGCCCCTTCCTAGGGGACGGAAGACCCTCGGGGTAGATAAAACAGAGCAGGGTGCACACCAGACTGCATTTGGCTGAGCTTTTCATGTGGAACGTCTGCCTCACTGCGGTACTTTTAATTCAAATGCCACAGTCTTTTGCTTTTCTCAGATACTTTTTATAGATTTTTTTGGAAGTTTCTTTATTTGTTGTTTGCCCTTAGGAGCATTTCCAGAGCTGTTAAGTAGCTGTTTTCCCATCCTTTCTTCAAGCCTGTTTCACTAGGGAGTGCATCAGGGGGCTTCCTCCCGCTGCAAATTAATCATAGATGTATTATGTTTGATGATTGTACTTGAATCTGCAATTATCCCAAAATAAAAGCTTTCCTTAAAAAAAAATCTTAAAGCCATAACATAAGTGGCATAAGTGGCCTTGGAGAATTTTTTTTTTCTCCAAGAAAGTGTTAAGTATACTGGCAAGTGGCAAGTTCATTTCTTAGCTCTTTGGTTTGTTTTGTGAATCTGAAGCCCCAAACATGCTGCAATGAGCAGGTGGCTCCTGGTTACATGAGTAGAGTTTGTCCAATGACACTGATTGATAGTGAATTCGAGGTAAAGATCAACCATGAACACCTAAGAAAGAGGCAAGATAAGTTGTCCCTAGCAGTGGAGCTACACTGTTAGCTTTCTTCGCCTCTATTGTCCCAACCCCTCTCCAGTGTTTAACATTTATTGAAGAGTTGAACACAGCTCGTGCTAAGGTCTCTGGGAGATGCTGGAGAGGCTGCCTCAGTCTCCTTTGTAACTCACTGAAAAATGCGGATAACTGAACTGCTACTCTAGGCTTTTACCCAATGCCTCTCTGTGACGCTAACAGCCTGGGTGTTTTTTTGTTTGGTTGGTTTCTTCTTTGTTTGTTTTGCTTTGTTTTGCTTGATTTGCTTAGGTTTGGTGTGATTGCTTGGTTTTGCATCTTAATGCGGTTTACCCTCTGGTTTTAGGGACCACGTTGGAGAAGAAGGAGGTGCATGGTGGGGCAGCTCTGTCACCTTCGGTGTATCTGAGAAGACACTGGAACAGACAGAAGCGCCGGGGGTGACCAGAGCTGGGAAGTGCGGAGGGGCTCTCCGCACCTCATCAGAATGCCCGCTTGTTTTCTTCTGAGCCTACACTAACCTGCCTTTTGAGAAATACAGCTCCAACATGTCTGGAACCTTCTCTCCACACACTTACATGTGTTTGCAGGGGTTGAAAGCAGGAAGATCCACCGTACCATTTCTAAGCCAGAACAGAGGCTTGGTTGTAAAAGTTGGTCTCCAGCACTGAATACGTTCGTCTTCCTCGCCCTAGAAACACTGCATTGACCAAAAAGGAAAATCAGCCGAACAACAGCACCTTCTGTACGTTTGTTCTGCCTCTTATTTTTGAAATGGATCTTTTGCTGCAGGGAATGATGAATTCAATGAGTTACTGACTTGCATGGATACACTTAAACAATTGCTTGGTCGTTATTTGTTCAGAAATTAGGTTGGAGAATACAGACAATGCCACAAGTTCTGTCTTAGAACACAGGTGGACTCCATGGATTATCTGCACCAAGCCAACTGTCCCTCAAATCTGCAGTCAGGTTCTTGTAGACCAAGCGTGAATGCATAGGCACAGTTAAAAACAGTGAAAGAATATACTTCCTTTCTAGAGACGTGTGTGTTTGTGTGTTTGTGTGAGGGGGGGAGGGAGGGAGGGTCAGAGTCTCATTTTACAGTACTGGCTTTGAATTTTGAACTTTGATCTTCTTGTCTCAGCCTCTCTAGAGTCAGGACTCCAGGAATACAACACCACACCTGGCTCTAGAGAGGCTGTGAAGATGTGTCTGCTTATAAAGTAGAAATGGAGAAAANAAAAAAAAAACAATGACTATTTCAATGCATGAAGAAGCCCTTGTGTTTCAATCACAGTCTGTTGAACCATAGAAGTTGTGGAGGCCCAAAAATGTGAGCCTGTTTCCACCTTGTCTGAAGGTCAGAGAGTTAGAGGACACTCAAGTTTGAGAACAACAATCAGAGTTACACATTTGGAATCAGGATGTGGTTCCTTGGTTCTTTTGACATTAAGATGGCTCATACAGGTAGATCCATTTCCTTCCATCCTGACAGATGGTCAGGATATGCAGGCATACTTCTGCTCCTTCTTTTGCTATAGGAGGTTACCTGGGGAGTTGCTACTTTCGGGAGACTTGGTCTAGGGTGGCTTCACTGCCAAAACAACAGAATGCTAATGACTTGATTTATCAAAGTGTTAAAGCAATTAACTGTTCAAGTTGTCTTTTGTCTCATGTTAATGGAGTCTTTTGCGACCTTCTTCCCCCTTTTGCATTGGAGTATAAAAGTGTATGAAAAATTAAATGCAGGTGATTTCAGTATTCACTGGAACTCTCTCCCAGTACTATTCTGTGGTTTCTGTTTTATTATTTTCGCACTTTTGTATGCTTTTTATTTCTGATCCCCACACCCCTACCCTGACAAGTGATATTTTTGTAGAGGCTGGTCCCCAACAAGAATCTTTAAACGATCTGACTCCCACAGTTGCCTAGAAGCGAGTAGAAATAAGAGGAGAGACTAGGCGCTGTCGGGGCAGAGAAGCTGGGAGCTAGGTGATAACCACTGGGCTAGGCTCCTGTCTCTTGGAACATTTGACTTCTTATAAGATGAGGTTCAATTTGTTTTTTAAAAAATCTCCTTTACTCTTAGTCACATTTGAACATCACTTAAATAAATAAATGATATGAATAATAGTTTTTTTAATGAGGAGTTTTAGGTGTGGGCTGGTGAAATGGCTCAAAGGAATAGCCCAGTGGGTAGTGCTTGATGGCTAGGCTGTCTTCCTGGGACCCACATTGGGAAAGCAAACTGACTTCTTCAGGTTGTCCTCTGACTTCCAAATGTGTGCTGTGACAAGGCTCATCTGTGATACACACCCTCCTCTCCCCACCCCGATCCATATAAGAAATATATAGATAAATGAATAAATCAAATTTAAAAATTTAACATATAATTTTGTGTGTGCATGTGAAGCACGGCCCTTTAATTTATTTTGCTGGGGTCAAGGAATCCCATAGATTCCTGCATTTCCCATGTCAGAATGTCGGTGGTCCCAATCTTGCATAGACCTTGCACAATTACAGCCCCTGTAATTTCAAGGGTGCAACAGCCATGTTCAGTCCACAAGTTACTGCTTCACACTGCCCCACCTCCTGCTCTTACGTACTGTCCACATCTTCTTCTGTGATATTTCTTGAGAGTGGATAGGGGTGTTATTGATGTGCCATTATGACCAGGTACTCAATAGTCCCTTATTCTATGAACTTTGGCCCATTACAAGTCTCCGAAGTCACCATTGACCAATTCTGAAGAAGCTTCTCAGACTTTACACATAGGTAACAGTCAATGGAAGAGGGAGCAACATGATACCCAGGGGTACATACATGTGGTTACTGGTTAGTCACAGTAAGGTCCATATTTCTGTAAGCAAGTGTAATAAAACTCTTAGGTCAGAGAGAGAGAGAGAGAAAGAGACAGAGACAAAGAGAGGGAATAGAATTAGCAAGAGTGGGAAGAGTGTGATGAAGAGGGTGATAAATATAACAAAATACTATGTAAATGTATGAAAATCTCATAATGACATAATGAGTATAAGTGATACTTGCTGACATAAATATTATTCCAAAGTGCACTAAGAAAAGGCATATTGGGGTCTACATGGGGCCAGGCCTTCAAAACCCTGCATGCTCATGCAAAATAAGAGGGTTTTGCACCAAGTCTCTGTGTGGGATGTGACTTGGTTTTGCCAAAATATGAACAGAAATGCCCTGCTCTGGCTTAAAGAGACTGCGCACAGCTAGTCCATTTATTGCCATGGTCATTCTGGGGGGCATAGACTGCCTGTAAGTCTCTGCAAGGTTCCTGATTGACTAGGAAGGGGGTGGTCTGGTTGCCTCTGTAATGAGCACCTAAATAAAGATGTTTTTTAAAGTTATTGATTGCTTTTAATTCTTCAGTTGAAAACACATTTTTGGTCAATTTTTCAAAATGAAAAGAATGAATAGAAAAATTAATTAAACTGTAAAGAGAGCCAACAAGATATATATTGTTTATCTTGGGCTAAGTCTGGCAACAAAATCACCCTAGAAAATAAAAGACTTTATTTGGCTATTTGTATGGTTGATTAGATTGTCAGAGAGAAATACTGACTTTCTGGAAACATTCCCTTTTTATGGCCACTTTCACAGCTCACTTTAAAAAAAATAATTATTGTCACGCTGGTCTTGAGAAACTCCCTAGAGAAGTGTCTATATCTATTTTGTATAAGAAACATTTTATACACAAAGACTTCTGAGCATAAAAATGCAATATAACAGCATATTCCTCCAAAATAAGAGATTTGATTAAGTATTATTGTTCTTACTCTTTAATTAGATTCTTCAGCAACACTGAGAGATGTATATATGTGTATACACACATATATATTTATAATTACAAAAGGCCTATTAAATATCTGTAGTCACAATAGTGTAATTTGCTTGTTATTTATTCTTCAAAACGAATAGCTTGATTCATCATACAATCAATCTTTCATGGCTGCAGTTTCCACATCTGGATATTAAAAATATTTGTAAGCCAAACCTTGCATCTGAACATGTCTAGACAGGTTTCTTTGCTGCTGGTTCCTAAATGACATAGAAGAATACATTTGCTAAAATTTACTTGCTATTGGAAATTACAGGTAATTCAGAAATGCTTTTTCTTCTACAGAAGAAGATTTGCAAGACCTGTGAAAATGCTTCTGTTGCCCCTGCACGAGCCTCGAATGCATGGGAGTTAGCATCCATGAAGAGTTCTGAGACTAATCCCACTGACAGCAAAAGAAGACTGCCCTAACCTGACTGTGTCCTCAGACAGGACTAGGAAGGGTGAGCAGGCTTAGTAGCTTTTGTCTTCAAAGTACATGATTTTGAAGAAGTACGTCTGTTTAAATACATATATATGCACTCACGCACATACACACACACACCTACACCTACACCTACACATACAATCATACACACATATATCTATATATTTATATACTATAATACATATATTATATATAATATATTACTATATATTATATAACATACAATATATTCATGCATACTATAAAACATATTATAATATAATACATTATATTTATAGTATGTATATAATATATACTATAATATACAATGACTTATGTATTCATATATAAACCACTTGATTGTACTGAACTCATAAAAGTTAAAAACAGCACACAGCTGGGTTCATGTGACCACTCAAACAAACACTTCCACAGTCCCAAAGCCTATTTGTCTCTCTACATATCTCAGTGAGCTCCCACACAGTTTGAACAGCCTTCTTAAGCTGTGGAGCATTGCTTGGGGTTTTACATTTTTACAATCCATTACATTTTTATGCACTTACCTATCACAAAAAAGAAAAGAATGAAACAGTAACAGACTTGAAACTAGGAAAGCAATTGGCCTTCTATCCTCTTAGACAACCATGTGCCCTTCTGGCTGTGTTCCGTCCATTCTCAGCACTTACTATTATCATTTTTATTGATTTCCTTTCTGCATGTGAAGCTACACCCACACTCACAACTGTTTATGTTATCAGCTAGAATCCACGTGTGTGTGTATGTGTGTGTGGTATGTGTGTGTGTGAGAGAGAGAAAGAGAGAGAGAGAGAGAGAGAGAGAGAGAGAGAGAGAGAGAGAGAAGAGAGAATGTGGTAGTTTGAATGTATTTGGCCCCCATAAACTCATAAGAAGTGCACTATTAGAAGGTGCGGTCTTGTTGGAAGAAGTGTGATCTTGTTAGAGGAGGCTTAATGACACACGCCTTTAATCCAGACCTTGAGGCTGGAAGTCACACCATCAATCTGGGTCACACCTTTTGTTGGACCTGTGTCACTATGAGGCAGGCTTTGAGTTCTTTTTCTCAAACTTTCCTCAGTGTGACAGTCAGGTGACTTCCTGTTGCCCCCAAGGTGTAGCAATCTCAGCTCCAGCACTACCTCTGCCTGCACGCACCATGATTCCTGCCATGATGATAATTGACTGAACCTCTGAAACTGTAAACGAGCCCTCTCAATTACATGTTTTCTTTATAAGAGATGCTGGTGGTCATGATGTCTCTTCACAGCAATAGTAAACTCTAGCTAAGACTGTGTATGTGTGAGTGTGTTTCTGAAAGCAATACAGGAAGCTTATTACCTACATACTTACAGACAAGAACCAATAAAAAAGGTATATACACTTGTAATGACCATGTCAATAACAGAAATGTTTTTAATTTTTTTTTTACTTAAAAAGATTTATGGATGTTCCCATAACTTCTTTATGAAGGAGGGGTTGGTTATTGGCATTCTTATTTTTAGCAAGTGAGAGACTGAAGCATGTTGAGCGTCCCTTGGAGAAATGTGTTGATTCCCTCTTTCTCATCTTCTACAGGAACTCCAGAAAATCTGCCCTGCCACAGAAAACAAAGAAAGAAAACAAGAAACCTAGTATTTAGTTCCAGCAGCCCACATTATTCTTGTTATAAGGTTACCCGCTGTCCTTTTTCTAGCACAGGGAAAATATGAATAGAACTAGGAACTATAACTTTGTTTTCTCCACCTCAGCCCATTCATCGACCTGCTTTGCATAAAGGCAATGTGGGGTAGAGTTGAGGAATGCAACATTTGCTGTTCTAAGTCTGTCTCTACCTCACTTCTATCACGCCTCTGCCTTCTATCTAAAGGTAGCAGTACCTCTTAGTTGATAGTTTCTAGTAAACCTTGAATGCAGTAGTACATATAAAAGGCTTTGAACAGCACCTGAGAAATGGTCAACACTCATTTTGCAAATATTTGTACCATCTTTTGTACCATCTTAGACATTGACTGCCTGCTGATATTCTCCTGTTTAGGATTCAAAGAAACAAGGTTGCAAGCCATGTAGCACATCTGTGTTCCAGGAACAGGGTCTTCTGGAGGTCCAGCCTGTAGCATGCAGATAAAAGAGGATACACAAGATGACACAAGGAGGCAGTAGCTGGTACACCGCAGACAGCATCTTTAGGAGGGTATCAGTATTACTTCTCATTATAAGAGAAAGATCTCTGAAAAATATTTTAGTCACACCACTAGGGAAACATTTGAACCAAAGTTTCTGGCTGTGGACCTCGTTCTTTTTACTGTGTAATTTTGCATCTTAATTTTTTTCCCTGCACTTGTCTGCTTTTGTTGACTTCCTTTACCTAAAATGTGAGAAACAAAGAGACTCTCATGGAGGAGCAACCGGTCTAACAATTTGTAGCCCCATACCCAGGATGCAATAGTCCCCCTGAAAGGACAACAGAGGCTCGGGTTGCCCCCATTTTTTCCAGACTGTCACATGTGGCGTTTCCAGGCTCCCCCTGCATTATTGCAACCTTCTTCCCGGATCGCTCTTGTCACCATATGAACGTGCTGTAAATCTCATTCCCTCTGCTTTCTGTCCTATTTTCCAGCTTCAATTTATAGCAGAGCGTCTGGAAATAGTTCACAGTGGCTGCTCTCCCGTTTCCTTACTCTTCGCTCAGTTTTGAGCCCATTAAACTAAAGTATTTTCCCAGTCCTCAGTGAAGGCGCTCGTCAAGGTCACTTACGAAACCTCAATGGCCACATCGATAGGCATCTCCCATGCTTTATGTCACGAGATGGGGTTACATATGTGAACACGTGTCTTAGCGGTTAAAACCTCTGGACTTCCCAGAGACCTGTTGGCCTTAAACTGACCTGTTGAACTTATGCAACTGTATGGCATCCATCACCTGATGATGTCAGAGCATCTCAGAGAAGGGAGTGAGAGGGGGTGCCTCTGTTTTGGGAGAATTGGGTTGAACACACATCTTTTGCAGAATAGGAATATGTCAGAAAGGCAGAGTTTGTAAATAAGAGACTTGCTGCAAGTTACACGGTCTTCTCTTCAAACCACAAGAGTCCATTTTCTGGGTTTGTCTCTGGTCTTCCCTCAGTTAAACAGAAATGCCAAAAGAATACCAACAAACCTACATGGATTTACATAGTGTGCTATAGAGTGGTTATGTGATGGTCTATTTTTGAGAATCATTGTACAGTTGGTTTTGCAAATGAGTGCTTCTGTTTAACTTTCAGAAGGATTCTTGTCTCTATCCTAAGAAGTGCCTTAGTTAGGATTTTATTTTTATTTTATTTTACTTTTTTGCTGTGATGAAACATTCTGATGGCAAGTAACTTGGGGATAGTTTTAGATAGTTTTGTATCAATTTGATGCAAGCCAAAGTTATCTGAGAGGAGGGATCCTCAATTGAGAAAAAGCCTCCATGAATTTTGGCTGTAGGAAAAGCCTGTAGGACAGTTTCTTAATTTGCGATTGGTGGAGGAGGGCTCAGCATATTGTGGGTGGGGCCATTCCTGGAGGGATGGTTCTGGGTTCTGTAAGAAAGCAGGCTGAGCAAGCCATGGGGGAGCAAGCCAGTAAGCAGCACTCCTGCATGGCCTCTGCATCAGCTCCTGACTCCAGGTTCCTGCCTTGTTAGAGTTTCTGTCCTGACTTCCTTCAATGATGACCAGCAATAGAAAACCAAGACAGGAGGAAGGAGTTTTTTTGGTTTACAGTTCCATGTCATAGTTGGTCATTGGGAGATTAAGGAAAGGAACTCAAGGCAAGAACCTTGAGATAGGATCTGAAGCAGATGCAACGGCTAATGATGTTTCTTGGATTGCTTTCCATGGCTTTCTCAATTTACTTTCCTGTGCAACCCTGGACCATCCACAGGGTGATACCACCCATAGGAGGCTGGGCTCTGCCACATCAGTTATAAATCAAGAAAATTCCCCCACAGGCTTACCTCCAGGCATTCTGATTGGAGTTCTGTTCTCAGCTGAAGACCTTCTTCCCAGATGACCCAAACTGTTGTCAGATTGACAAAATACCTAGCCAGGAAGGAATTTGAGACAATTGATCTGGTTACTCAAATACTTATTGTCTGTAAGAATCCTGACAAAGAGCACAATTGCGCAATTTCGTATTTCAAATAATCACAATCAATGATTTTAGTTGTATGGTCAAATATCCTTCCTTGCCTAGCCAAATGACTTTGTAAATGGCATCGTATCTAAATGGAAGCACCATGACCTGAATTTGCAATAGTCATTCTTGCTGACATAGGCCCCTGGAACATTCCTGAATGTAGCAAAAAGATCCCTAATGGTGGAAATAAACATTGTCACAGAGGAAAAGACTTTCTGTCCCACCATTGATTGTATCATATTAGTTATGCTATTATATTTGATGGAAGATAGAAGCAGAAGATTAAAATTGATGGAGGGTTCACTGAGTCCGGAGACTTTTAGCAGGCAGTACTAACCTCCTTCCAGCAGAAAAATTCAAATAAATAAATCTGAAAGGCTGATAAAAGCACACTGTCTTCTACTGTGTATTGTGTATTGTGTGGATCCTTATAGGGCTACACAGTGGTAATTGAATAATTTTGGGTATTTAAAACTTTCATTTTATCAGCCACTTTAGTGTTCTGCAAGGTGCAGATCAGATGCCTTTATGGTTTGACTGTAATTGTTTTATTTTCCCCAGAATGAGTAGCTTCAAAAAGTTTGGATATACTGGGCTAGTCATAACATAAACAAAATTGTTTAAAAATGTAATGTGTTTTTAGAAGATTTTAATAAATGCGAATGTAACTGGAAAACACAAAAGCTTCAGGGCTGGCAAAATTACATAATAGGTATCTGGAAAATTTGCTTAACATGAAGACTTCATTTGCCACTCAAGCCAGAGATTATTTTTTTGTTCTGTCTGAGGACTTGAATATGTAATGCAGGAAAAACAAGTCCCTCCAAAGATGTTGTGCTATCAGCATGTGCTGAGATCTGTCTTGGTCAGGAGCCAGGAAGGCTGTTATCATCTTCCAGCTTGGACATCATTACGGCTCCTTCAAATATATGGCTATTATTTGAACGCTTCTCTAATTATGTCATTATAAGCTATGTCGCCCAAAAATACTGTCAGCAAAAAGTGCATACTGGATGGCTGTGGTAGACATTGGATTTTAAGATTCTTTCCAGCTGCCCTACAGTTTAAGAAACTTGCGCCTGGTGCGCTGCATCTTTACCAGGCTAAGCTGTAGTTTCTGAAGAGAAGTGTTAGGAATAAGAAAGGAAGGGTTTACAGGGCATTGTGTGTGGTTTTTTGTCTTTTTTTTTAAATATACAGTTGTGTTTGGCTTCAGGTTTATGCATTGATGAAGACGTTCACAGTGTTTGTTCCCTCTGTACCTGGCGGAAATACTGGTTTTTCACGCTAAATGAGATGCCCTGCTTTCCTCCTTGACATTTCATTAGCAGTTTTCTGAGAGCAGTAAGTGCACAGCCTCCGTGTTCTTGCTGTTTGTGGCTGAGCCTTAGCATAAATTCCACAGATAAAATACATATGGTCCCCGACATTGGCTTGATTTGACTTAAAACTTTTGACTGTATGATGTACAGAATTAGTGTTCAGTAAAGACCACATGGTGGTGTAGTGATGAGACAAGCACGGTTAAACACTGCCTGACCTATTATCTCCAGTCCCTTATTGGCTAACTATCACATATTGATCTAACCCATT
>LOEQ01000452.1:56932-76303 GCA_001685075.1 Bramus lutescens | reverse complement strand
CTAGAGCCAAAAAGGAAAGTTCTGGGTTCAGTGGGAGAATCTGCTCACAGAATAAAGTAGAGAACAATTGAACAAAACACCCAACATCAACCTTTCTCCTCTACACAAGCCCACATAGGGCAACATGCATATAGAAAACAATACACACACACACATAGGGGAACATGCATACACACAATACACACACATACACAACACATACAGACATGCCCACATAGGGGAACATGCATGCACACGCATACACACACGTGTGCCCAGATAGGAGAACATGCACACAAACAACACATACACACACATATGCACATAGGGGAACATGCATGCAAACACATACACAAGCATGTGCCCAAATAGGAGAGCATGCACATAGACAATACACACACACACACACGTATAGGGGAACATGCACACACACAACACATACACACATATCCACATAGGGGAACATGCATACACACACACATTCACACACATATGCCCACATAGGGGAACATGCACACACACAACACATATACAACACACAAACACGCATGTACACATAGGGGAACACGCACACACACAACATATACACAACACGTACACACACAAACACACAGCACATATAAAGGAACATGTACACATGCAACACATGCACACGCACCTGAATACATGCATGTTCACATGGAACATGCACACATACAACACACGCACATGAAAGAGAGATAAAGAGCTCATTTAAAACCTAACTTCGCCTGAAAGTCCGTATTCTAGAACTCCTTAAAGACTCAGAATGAATTCCAAACTCAGAACAATCCAAATGTAAAAGGTTTCTGGAAAGTATAATATTTTAATACCTAACACCTGAAAAGACATTTAGATAAACGATCTCCACTCTTTTAAAGACTTGGAGAAATTACTATGATAAATGAAAACCTATTTTCCTATGTTTAAGTCCCCAAATAAGGTCTTAAATCCAGCGGCACTCGGCATCCATGCGCCACCTTCTCTGGTCTCGTTCACAGCAGCCTAGCTGAGCAGCGTATGAATCTTAATCTGATTGTGACTTAGACAATCATGACTTTAGGATTTACAACATAATCCAGATGGATTTTCTGATTTTGCTCTTTCCTTCTGAAAGACCCCCCCCCACATAATTTACTACATAAAGCTAGCTAACAGCAGTAACACCATTTTGCAGGGGCCCAAAATAGGTCACAGTACTGCAGTACATGGCAGGATATCTGTGACTGAACATCTGGCTGCCAGAGGGGGAAGCTGACAGGATAAGGGTAATGGAAAGTTCCCAGAGCAGTCCCTCCACCCAGAGATAGCTGTTATCAGATTTCCATGTACTAGGCAGGAGGTCTGAGTCACATTCCCCAACATGAACTCATAGCCACATTTAAACTGACCAATGAAAACCCTATAACTATGCATTCACTTCTGTAAGCCCGCTTCTTGCCCAAAGTACCCCATAAAAGAATCCCCTGATACAGCCTAGGTGCGCACATTCTCCAAACAGCTGATGCATCTGCAGGCGTCTGTGTAATCAATAAAGTCCTCTTGCTAATTGCATCCAGTGGCCTCGGTCTTGGTTCTCGTACTTGGGGGTCTCGCCCTAGGGAAGATACCCTTTGGGGGTCTTTCACTTGGACTTCCCACAAGGCAGGGAACCCTGACTGCTCTTTGGACTGTAAAGGAAGGGGGTATAGGGAAGGGTGAGGAAAAAGGGAGGAGGTGGAAATTTTTAATAATATTAAAGAAAATGGAAAAAGAGAAGATCCACAAAAAATTATCCATTATGAACAAATTGGCTTCATCCCTGATATGCAGGGCTGGTTTAACATATGAAAATCTATCAATGTATCACATCATATAAATAAACTGAAAGAAAAAATATTATTTCCCAATTCAGTATAAAAGCCTCTAATCGAATATGACACATTTATTTCTACCCTAACACCTTTCTGAATTATTTTAGCCACACCTAATTACCACTGAGGAATCACTTTACTAAAGAAATATATTAGAAATATTAAATTGAACTGTCTAATAACTGCAAACTTTGCTGAGTGACTAAGATGTGTGAGCCCTTTGCTGGAAAGTTGGAAGAGCAAGGGCTTCTCCTCAGAGCAGGAGAATGGCTAATAAAAAGCAGGAATCCAGGGGACCTATTCACTTTCTATCTGCATTAGAACAAGAGGAAGCTTCTTTTCATTTGCATAAAGAATGACACCTCTAAGGTCAATCACTCCCTAGGTGCTCAGAACTAGAGAATAAAGGAAGCCTGTGGATGGTCCCTTTGAGGGCACAGAACTTGAGTGCCTGAGAACAAGTCATTCAAATGAAGTGCACCTGGCATGTGGAACTGTAGACAGGGGTAATAAATAGATCTGCCCTCCTCTATGCAAGGAGAGTTTTGGACGAGGTAACTTCTAATTTCCCTTTCAACTGAACTGCACTAACTGTGGCAGGCATGATAAGCCTGAAATAGTTGTATATGCCAGCCTGTGTGAGTTGGGGATACAGTCATGCCATGCAAATATTATTCTAAAAATTTTCATGGGTATAGATGGGAATGAATTGAGTGAGTATTGAGAAGGTCAATGGTACAGTTTTATGTTGGAATGCATGTTGTGTGTGCACACATTCATGTAGATATATGCACATGTGTCGGTGGGCTGTACACACACATACACATACACATGTAACACATACACATGTGTGAGTCAGAGGGCTATTTCAGAGTCCTGATTATTTTCTACCTTACTTTTTCAGACATCATCACTTGCTGGATCTGGAGCTCACCTATATGGCTACTGCGGTTGGTCAACGGGCTCCAGGAATCGGACTGTCTTCTCATGTGGAGTTATGGACACGTGCAATTGTTCCTGACCTTTTTTTACATCTGTTTTTTAAACTAATAATAGGACTAGTTAAGAGAATAGGATGGTAGCAAAAACACTAGCCATGTTTTTGTGAATTATGAGGTCCTCTGTTAAGGCTTGAAAGGACACTGGTGCTAGGTCCCAATGGTGGTCTCTCTTTTACAGCTGTCTAGAGATAAGGACAAAGAGAATGTATGCCTAACATTAATAAATGGAGGGGGAGTGCCCAGGAAGTCTTGCTTATTCTGTTCCTTCTTTACTCTACATAGTCCCTTCTTCTGGAATGAAACAGAAGTCTTTCTGGAATGATGGTCTCATGAATCATCAAGCAAGGAAAGACAATGTATTTATTTATGGCCAGCTTTCACATGGAAAGGTGGTAAAAAATTAGAATAACATTTTGGATTTGATGACTAGATATGAACAAAAGAAATTTTGGATTCCATAAGCCACCTTACAAGAGGAATTCTGGATTTGACAGCTTACCTACAGGAGAATGTTGAGTTGCTATGAAAATATAGTAAGAATTCAATCATGAACTCCCAAGACAAAAGAAACATTTTTATTGGCATGTGGGCTGAAGACACAAGCTCATACTTTGAAAGGGCCCTGCAGCTCCTGTGAGTTATTACAGCTTTTATAGGTCAGGTAACAGGTGGTCTTTGAGTTCTCTGCCTATTGAAAGGAATTTTCTTCATAGTGAAGCATGTTTATGGGAATTGAAATTGTAGGAACAAACATTTTCTTTGCAGGTGGCAATATTTGTCAAGTGGCAATAAAAAGAAGAATTCCTTTCCCAGGATCCACAACAGGGCTTTTGTCCAGATAGTTGTGAGAATCTCCCTGTTGGGCAGTTTCTGCCACATGTCTGTCTTCTCATGATAAGGACTATGGGCTTCATCAGGCAGGCAGAAAGCAGCACACTTTAGGGGAAAGTTTAACTCTTTCTATGTCTACACAATCTCATGTTTCTGGATTAGGCTTTCTGTTTGGCTAGTGTAACATACAGTAGTGATTTCATTTTTTTAAGGGCAAACATAGGAGTACAACGTATAGATCAGGATCAAATTTCCACCACTGTTAGAGATGCAGGATGACAGGACCAAGTCAGAGATGAGCTTTGACTCTACTTTGGCAATCCTGTCTTTTGAGCTCCAAGAAGAGGCATCTTTTAGATCAGAAAATAAAAATGGATGTCTAGAAGCAAAGAGACTTCCACAGAAGAATACAAAGAGACTTGACAGAACAGACATATTTGTAAATGAGAATGATTTTGTATTGCTATAAGTTACAATTTACCAGATTCTAGACAATCTCAGAGACCATGAGCAGGGGGACTCAGAGTCAGGCAGTTTGTAAAGCTATTTCCTTTGAGGAGCATGCTGTTTCCTATATGAAGCCCTGTCGTCTATAATTGCTTGAGCTCAGCTGACTATGCTGGAGTTGCCTCTGAAACCTTTGTTTCAAGCTTCCATTCCTTGACCTGATCTCAAGGGCAGAGTGATTGACAGTTTGTAATCACCCAATAAATAAGTTCTTTATTTTTGTATTATGAATAAATGCTAAGGCTTGTCAGTCCATCAGAATAAATAGAAAAATATAAGGAATGGTAGATGTCATCAAAACAGAAGAGCTGGAAATAATCAGGAAATTAAAAGATCGGCACCTATGATGGACTTGTGAGGGAAGAATGGCTAACGTGGAACCAGAAGATTTAGTCTTTAGGTGGGAAAGCAGGAAGATGGCAGAGTCTCGGCAGAAGGTGAGAGCTTTTCAAGAATCTGGGTGTTGGACGGGACAGGAGCTCATAAGTGCCTGTGACTAAAGCTTCAGAGAAGGTGCACCCTGTACTCAGACCCCCCCAACACACACGCACAATCCAGAAAAAGAGAAAAGAACATATATGTTACAATTTAAAATTGAAATATCACCCCATAGACTCATGGGTTTGAAAACTTGGTCCTCAACTTGTGATGCTACCTGGGGAGGTTATGAAAACTTCAACAGGATGTGGTTCTTTGAAGATAAGAGTCTGATCCTGCTTCTGTTTCTTTCTCTGATCCTCAGTATGCCATTATTCAAGATGCCTCTGCCACATTCCCAGGCTACCATGGACCCTACCAAACCAAATACATGATAGGAAAAATCAGAAGCCAACATAAGTAAGTTCTTTCCTCTTTATCTCTCTCCTGTCAGGTGTTTTGTCTCAGCAAACAAAGAAAATAATTTATCGGGCAAAGAAAAGTGTAAATGTGTTTGGGAAAAACAGAAATAGCCAAGTGGTTGAAGCAAATTTTATAAAACAAAGCTGAACACTTTAAAGAAAAGAGCTAAGTTTAGACTAGAGCTATTCCTGTTATACATGCGTGAGAGAGAATTCTCACTAAAGCACAAGGCTCACTCATGGCTCACTCATGTTGAGAGATATTTTTTCGGAGGACAGAGATCTAGAAAGGCTGAAGGAATCAATGAAGATCTAAGTATTGTGGGTAGCAACAGAAGTTTCCAATTCAATGAAATAACTGGAAACACAGTGTAAAAAAATCAATGAATATAACTTTTCCTCCCATGCCTTCCGATAAGATGGAATATTAACTATTTGCCTGAAAATTAAGTAAAGTCACAAAGGTACCATATAGATTTATATTTTCTACATTTAATTTATTTCAAAAGGAAAAAAAAAGCTAGATTCTTTTTCATAAAGAAGAAAGCTAAAGGCCCAATAGAAAACAACCCAAATTCATATATGAAGTAGAGAACAACTACACCTAATTTCACACATCCACTGCCAACTGAATCTGCTGCCACCAGAAAATGTGGTGAGAAAGTTTATACTTTAGAGGTGACTTTTCCAAGTCTTTAATGCAGTCATGTTACTGCATAATTTTAAGTCAAGAAATTCTCTAGAGTATTTCCTACTTGTTTTAGCAATTAAACTGAAGGGCCCGTGTTTCTAACATACACTTTGGAAAATATTGTGTTGTGCTCTGATGCCTTCTTCATGCAATGATATTTTTCTTTAATTTCACTTCTGAGAATTAATAGTTATGTTTTCAAACAGATCATCTTAACAAAAATGATTGTGAGTTGGAAGCACTAACGGTATGTTAAAATTCAACTGAATATACAAAATAGTAACCATGTGTATAATGCGACTGCTGATCCAACCATCATGTTGCTGTCATGAGGTACCTTCAAATTAAACAAAAAAGCACCTTCGAACTTGGATCCATCCACTTTGTCACGGTAAGGTAGTCAGAGAAGCAGGCAATTGACTGAGCTAACCACTCCACATTCAAATTCAAGGACAAAGAGAACTCAATGCCTCCATTTTGGCTGCATGCCTGTCTCAACTAGCATTCTCCTCCTTCATATAGTTCCAAAACCCCTGTCCGAAGCATGGTGCAGTCCACAATGGGGTAAATCAATTCACAATGGAGATAATCCCCTAAAGATATGCCACAGGCCGGCCTGATCAGATAATTCCTCAATTGAGGTCCTTCCCAAGTGATTCTAGTCAACTGACATTAAGACTAAGCAGCACATTAACTAAAATCATCAAGAGTTCATTATTTGACCAGTCGAACAGTTCTGAATTGATGCAAACAGTCTCTTCCGTGTTGTCTAGATAAGGAACTTAAGGCTGGAGGAAGTTTCCGACTGTGTATGAGAAGTTTACCGACAGAAACCTCAGTCTTTTTAATTAACATCCATGTTCACAACTGAGTCATCATCATGCATGGTTTCATTTTTAAACTTTCGAAAGGCAAGTTTATTCTCAATAAGATGAGTAGTGAGTTGATCGGTTGGCATGTAGCACTGGGAGTCGAGCCTTAAGACTGTAATGAAGTGAGAAGGCAGACCCTCAGTTGGCATGCATCACAAAAGAAGGGAAGTTCTAGACATGTAGAACCAGGCAGAGGTGGAGAGCAATGGCCAGAGATGCCTTTTCTCTTTATTGTAAATGCTTACTAGAATGTCATCTCATTTTCACACTAATAAGCAAAGCACAGAGAGTTTCAATCTCACTTGCTGTCAGAGAAACCTGCATATTGCTTTATCCCTCAACCCAGTAGGACACAGACTTTCTGCTTTCTTCACCTCCTCACATTGCTGAGAGAAGTAACTGGTGCTGCCTGTTCTGACAAAGCCACTGCAACCTGAGGACATCAGATGAGGCTTCTAACACTGACCAAACCTGTTGTTGCCTTACATCTCAATTGCAGGGACTTGGCTGTGATGCCCAGCTCAGCCATGCTTCCTTGGTTCAAGGCAGATCCTACAACTGTCCGAGTTGAAGCCCTAGTGTGGGACAATTCTGTATTCTGTCAATTATGTTTTAAATAAATGCTGATTGGTCAGTAGCCAGGAAAGAAGTATAGGCAGGGCAAACAAAAAGGAAGTAGAGGCAGGTCAAAGAGAACAGGAGAATTCTGGGAATGAGGAAGCCCATTCCTCTGTAGTCCTGTCCAGATGCCGAAGAATAGGATGTGACCCACCCTGCTGAAAAAGTGGCTGAGCCATGTGGCTAACATAGATAAGAATAATGGGTTAATATAATTTACGAGAGTTAATAAGAAGCCTGAGCTAATGGACAAATCAGTTTATAACTTATGGAGACCTCTTTATGATTTTCTTTGGGATTTGCCAGCTGTGGGAACTGGGCAGGACAGAAACCCCGACATGAAGGCCCTCATGTTACAAAGCCCTTTCCATTTATCATGTTTGTCACAATGAAGGTCTGGGCTGTATTTATATTGTTTCAATCTACTTCAGAAATGCTGACCTTGTTAAAGCAGAACTTCTTAAATGTTTTTGGACATATAATTTTTTTAACCAGTCAAAATAGCCAAGACACAGGTATAGATTTAATACATATTCAAATAGTTGTTTCCAAAATAATTTCTTACTAATTGGACAATTATTTTATTTTGTATTCATGGGAGGTTACCATAAATGCACTGAAATTATAAAGTGGAAGAATAAAAAAATCAAGTCAATTAATATTTGACTTCAATATTTATTATAAAGTAACCAAGGCTCTGTGTCCCTTATTTGCACATATATAGAGAGGGGGGTTGAGAAATAACAGAACAGGCGCCTGTTCAGATTCTGTCAAGAATTCACAGTGAGGTTGGGGTGGAGGTGGGGACTAACTTGAGAATTAGGGAATCTGAAAGACTGTGTCTGCCATGAAGGGAATAAGCAAGCCCTCACTCAATTAACATACATTTTCCTAAAATTGCAAACAATGCTTTTCTTTTGTTTTTGATTTCTAAGATTTCTAATTTTGGTGGAAGAATGTTACCTAGTGTGTAATAGGCCTTGAGTTGCAGTTCAATCCCTAGCATTGCAAACAAATAAACAAACAGCAAACCCCACTGCTGTGAAACATAATTGGATTTTTTGCAGAGTAATATTTAAAAGTGAATGGGTTACTTTAGTTGGTGGATCTTTATTAACCCAGATACTCCCTCACATGTTATTATTAGAGAGTTGAGTGTGTCTTCTGCATATCATCAGAGCCAGGTCTAACGACTCACACCTTTATTGCCAAGACCAAGAAGGCTGAGTTGGAAGGGTCATTCATATCTAGGCATTCAGAAACTCAAGATTAGTTAAGACAACAGAGTGACACCCTGATTTTAAACAACCAGACATGCAAAGAAAAAAGAACAACATCACAGACAAACAATGCAAAACAAGAGACCTGTTTTCAGCACCCTGTGAAATATGAGATTCCCCTGCCAGAAACTGTCATGTGTCATGTGCACTGTAGCAGTTAGTCTACACCTCACCTAAGGAATGAAGCTGAATATGACAAATGTGTTGCATCTAATAGATAACAATATGAATTGTGAGCCCTAGAAACCTAATGCTTATACTCAGAGAGAGGAGCTGGTGAAATGTCTCAGCATGGACGGTTGCCTGCTGCCAAGCCTGCTAGCCTGAGCTCATTCCTGGAGACCCACAGAGTGGAGGGATAGAACAATTCCTGACAGTTGTTCTCTGGCAACCACATGTGCAGTGTGGTATGGGCTGCATCTACACACATAAGCAATCTTAGTGAAAAAATGTTTTTCATAAAGGGGAAAAAAAGTAAGAGGGATCACCTTAGTTGGTGGATTTTAGTCAGCAAAGTCACATGTAAACAAAATTGTAACTTGCATGGACTTCACACTGTTTTTTTGTATTTGTCTCCCATGATACCAATATGAACTCTTACAGCAAAGTGACTGGAAAGACATGGTTCAGTTGTTACAAGTACTCACTGCTCTGGCAGAGGACCTGATCAGTTCCCAGCATACACATATGTGGCTCAAAATTCCCTGTAACTCCAGCTCCAAGGGATCTGTTGTCTTCTAGCTTTCATGGGTACAAGGTTGCAGTACATAATCCCACACAGATACACAGACAGATAAATATGATTAAAATTGAAATTTTGAGTAAGAGTAAAATAGAGTTGATGATTTTTTCCTCTGAAATTTCATCTTTTATGTGAATATTGGTTATAAATTTAATTATTATGAAATTTATATTTAATATAAGTATTAAATATATGAATTTATTTTAGAGACTAAAAATTAAGAGAGCATACTATACATATTATCTTTATTGAAAAACTTTATATATAGATGTTGTAGTAGCAATGTTGGTAAAGAGTTCTTTTTCAGCACTTCTGTATCATAGACATGCCCCCCAAGCTCAACATGGTGCTGTGTTCCTGTTGAAGTAAGTGAAAGGGAAGATGGGGCCTAAAAATCTCCTGAGCTCACAAAGTCAGTCAAGTTGGATAAGCAATCTTAGCCTTACTTGTTTTGTAAATATAAATGAAACAACTTGAGCTGTGTCTTACATGTGATGTACACATGGGAGGAGACAAGGGAATCAGAAGTTCATGGTCAGCCTTTGTTAAAATGCAAGTCTGCAAAGAAAAACAAAAAGTGAAAACAGTGATAATCAACCTTGGTTGGTTCTATTTTGCAGAAGGATGGACTCAACAAAGTAAATATAAAATTTTTTCACATATTTCACATGTCTGTACCATGAACGCCTTTCACTGGGCTTCCTCGGCCAAGACTCTAGTCTCTCAGCTCTGTAGTGACCTCTTTATGCTATTCCCTCAAGGAAACTCTACCATTAGGTGGTGTTTTGCCTCAGTTTCTTTAACACTACTCAGTACATGTTTTGTATCTTGAAGAGAAGTGGGACACACACGGCCCCTAAGTGACTTCTTTCACTGTGTCAAGCCACATGTGCAGCTTTCAACAGTCACACAAGGAAACTGGAGACGCTTTCTTCAGCCGGTTTTGCCTCAGATAGAATATCTGGAGTTATGTGTGTTGGAGAGACACAAAAGCAATTCACGTCTTCTGTTGGTTTAGGACCAAGTAACTTCCTTCCTCCTAGTCACAGCAATGATCTTTTGGCATAGTGTCACATTTGTCCAATTATGCATGAGAATCACAACACTGAATGGAACAGTGCTAAGGAAACCTGAGTTCAGTATATTTCCTATAAAAATTGGTTTAGAGGAAGTTGTACAGTTGAAATTGAAGGGAAGGAGTTCTTGTCTACAGTTCTGCATCATGCACCATAACTCTCTCAGCACATAATGTTTCAAATGAGAATCACGTGTGAACTGCAGGAGACGTTGATGTATGTCAAGTAAATAAGCCATTAGGCATCAGAGGAACTAAAGAATTACATGCTAATTTACATTATACTTTTATTACATTTTGTTAGAATTACTCTTAGATTCTTTCATTTCACCTGTCCCCATCCTCTTAATTTTTGCCATTTGTACCAAAAATATAGTTATAGGATAAACATAAAAATAAGAATAGAATTGAGCTTGGCAGTGCACACTTGCAACCTGAGTACTTGGGATTTAAAGTCAGGAAGACGAGAACTTTGAATTTATTTTTGGTTGCATTGTGAGTTCAAGGTTAGACAAATCCACACACATGTGCATCAACATGTACACATACTCATATGCATATAAAACTAGCATCTATAAATAATACTTCAAGATTTTGTTATTTTCTGATAAAAAACAATTTTTATTTTTCAAAATATATATTTTCTACACAATATGTGTGCTGTGAACTAAAAACAAACACATGCACATATATATTTGAATTTTTTACTGAAAATTTCTTAAAAGAACCTAAATCTTTTACACAATTTTGCTTCTTCAAAAGTTTCTCACAATTCTTATTTGTTTTAATTTACATAGTATATAATTTTGACAACTATCAAAAAACAATCAGAATGCAGTTCACAATTTTACTTAATTTACATATTAATTTCAAGATATTTACATTTTACCCAACGAAATTATTCCTAGAGAAACGTAGAAACACAAGAGGAAAGTTATGAAAACAAAAGGTATAGTCATTAGCTGGCTCAAATATTCTGTCTCTCTCCCTTTCTCTCTGTCTCTCTCACTCTCTCGCTATCTCTCTCTCTCACACACACATACACTTAATAGTTAGCATGTGTTTGTTACTACTAATTTCTCTCTCTCTCTATATATATATGTGTGTGTGTGTGTGTAAATATATTTATGTTTGCAATAAGAGAAATATAATCTAACAAATTCATTATGGATAATTTCATGATTTTGAGAATTTCAGAGTAGTTCCAAAGATAGATAGGATAGAACATATACATACATGCATAAATACATATGCATAATAGTTAGCCTACTGCTTCTAAAACTATGCTGAACAAAGTAACAAAAGATTCAATTTAGCACAGAAGAAACTGATGGATTCAAAAGAGGAAAAATTCAATATACATGACTGATGATATCATAATAGAACATAATATTTTAATATTTTATTTATTTAATAATAAATTTATTATTAATAAATCTATATATCTACTCAAAATATGTATATGTATGTATATAAGTATGTGTATATACACATGATGCACCTATAAACATATATATGCATAAATAAATGCATATACATAGGTACATATATGTGAGGCTGTACTACATGACTATGATAAAAACATACAGTATAGTAAATTCATACTGTGGGTAAATAGAAGTTGCCATCAACAAGTACAGTGTATCATAAGCAACTGTGTGCACTACAGTTTTATATTAGAGGCAGGCTAGTAGGCTTGTCGACCTCCCCCATTCATGTCAGTGATGTGAGTAACACTGCAATTATTATGACAGGTATAATAGCAATAAGCAATGGGAGATCTTCAGTTCTGTTATAAACTTTTGATGCTACCATCAGCAATGCAGTGTTCTACCGATCAAACTAAGAATTTGAAGGCTGTGTCTGAAAATTCAAACGATGCACAGTTCACAAATTTTTGTGCTCATGGGTTTGCCTGAAACCAAACCAGTACACATTCAGTAGAAAGTGTTTTGGGAAGGTTAACTTTTGAGTTTTCCCCAAGTTGTGTTGTGACATGGGATTCTTTGTTTTGATGTTGCTACAGGTGGAACTGAGCTGTTGTTTCCAGGCACCAGAAGATCCTTAGGTAAACAACAGACTGCAGGGAGTGTTTCACAATGCAGCTCTGTGCTGTAGGTAAGGCATATTAAATTCACTTAGGCTTATAATATTCACCACTTATGATAGGTTTACAGAGCTATAACCAGTGAAAGTCAGACATCATGTCTCTTGTGACTTTTTGATTCTAAGCAAACCTGCCATCAAATAACCACAAAGTTTGCCTAGTTTTGTGTGTACTGAAAAAACAATAAAAGATTGACTATCAGGTTTGATCCCATGCACAGATCAAAAGTCACAGTTACATAGCAATTGCAGCTTGATCGGTTTTGTCACTATGTGAACTGGGGATTCTATATCATTCATTAATAATAAATACTTATTTAAATTATCAGGAGCCTCAATCACCATGCAAGACTCAGCACCTCACGTTTTAGTCCGTAATATTCAATGGCATGTTTTCCAGAAGTAGAATATAAACATCACATCCAAATTTTTTCTCAGCAGTATTCTCAATCTATCTGTTTCTCATTTCTCCATCAGAACCTGGCCACTGAGTAGCCTATCTCATAAAATTTTATCAATTTTTAAGGACTGGAGAGATGTCTCAGTCAGTAAAAGAACAAAAGACCTTACAAGTCTTTCAAAACTCCAGAGTTTGATTCCCACCCAACATCAGGTGGCTCATAATTTATATAACTCCATTTAAAGAGGGTTTGATACTTTCTGCTTACCACTGTGGACATCTGCATTCAGATATATACACACACAAACATATACACACACAAACATACACACATACCCTCTTAAAAAGAAATTTAAAACTATTTTATAAGTTTCTTGACTTTAAAACATGCAACTTCATTCCTTCTAGTAGATGATTTTTACAAACAAATACAATTGTAGCCTGTTTATAAAGTCAAATGAAAGAAAATTTATTATTCATAACTAAAAAGATGGAACATTTGCTACCTTGGGCTTTTGACTGCCTGTGAAATAATGAATGAGAATGACCCCTATAGACTCCTATATTTGAATGTTTGATCCCAGTTGATGCACTGTCTGGGTAGTGTTAGTAGCTGTGGCTTTGTTAGAGTACTTACATCCTTGCTGGGGGAAGTATTTAGCAGGGTTTCGCTTTGAGGCTTCAAAAGCTTCTGCCAGGCACAGTGTCTCTCTTTCTATCTGCTACCTATGAATCAGTATGTAAAACTCTAAGGTGCTTCTCTATCACCATGCCTGCCTTCCATCATTTCCCCATCATAATTATAATGAATAATTATAAGCCTCTGAAACTGTAGGCAAGCTCCCAATTCAAGCCTTCTTTCTAAGAGTTATCCTGTGCATAATGTCTCTTCACAGCAACAGAATAGTAACACTGTTCTCCACTTAGTACCTTTGTCCTGTCATTTGCCATTATACACAAAATTCCTTCTTCAGGGTACTCCAAATACATGCATTACAATATGATATTCTTAAACCAGTGGTCTGGTAATAGCAAAGCATCTGAGTCTGTATTCCTTGACTGACGGATCTAGCCCTTTGTTCAGTTAAGCTACATGAGGAGCTGGCAGAAGGTCACCCGAGAAGAATCTGAGAATTTTAATCAATCAAATAATAGAATTTCTTCTCTAGCTACATAAAAAACAAGCACATTCTGCTGTTGGTTGACATTTAAGCTTCAGGGGAAGTCTGGAGTTGGCTGCTGTCTTTTCAACCTGATGGGCATCCAAAACAAATTTCTCATTTTGAGTTAAGATTATCAATGGATATCAAAGTTTTCACATAAAAATACATCTACTTCCTTCATTCTGAAGCACTTTTAATATATTTTTGTTGGCTTAAGAACCAACCAGGCTATTTTTCTAATCATAATCAGAATAGAAATAAGGATAACAGAGAATATCCAGTTCTCTTAGGAGATTCCAAGAGATTATTCCTAAGTATTCTTTGCATGTATTGAGGTGGGTGGAACATTTGCTTTTGTGGATATACATAAGCAAGTGACTTAGGCTGGCCCATCTTAAGTGAGGGTTTCTCAAAGAACAAGAATATTGTTTGCCTACTTCTCAGACAACAAGCTCTTGATACAGCTTTAGGAGTCTGTCTCTTTTGGTAAATCTGACAGTTTATAACTTTCTTTGAATTGAACTATTCCTCTTGCCTGGTGGAAGAATGGTCATAAGACTCAAGTGGAAGCAACTCACAAGTGCCAGGAAGATCAGAAAACTTACAGTATTCTAAAAGGCCCCCCCCAAGGTTACACAAGCAGTAGCAATCACTAAGGAGAAGACACTTTCTAAGTGGCAAAGCCACCTGCCTGTCTAACAAGGAGATCCAGGGACAAAGCTTTTATAAGTTGTTACCCATTCGAAAGTATGTTTTTTGTTCTGTTTTGTCTTTTAGTAATATAGGGGTATTTGGCTCCTCACCTTTGTACTCTAAGTAAGCCCAATAAATTCATTGGTATTTCAAGTAACACTTGGATGGAATTATTCTTTAGCTTATATGTATTTGTTCACATTTCCCCATAAAAAGCCATATATCAGTTTATTATTTACTGCTGTTCTCTTAAATGGATTATTAATCTTTCACACAAAAATGAGATTTTCAAACTTGGGAATGTTCCCACTATTGAAGAAATATGTTGTTAAATACTTAATTAAGCAAAGTCATTAATGATCTTACCTAGTGATTGGCCTAGTATGCTACTTTACTGATCTGTCAAGCAAGATGGATCTCTTGGTACAGTAGTGTTACTGAGATAACCTATAAATTTCTTCCTGTATTTGAGGCCCACAGTACAGGAGGAAATTCATGGATGGAACTGAAATCCTGACTAAAAACCAATTCATAGGGAGGTCACAGGTCTAAGGAAGAACCTACTACTGTTTTGTTCAACTTGTATGATTTCAAACTGTGTTCTAAATATTTACTTTAGTACCATACACAAGTGCTGAATTTAGTGTTGTTCACTGAAGCTATTTCTTTTGCAGAGAACAACAGTAAATTGTAGAGACTCGTTGCTACTGTTGAGAGTATGTAATTGTAGAGTGCTCAGCCCTAAAATTGCCATCTATGTTAGCCACTACTTTAAGAAAGCATCCCAAAGAAGGGCTAGGAAAGTAGAAGAGTCAGAAAATGGCAAGGAGAGCTCAGAAATGCCATCTATTGCTCAGGATAAATACATTATAGTCATGACCTCAGCAGTCAAAATTGTCTGCACTCTTTTCACATTCAGTCATGTAAACATTCAGTCATGGATGTGGCAGGTGTTCATGGGACCCAATTCCTTCCTGGGGAGCTACCGACAGTCAGTAGATGCTACATGAGGGTGAGATATTGTCTTCAGAATTTTGGCCACTGGTAAATCCCATATGCTCCAGTGCATAGGTCCACATCATGTACATATTGATGGTCCTGGCTAAACTCAGGGGTCACAAAGCCATAAGCAAACCAAACAAGAAGACATGAAGATTGCAGGTAGACTTGCAAGAAGCTGCTGAAGTTGTTGAGAATGAGAAAGAATACATAGGATGGGAGTAAGTGTGATCAGAGATACTTGTCTCAAAAAGAAATTTAATGAACACAAAGCATTTTACAAACAAAAACTGCATTAAAAACTCAAAGGGGTTTAGAAATTATTATCCAACAATAACTTTTAATGCAGTAATACTTTTAGCATTATTAATAAAGTGATTCTGAAAAATAAGCAAATACATTTGAAAATTAATACTTTAATATATTAAAAGAAAGTCAAGTAGCACAATGAAACAAATCAATGGGATTAGAATATCTCGTGTATACTTGCTTGAGGAAGATGATATAGTTGGTTTTATATGTCTGACATTATTATATATCTGAGCCAATTTTGTAGCTATATAGGAAACTAGGTCATTAGCTAACATCAATGAACAAAATGCATTTTAAAAGCTAGGGAAGGAGAGCTCAGCAATTAAGATCACTCTCTGTTCTCACAAAGAACTAAGGTTTGGTTCATAACATCCACATGGTGGCTGACAGACACTGTAAACCCAGTTCTAGGTCATCCAATCCCTCTTCTGGCCACAGTAGACATTGACTGCATATGCATTGTAAACATACATGAATGAGGGCAAACATTCATGTATTTAAAAGAAAAGTAAATAAAATTTTAAAAACATAGATAAATTCTAGGGAAATTTTAATCTTTATAAATAAAAGCTTTTAGAAGAGAAAAAACAGAAAATGTATATACTACTTTTAGCAAACAGACTAATTGTGTAAATGTTTAATCTCCTAGCAATGACAATATTTCTGAGTTATTAATATAGTATTACAAATTGTATCATTTAAGATTTTTTAAAAAATAACATTGATGAAGTTTAAAATGTAGTCTTGTTGGACTTGAGGAAAAAGGACACTTACCATTTGCAAAAGACAACATGGAAATATAACTGGGAAATATTAAAAATGTGCATAAGGTTTAATGGACATGACCTTACCTTCTGTTCTGTGGTGAAGATGGAGCAAGCATACAACAAACACTGTAACACTGAGGCCCAACCATCCATCGTCCTTTGCTAATAACACCAAGAGCCTTGAAAGATGTCAGAACTTGGACTTTAAGCTATTTTTAATGCTGTAACTAAGTTATAAACCTGCCTGGACAAAGAGTATATGAAATGCATTCATTATCTGAGAATTAGTAAATGAGTAAATGTGTTCAATGTTTTAGATATTTACCTTAGTGCTGAAATTTTACCCAGCTTTTCATGTAGCATGTAGTAGTTAAAGAAACCCAGAACCCTTTCACACATCACAAGTGAGTTTTTCCCCCCAAGAACTACTATTTTACATGAAATATAGTCAGAACTTGTCCATATGATCTACAATAAGCTGATTTCTGCATTTAAGTCTTCTTGCACTGGTATCATGAACACACACATCGAAAGGCAAACTTTTTTGTTTGTTTGTTTTTTCAAGACAGGATTTCTCTGTAGCGCTGGAGCCCGTTCTGGAAATAGCTCTTGTAGACCAGGCGGGCCTTGAACTCACAGAGAGAGAGCTACCTGCCCCCTGAGTAAAAGGTGAACATTCTTATTCATTTTTTATTTGATTGTGTGAAGTAGTTTGGATTTTCATGTTGGAAAGCACGTTTTGCCCTTGACCTCTAGTACTGGACAATGAAATAAAGAGTTTTCCAGAATAAAGTAAAATAAGAGACCAGTTGGACCAACCATCTATTGATTCCTTGAACACATTCACATACCAAATGCTTTGGGAAGGTCTTACAAAAAGGAAGTGACTGTAAGTCTATTTTGTTTAGACTTATTTCAAGTTACCTGGCTACAGAACTTTTTTTCTTTAAATAAGAAATGTAACAATCTTTGTAAAATACTCTAGGAAACCTGTTAAGTCTGCCAGGTTTGTTTTCAGAGTCTAAAGAAAATAATAAATGAAATGAAGTATGGATGGATACAGTATCACTGGTACTTAAAGTTTACACAATTGAAAAACTGAAGCACACAGGGCAACAATAGTGAGCGCAAGCCTGTAGGTTTGGGGTAAAGTAAAGCAAGTAGAATAGAAAGTAAGAAAAGTGTACTAAGGGATATTCAGAGAGAAAGAAAAATTGCAAGAAAGGGGGAAAAAACCCTGCTTTCTAGCAATACATTTTGCTTACAAAGATTAATGCAAAAAATTGTAAATGTTATGGACCTTGAGAGTCGTAACTGTGTCCCAAGTCAAATTTATCCACAAATCCTCAATAAGCCAAGTGAAAGTACCAGATTAAAAGTTTCTTTCTGAAGGCAGAAAAAAGCACACCAAATTAATGCAGTTAAAAAGAGGCCCAGCAAACCCATCAAGTCCATGCTTGTCTTTGAGATCCTGATAAATGATCAAAGTGTAAATTGAGGCAATACATGATGAGATGTTCTCCCACTCACCAATGAGCCATCATTATCTGGCTCTCAGTCTCATTTATCTTAGGTGGTCTGACATGTTTGTTGTTAGACTGAAATCTTTTCTGAAGGACAAGTTCTCCCTCTGGCTGATGACTGTTCCTTCTCCCAGGAAATATTCCTGGGAATATTTCCATTCCTGGATTCTATTCCTTCAATAGTCAGATTGTGAGACACTAGTGTTTCTTTAGAATGTCTCCATTTCTCTTTAGGCCAGTTACAGACACATAACCTTGCAACAACAGCAGTAAAATGTCTTTAAGTTAAGCATGCCTTGACTTCTCTAGGAGTATTTTCTCACATAGTCATCCAGCTGTAAGCTTTAAACAAAGACAGACTTGTGCTTGACAAGTAAGTTATTTTTACCATGACTGTCATTTTAAATTTTTGCTAAGGAAGATGAAAGCATAGATTGTCTGCAATAGAAAGGATATGAAAGATCATCACAGTCAGGTCCTCACATTTGCAAAAGTAACAAAGAAAAAGGTACATGGCTTAATGATGATGCCCAACTAGATGAGAGTGAAACTTTTAAATTTGAGAATGATGGACTTTTTCTTTACTTGCTTTTTATTAGTCACGTCATATTGCACAAATTATTCACTCAGTTTCAGAGCTTTTTTTCAAATTCAAACCACAAGATAAATGGGTGGAAGGTACAATCCATGGTGGTCAGAGAGAAGAAAAAGAATGGCAGCTGACAGGAAGTGCTCCTTGGTAGTATAGTCCCACTGAGAAAGAAAGGAAGCATAAAAATCACAATTGAAAGACCCATATGGTTCTCTTTTTTGTCTCTGTTCTTCATTTGTTTGTTGTTACCTGTATAAAGCAAAATTCTCTAGAAATAGCTGCACCAGGAGGAAGGAAACAGACAGATATTTAGGTAAAAGAGAGATGATCAGTAATAAACAAATGATAATCAGGAGATAGTGAAATACCAGAAAGACAATAAATAGAAAAGTTGATAGATATATAGATAATAGAAAGATTATAGATTGATTATATATAGTAGATAGAAAATAGATGGTTGATAGATAGATGATAGATAGATAGATAGATAGATAGATAGATAGATAGATA
>LOEQ01000452.1:9734-21843 GCA_001685075.1 Bramus lutescens | reverse complement strand
GGAGAACATGAGCAAGGAAGTCAGGACCACAAGGGGTGTGCCCATCCACTGAGATAATAAGGTTGATCTAATGGGAGCTCAGCAAGGCCAGGTGGACTGGGTCTAATGGAGAATGTGATCAAGCCAGACTCTTTGACCGTGGCTGACAAGGAGAGCTGACTGAGAAACCAACAACAATGGAACTGGGTTTTGATTCTACTGCATGGACTGTCTATGTGGGAGCCTAGTCTGTTTGGATTCTCACCTTCCTAGACCTTGATGGAGGGGAAGGACTTCCCACAGGGCAGGGAACCCTGACTGCTCTTTGGACTGGAGAGGGAGGGGGAGGGGGAATAGGGGGAGTGGGAGGTAAATGGGAGGAGGGGAGGAGGTGGAAATTTTTAATATATAAATAAATTATAAAAAAAGACTGACTCTCCCTTCTCCAGTAGCTCTTAAATGCCAAATGCAATCTAGCAAGTGGTGGGATATAGTGAAATTGATTTATGAATGACTACAGACTCCAAGATTTAATGACCCCAAAATACCACATGACAACACTTTAACATCATGATGGCAATTCTGGGGGTTTTCTATATCTTTACTCTACCTTATTCCTTGAAAAAGATGGCAATAAATGGTGACTGCTTATGTTTTTCCTGTGCTCACAAGCTGCTCACCTCCAGCCAATATTCTCAGTTCTACGATTAATATATTATTTCTTTGTTATAAGATGTATTGTCCTTTGGGTATATATCCAGAGTATTGAGGTAGATTGATTGCCCCCCTTTATTTGAGAAACTGCCATATTGATTTCCAAACTGACTGTACAAGTTTGCACTCCCACCAGCAATGTAGGAGTATTCCCTGTGCTCAACATCCTCACCAGCATGAGCTATCACTTGTGTTTTTGATTTTAGCTAGTCTGACAGCTGTAAGATGGAATTTTTAAAGTAGTTTTGATTTGCATTTCCCTGATGCCTGAGGATTTTGAGCTTTTCTTTAATCGTTTGTCAGCCTTGGAGATTCCTCTGTTGAGAATACTGTTTAGGTCTATTCCCTTTCGGTTTATTGATGTCCAATTTCTTGAGTTCTTTATATATTTTGAATATTAGCCCTCTCTTGGATATGGGATTGATGAAGGTCTTTTCCCATTCCGTAGGCTGCCATTTTGTCCTATTAATGAAGTCCTTTACCTTACAGATGATTTTCAGTTTCATGAATTCCCATTTATTAATTGTTGATCTTAGTGCTTGTGCTAGTAGTGTTCCCTTCAGGAAGTTGTATCTAGGAGCAGGTAGAGATGGGAATAAGAGGAAACACGTAGGGGAGATTGAGGGAGAGAGTATTAGGAAAGACAATGAAAATTGGAAAGCATTTTGGGAACCAAGTAAAAACCTAATGCAATGGAAATTCCCAGGAATCTACAAGGGAGATACAGGTTTAAAAAAATCCATAGGGGATATGGAGCCTGAACTGCCCATATTTGTAAACCAGGCAAAGTCTCCAAAGGAGGGATTCGGACATCAAAGGAGCCATAAAACTTTGGTCTACAATTTGTCCTGCCTTCAGGATACACTAGGGCAAAAGTTGCACGGAACTTGTGGGAGCTACTCATCAATGACGGGTACGACTTGAGGCCCAGCCACAAGAGTAAATCCATGCTGGACAGTATCTGAAGGTTCAAGAATCAAAGTCTGGATAGTTCAGAAACCCAGGATAGGACCAAATACATCCAGGAAAAAAAAGGAAAAGAAGAGAAAAGAAAAGAAAGATAAACAAAAAAGTGAATTAAATGTTTCCTAAGGATACTCTGTTATACTTGTATACTGTAGCCTAGCATAATCATTATCAGAGAGGCTCCATCTAGCCACTGATTGGAGCAGATGCAGAGACCCAGAGCCAAACATTAGATAGAAGGAAGAGATTGGAGGAGTCAAAGGAGTCAAGGATCCCATAAGAAAATGGCCCATAGTATCAACTAACCAAAGCTTGCAGGGACTAATAGAGACTGAATTGACAATCAGGGATCCTGAATGGGTTTGACCTAGGTCCTCTGTGTATATGTTGTGGACATGAATCTTGGTGTTCTTGTGGGACACAGTGAGAGTGGGGATATCTCTGATTCTTTTTTTTCCTGCTTTGTGTACTCTTTTCCTCCTACCGGATTGGCCTGAATAGCTTTAATTTGAGAAGGTGCCTCATCTTATTGCAACATAATTTGCTCTGGAGGGTTGATATTCCCAGAAGACCTGCCCTTTTCTGAAGGAAATGGAGGAGGAGTGGATCTTGGGGAGAGGAGAGATGATGGGAGGAGAGGCTAGGAAGGGAGAATGGAGGAAGGGAGGGAAACTGTGGTCAGGACATAATATATTAGAGAAAAAATAAAAATAAAAATCAATTCTAATGCCATGGTAAGGTAATTTTAGTATCTAAACAATGGATTGAAAGTTCCTGAATTTCTCTTTCCCCAGTTTTAGGAAAAAAACATATTAATCTCTTCAACAAAAGTAAACAAAACACAACTCAAGTTAAAGTTTGAAGTGTTTTACAATAACAAAAAACATTTCATCAAAAAGATATGTTACAAATTTTCTCCTGCTTTTCTTCCCCTAGAAAGCAACCAGAATTTATATGTTGTTCTGACTGAGAATTTGATTCTCCTAAAAGGATTTCCAAAAGTATGTAAGTTGTAGATAAATGATTATTGAATCTTAAGTAGGGAGCAAGGTCCAGAAAAATATTTGAAACATGTGCATCAGCACTGGATACTGCTGGCAGATGTTCTTTGTGAACAAGCTAGATTCTTTTCTTATTTCTTATTTAAAACGTCTGGAAGTATGAGATTAACTTATAGTTAGGTTTAACACCAATGCTGCAAATATCTTTTACCTAGGGGAAAACAACAGCTCAAATGTTGAAGTTTATTATTCTAGAGCTTTACATCACTTAATATCAAATCGAATTGTCTTTTCCTAACATTCCTTTATTAAATTACACATGAATACTAGGTGCTTCAGATTTTCATTTTAACTGGCACCAGCATCATATAGTTTATCTCATTAAGTTCATATGTTCATTTTATATTAGCATGAGAGTCCTTATTTTATGTCTTTGCAAATAATTCTGAAACAAGGTACTTTCAGGTATTTATGGATTTGATGGATGCTTGAAAGCAGTATCTGCAGGTAACCAAGCTTCTAAAGAATACTTTGTGCTATCTTGTCTCCAACTAAGGCTGATGGGGAGGCAATGATCAATGTGGTCAATGCTTTTTATTTTCATTATATGGATGTATGCCTGTGTATATTTCACAAATATGCAAATGAGTGGGTTAGATTCTGAGAGCTGGAGTTGCAGAGATCATGAGAGTTCTGTCTGTTGAACATAGGACTGAACTCTGAAAAAGTAGGAAGCACTCATGACCATTGAAACATCACTCCAGCATCATTAACAGTTTCAATTTGTTTTGCTTTGGTTTTTATAACAGCAGGGTACATGTTGTACTGGTGTTGAAATGCTTCCATTGGCTCACTAGATGTCTTTATTAAGAAATAAAGAAACAAAGCAATTCATCAGAATATGCCTTCAATGTAAGAGAAAGGCAGAGGGATGAACTGAGGGTATTTTGATGGCATCATGTCAATAGGCAATATCAAGGGGGTATTGGTACAATATCAACTATCTTTTATAATAAAATAACACTAACACTCCATCGGTAAGAAAACTTGAGATAATGAGGATTTTTTTCAAGAAATGTCACTTCATCTTTGGGAAGCAGTAAATTATTCTGCCCACTGCATTTGTGGGTATTCATCACAAATCATCATTGGCCTTCTCTCCTTCTCATTACCTAGCTTGTTCTGTGCACTAGAATACTGGTTCCTTTACATAATGACCTTCAAATAATAGTTCAGTGGCAGAAACCATCAGGAGTCTAGAGACAAGATTGAAAGAAAACTTGCATCATCATTATTGCCCCTGCTTTGAGTCCCCCTCCAAGGTATTCTCATTTCTTCTTATCATTTCTGTGACTATCCATCAGGATGCAGAGATAACTGAGTTTAGGACATTTGAAGAAGTTTAAACTAATGTATATGCAGATACATTTCATAAAAAATGTGCAACATTTTACTGTTGCTGAAGTATTTCCTGTCATTTAGCATCACTAGGTTAATTCATAGGATTTAACACAATGTAGGTGTTATATATATTGTTGCTATACTGTGTATCCTTAGAAGTGATAAATAGAAACATAAAGCTCCACACTTGTTTGGTACACCTGAAATTCTAAAATCTGTTCATTCTGAGATTAATAGAACATTTGAATACATTGAACACGGGGATAAAATTGTATTTCCTTCTCTTTACAGATTCTATAGATACTAAGGTCTAGCCACTGACTGAACTTTTGCCCAGTCCTTTAACCTAGAAGTGGCCCTAAACCCCTTATGTAATATTTGCTAATTCAACTGTTTTTATGTAAACCCACTTCTTTCCTTAACAATTTCCAAATGAAACATCAAAATCATTTTTTTCTTTATCATCTGTGCCTGTAGCAACTTTTATAATCCACTTGATTCTTTCTGTCTTAGGTTCACAAACTGTCTCTCAATCTCACCAAACTAAGTATTAGCTCCTTCTTTGAAGCATATCCTGATTAGGTATTTTGTAAATGTCCCAGAAATTCCGGGTTCACTATATTTCCTGAAATATACTTTTTCCATTTTTGCCACTAAAAGAGGACTCATCGTTTCAAGACAAAAGTGTGATGAAGTTGAAAGGAGATGTATATTAATGTCTTATATATTCTTCTCCCCAGAGAATACCCATATTTCAACTTAATGTCAAATTCAAGAAAACTTTATATGATGCACAGCAAAGTATAACCCACATGCATTGCTTCTGCCTAAATATTAGATTACCATCTGTTCCCTAATCAGTAATATTTCCAATATAGATGTTATGTTTCTTTTACGCTGTTCAAATGTTGCACCTTCAGATTCAAATAAAACAATTTTGGCATGGTAACCTTTATGCTATTGTGCTCTATTAAAAAATATTATGCCAAATGATTTGGTACACTCAACAACCTCTCAGTCTCCAAAATGGACTCACCTTTTTTTTTTATCAGATACAGACCTACTCCTGTAATCCCAGCTATCCAAGGAGCTGAAGAGGAGTTCTTTCATGAGGTTGAAACCAGACTCAGATATGTCCAGTCAGTGAGGAAACTGGAAAAAAATCAGACCTCACCCTCACTTTTTCTGTGCTCTCTTTGGAGTCTTTGTGATTTCCCCATTTGCTGGCCTTTCCATTCTGATGATTTTGCATTCTTGAGATGAATCAGAAAGGAGTGGTGTTCCGCAATTAGCTATTAATATTAGGTGTTTCCAGAGGCCTTACCTACTATGTGACTCCAGCTAGAGATCACTGCCACACTGTGTCTTGAAGAAATAGGTCAAAATGCAGTTCTTTGACTTCTCAAGGCTCTAGAAGCTGTTTGCTGCTTTCTCTATGCTGCATCGATCTTGTACAGCTCTCTACGTTTCCCACACAGCACTGTCTTTAAATGTTTATAATATATCATGTGTTATTGTTCAAAATCATGAATAATATGTCATGCCTGAGCTCTCTCTGAACCTACAGCCTTTAACATCATAATACCTGCTGCATTTACATGTGATTAACAAAAATTTGAATAAGTGAAGGAAGGCATAATATTTTAAACATTTTAAAAAATTTATGTATATAAGTGATTTGCCTACTTGTAGGCCTATTAATCATATACATGCATGCACCTGCAGAAGCATCAGATTGTTTAGAACTTGGATTACAGACGCTTGTGAGTATCATGTGGGTACTAAGAACACATCTTTGGTCCTATGTCTTCAAGATCAACACAGCACTGTTTAGGTTCCCTCCACTCCAATGATATTATGCTTGCATTCAAGTCCCAGTCACATTAGTTGGATTTAGACCTGTTCAGCATCTCTTCAGCCCAGACTATGTTTTTACCAGATTGAGTTCTGTTTATGTTCTAAGCTTATCTTGGATCACTGAAGTTTCTAGGGAACACATGTAACATTTTGATTGGAAGTATAACTTAGTACTATAATATGGCTCACCACAGGGAGCTAGGCATGCTGATGGTTAAATATTGTGAGGTGAATCAACCCTAGTTTACAATCATGAATTCCCTTAAGCCAGCTGAATTATTTTCTTGCCTCATAAGTTTTGAATGTAGAGGAAAAAATAGTCTAGAAAAAGCCTGCATTATTCTGCCTTCAGTGGGAGAGCTCATGCAGAGAAATCCCCAGAGCAAGTCTCTAAGGGGATGGTTCAGTGGGTGAGTAAAGGAAGTATGACATGAAGTCAGGAACTGAATTTGGATCTTAAAGGTACATGGAAAGTCATCGGTACAGTAGCTCATAACTCTAATCCCAGCATCCATATGGGAAAATATGAGGCAGGAAAAAAATCTCAGGAAACTCATGACATGTGAAGTATGGAATAAGAGATCTTGCCTCAAACAAGGTGGAAGGAAAACACTAAAACCTGAGGTTGCTATCTGATCTTCACACATGAGCTGTGTTGTGTATGTACTGTCCCCACATGCACAAACTCCATGGAGATGACACATAGAGGTGGATTTTGTCACAATGACCTTTATTTAATAATGAACACAGTGTTTTTAAGCTATTAAATACCACACCAAGAACCTATGTTGCAAATGATATGCCTGTCTCTTGAGTTAATTTAAAAGTTTGTGTTTTAAAAGGAAGTTCAATGTGAGACTCTTCATACTATGTAACTTCTGGGCTCCTTTTCTCTTGTTAGTTTCTACAGATCTCATCGTCAGTACAATGTGAGCTAATGTCAATATGAGCTTGTCCCCCAAGGAAAGTATAAAAGAATGACTAAGGAAAACAAGAAAATATCAGGAACAATAAATTTCTGGACATTGTCAAATACTAATGGAATGGTTTCTAATTTCCTCCAGGAAAAGGAAAAGCTTACTTTCCTAATCTTAGGCCTCACACATTATTGCCTGTACACATGCACACACAGACACACATGTGCATGCACACATGCACACACACACACACACAAACACACACACACAAGCAGTTGTTCCCCTCTCCCATGGTTTGCATCCACAGGGTCTGTCCATCCCTTGGGGAGCCAGACCCAGGAAGCTGAACTTTTACACAGCTGGCATCCATAGGACAGGACAGGCCCTGGGTGCGTGCTCACACACTTGTGTGTGCACATACACATCTATGTAATTATTTTAGATTCTTTGCGATCATGTTGGTCTCTTTCTAATTTTGGTTCTTCAACTCCTAATTATTGCTATAAGACAGGATTAGCACAGAGTCTCCTTTATTCTTGAAATTCTGAAGAACTTTGAACTCCCTTTAATCAGAAACCCAGATACCAGCTAGGTTCTCCTAAAAGAAAGACAGATTCTAATCCAAGTTCATTTTCCTTTTCCAAATCATTAAGTTTTTATAGAATACTAAGAATTAAGGGTTACTTACAATCATAAGCTATTTTTTAGGTCTGTGTAAGTATAGTAAAGCAAAACACTTGAGTACAACCATTTATTATAAATCTAAGCATTTAAATTTTCACTTATTATTTTCTGTTTTAAAACTTGTATTCATTTACTTTTGTTTACCATCACACACAATTCTATATATTCCAGTACAATTCTATGTATTCCCAGTACAATTAGAAGTAGGTATTGATCAAGCATTGTGATTTTTTCCCCAAGAAGCATACAGAGACGAGAAAAATAAGTGAGAATCTTATTAGCTCAATTCCCTTGGGCTGCAAAGGGCAACAAAGACACAACAGAATAAAGAAGAGACAGTGGTTGCTCCAGGCAGCCCTTCATTATGGCTCAAGTCAGGACTGTTTGTGCCATTCTCAAGCTAAGGTTCCCTTTGTTTCCCCTGTGATTATAAGCAACGCTTGACTTGTATCTGTCCTTGCTCTTGGACAGTAGTGTGCCACCCAAAGTCTGCCAGAAACATAAACAGACATGCTAGGATTGTCCACAATTTAGAATGTATAACAATAAATTCACAAACTATGTTGGTTTCACTGGGTGTAATTTACCAAACAGTCTCAATTTCCCTTGATAGCAAGTCTTTGGCAAACATGGGGTCTTTTAGTCCAACACCAATATTAATATTTCCTGTGAGATTACACATACACATTGCAGAGCAATATATTTATATATGTATATATATATTAATACATAATATATACAGTATATATATTAGAAGTGTCCCCCATAGGCAATGGGTGCTGCTGTTTATATAGGTTATGGAGTCTTTAAGAAGTAGAACCCTGAAGGCATAAGTCGTAAACAATCCCACACCAGTTGGGATTTAAAGGAGTATTTATTTTAAGTGTATAACTTACAAAACACCAACAGTAAGGAAAGGAGCCTAGTCACTGGAAGCAGAGCTGGAAGCCAGAGAAAGAGCAGAGGGCAGTTGCTGCTTTTTTAAAGAGAGAGAGAGACCACGCCCCAATGGGATGGTATCTCAGCGGCTATTGGCTAAAGGAGCAGAAGCAGCTCCAGTAACAGAACCCTGCTGGGGGAACATCTCTTTGGGGATAGACTTGGAGGTTTTATAATCTAGCTTCATTTATGATTTCTGTCTACATTTCCTAAACTCTTCACCAGCTTCATTGCAACAGTTATTCCTGTCTATAATGACAGACTCTAACCCTTTAGGAATATAAGATACAATAAACCAATTTCCATTAAAGTGGTTTTTGCTATGTTATTCTATCATAACAAGAGAAAATTAACACTTAGTCATACCCAACACATCACAAATTGACTACAGAAAATGTAAGAGACTACAGTAGAGTTTCAATGTGTTCAGGAATCTCATTGGAGGCAGAAGCAATCAGCTGATCATGATGCAAGAAAAGTCCCTGTAATATTTAGATACTAGTGAACTCAGAAGAGAACTGTTGGGGCATGCTGAGCTATGCATGAGTTACAGGGTCCTGCACTGTAACTGTGTACAGGGACACAATGTTGAGTCAAGCTGCAGGGACAAGGTGCAAAACCAGGTCTGGAAGGACAGATGGACACATGACAATTCAAGCACGCCATATCAGTCATGGGGTCTGAGTCAAACTAATGCCTGAAAGAAAGACTTTTTTTGTTAGTCTCTTGACTTCTCTGAGTAGTCAGATGACAGGTTGTCAGAAGCCACTGCCATCACAATGCTAAGTGTTTGTTTTTTAAAAATATCATTTAATACATCCTTGTGCTAGCAATGTCACACTCTACACTAGTAAATTTCTAGAGTGAGCTTCAGGAGTGGTTCAAGACAGGTGAGTGTCTAAATGCAAATCAAGGTACAGAATCATCTTGCCTCTGCATTTGTACTGAAAAGAGGAAAGAGACAACTGCTGCTTGTAAAACAGAGTCACCCAGGGCAAAACAACCTGATCTCTGCAAGTGGGCAGGGTAAATTCCAGTCAGCATGTCCGTTGCCACTCACCCTGATTATCAACCTCAGTTCACCTGATTGTGAGCCTGGTGAATCAGGAAGGAGAACGTGGAAATTTTTTTTTCTATAGTTCTGTCTTTAACTTCATTAGAGAGAGGAGCAAAGGCATGGATGTGGAGAACTCAAGCATATGATAGAACAGTATCTGATTATAGCAGTACCTTCAGTGACTGCAGAGATGGTTCAACTATTAAGAGAGCCCATCTTTCTAAAGGGCTACAATTCAGTTTCTGCACCATCATGGAAGCTAACAGCCTCCTGTTACTTCAGCTCTGATGATGAAGTTATCTGGCCTTCTATACACATGCACATGTGTGTGTACACATGTGCATACATACACACACTCTAAATCTATTAAAAACTAACAGTTACCATTTTGGTTTAAATCTGATGATTTTTATCTATGTGTGTGCATGCGAGACTTCTCAATTTCACAGGTTTGTTTTTGTCAATATAACTGCATATCCATTCCTCATTTGCATGTTACTTAGGCATTCTTCCTTCTTCTGGAGTGTGTCTGTTCACTCAACAAGACCATAAATGTGACAGCATCAAACACACCTTTGTATGCTCATTAAATCCATGGCATGGGTCTCTGTTGTTGGAAGCCACTTGTTCATTTCCTGGCCACCAAGACTCCCAAAATAATCATACAGAAACTGTATTATTTGCAATACTGTTTGGACAACAGCTTAAGCATATTTCTGGCTAACTCTTACATCTTAAATTACTCAATTTCTGTTGTTTTATATTTTACCATGAGGTTCATGGCCTACTGGCAAGGTTCCAGCTAGCAATTCACGCCTTTCCCCTCTTGTGTCTCCCTAAATCTGCCTTCCTTCTCATAGCATTTAGTTTAGTTTCCCCGCCTAGCTCTGCTCTACCCTATCCCAGGCCCAAAACAGTTTCTTTGTTAACCAAGGGTATTCACAGCATACAGAGGGGAATCCCACATCAGGTCTGGGTTTACAACTCTGTGCAAATTGGAATAAAATACTATCAAGCAGATCATTTCCATCCATCAGGAGGTGGTGTATCTTTCTCATATTATTCTTTTCATACCAAACAGAGATATCTGCAATGATTTAGAGCCTTTGCTAAATGTCTGGCTTTGAATTTACCATTTGCTTTTGGGTACTGCTTCTTTTGGCGGGAAAAGAGAAATCACATTTGGAACACATTCTTTGCTCTGCAAAAATAATAGCTTAAAATCATAGTCATTCTCATGAAGGTTTTGCAAACAGAATTAAAATATTAATTTATGTGATTTTGCATTGTAGACCTAGTGCTGATTTAATTATCAAGTAGAGTCAGATTCACTTAACTATTTTAAGCTAGAGTAATAATAATAATAATAATAATAATAATAATAATAATATAAATTATACAAATTTGGGAACAGAAAATGAGCTAGACTTGGTTAGAGCATGTGTCTTTGATTTTTTTACTTTTGAAATCCTATTCTCTTCCTCTTTAATCACACCATCTGTTCTTGTTTGCAAGAACACACATAACAAAACAAACAAACAAACAAAAAATCCAAAGATTCTCTTTGAGGTTTATATATGTTACCAGCCGCAATCTAATATTCTTTCTGGCTAACACTTTATAGAACTGGCTTTAGGTATCTCAATAAAATGGAGAAAATTCAATCTCATAACCTTTTATTTGCAACCAGCATCAGCAGAATATCACTCCCTAAACATTGCTGCCCAGCCACAGCCACAGTGATCATCTATGCCTGACCTATGTCTCAGGGACACATATCACACTTGCTTCTGCTGTTAATGTGCTTGTCCCATGTGTTTTTTCCACATGGCTCCCTTAAAATCATATTATAACTCTGAAGACCAACACCTATTTTTCTGATGCTTTTTCTGACATATTACTTATTTAACAATTGAACTATAACTTAGCTGTTTTCCTTCATAACTCTTTCTCGTGCTTTAATATGTTTATCTGCATAATTATAGAGTTGATATCTGCTTTCCATATTACTGTGGATCATAAAATAGTATCTGGTCTGTTCAGAACTATACACACATAGTATAAAACAGTTCTTAAATATAGCAAACACCAATAATTATTTAGTTGGAAAACACAATCTATAATCTCTTGCTGAGTGAACACAATTGCCATCTAAGGGGCTCTGTCATGTAGCTTCCTAAGGTAATTATTATTAATCACTTTCCTGTCTCTGTGTGTTTACTTCTGTCCCTAGTACAAATGGAATCTGGGATGAGAGAGATGACTCAGTAGTGAAGAACACTTTAATGAACAAGCATGAAGATGTAAGCTGAGATCCCAACACTATTATAAAAAGATAGATATGGCCATCTACATGTATATAGTCTTATTGCTATGGGACACAAAGACAGGATTGCTCAGACAAGTAGTCACTTGCCTAGTTCCTTGTTCAATGAGAGGATGGATGTAAAAAAGACTAAGACACAGAACATAGAACAGGACACGCAGGCTCCGACCTCTGGTCTCTCCATACACTATATGCACATAGCACACACACATACACAGAGAGAGAGAGAGAGAGAGAGAGAGAGACAGAGACAGAGACAGAGAGAGAG
>LOEQ01000451.1:504084-515451 GCA_001685075.1 Bramus lutescens | reverse complement strand
CCCCCACCCACGGCTTGAGCTTCTGCAAATCTTGTGCCTGCGGTCAAAGCTCTGTGAGTTCATGTGCACAACCACGCTCCTGTGTCTGGAGAACGCAGCAGACTGCCTCTGGCTCTTACAATCTTGACTTCCACTTTCTTCAGTGATCTTTGAGCATTTGGAGGGGGTGTGGTATAGATGCCTCATTTAGGAGTGACCCCTCCACAGTCTCTTACTTTTTGCACCCCAATCAGTTGTGGGTGTTTGTGTTAATTGCCATATACTACAAAAAGAAGCCTCTTTGATAAGGGTTGAGAGATATGCTTATCTATGGTTAAAAAAATTAAGCCTTTGGGAGTTGGAAGCTGTGGTTTTTAAAAACTCCCTCACCCTCTCCTCCTCAGATGAATGCTACATGAAAACGAAGCAGAGGTTTTGCTGTTGTTCAGTTTTACCCTGAACTTCGTGGCTTGGTCATAGTAACTGGTCACTTGCCATGATTCCCTCCTACACTAATTGTCATGGCTTGGCTGGTACTGGTGATGCAGGTAGGGACTTAATGTGAATGGGGATAGGAGAGTAAACGGTGAAAGTTCCTTCAGGTTGAAATGCAGTGTGGCGCCTCCACATCCTGGAACTCAAACGTGCTAACACCATGGCCACCGAAGCACTGCATTACCTTTGTCAACTGGGAGCTGCCCAATCAGACAGCCCACCCATCTCCTGCAGAATGTAAATATGCACTCTAGTATCTTACTTGCGGAACTCTGGTTTAAAAAAAAATAGGCATATTTTCTATGCCATTTTAAATATATGTGGAAGATTTGCTTGGGTCTCAATTGGCTTACCTCACAGTTCAATTATGATCTGTTGAATGCTTCTTCCTATACTATGTATTAGCTGAATTGAACCACACTCATTATCTCATTTAGTCTTTGCAATTCCTTGTGGGATTATTTCTCTTTATTTTTAAATAAAGATGATACCCAGAGAAATTAAATAAATGGCTTGACCAAAAGAAACAAAACCAAGATTCATCTCATGCAGAGACTTAATCTTATGATATGTTTATTGGTTCTTTAGTAGGCCAGGAAACTATGCTGAAGGACAGAGAAGGAAGAGGAAGATACAACCAAAGTGTCACAGTTGCCTTACAATCATCCTCTGGACTAAGAGAAAATGACATTTGTGATCCCTGTAGGATGCAATTGATGCATGCTTGCTACTGAGCAATCAGAGGAGCTGCACTGCTGACCACACCCACAACGCAGGGGCACAAATGCTAGAGCTCACCTTCTGCCTAAGACCTATGTACTTAGAGGGAGAAATCATTTCTAGGACTTGGCATCTTAAGAGCTTTGCCTTGATAGTTTACTGGCTTCTCATCATGGACCATGGGCTTTGAGGTTGCAATGTCTTGGTGTTAGACTTTTCCTGGACTCTTCACATATGCAGCTACAGGCTGGTAGTGGGGCATTTCAAGCTGGCAAGGGCATCATTTACATCTGTACATATAAAACCATCAACTATGTCTCAATCTGGCCTAGTAGCAAAAGCTATTTTCTCTCCTCAGTGCTGAAGGCAGCCCATAGAAGATAATAGTACATATGGTTCTCTTCGAGTCACTTGGGTCTTCTGTGAGTGACACTAGAGCTCCTGGGTTCCTTTGCGGAGTAATATGTGGGTGCATGTTCTATAGCAGCTTCCAGAGGCAAGAGGCCTGGTCTAAATTCTGTCATCAGAATTGCCTGGTGATTTCTAAACTGAGCCAAAGTGTGTTCTGAACCCTCCAATCGCCATTCTTAAGCAATTATGGATTGAGCTTTACCTGCTTTAAAATGAAACTTTAAGGTTATTTTTTCACCAGTTTTAGATTCTGATCTATCAGCGGTGCTGCCTTCTTGATTACTGAACAGTAGAGGGTATTAATGAGTCTTTCCTACTACTGTCATTGCTACTCAGTACATGCCTTGGTCTCCAGGTTACAAATGGGCACAACCTGCACTGGAGTGTCAATTTTTATCATTTTTCCTTTCAGCTTTCTCATCCATGTTAGCAGGAGAATTGTTTACCTATCTTTTTAAAATGTAAATGAAAGATCCACCACATTACAATGAAGGGTGTTTTGAGAATATTTGCTTATCACATTTCTAAATACATTTAATTTTAGTAAGTAGATTAATATATGGATTAGTATCAATATATCAAAAATACTATATATTTAAACATTAAAATATCTTTAAATTTAGTATCTATCAGGTAAATTTTATGTATTAGGATGACTGAATTATTTTGTGTGATTTGTATTGCCATTTATTAATATTTAAGTCATTGTTCCATAATTCATTAGACAGTTAATGACCATGTTTTTCTGAAGTCTTTATTTCTTATGGATGAATATAACAATATTTCCTCAGAACTGAAGTCTTTCATGCAGTGGGGGAATTGACTCAAAAATCTTCCCAAGTCCTTTTGAGTGTGGGATAAAAGTCAGAAAGTCAAAATCAGGGCTTCTAACTCCAAAAACACTACACTAAAAAGTATTCTGTATTCAGCCTTAGATAAACAGAAAGAAATTCGGATCATTCTACTTTGGTGAATACCAAAGTCACTGTGCTAAATGAAATAGTCCAGACAAGAAGGACGAACGTGTAATGTCAGTCCATCTACATGTGACAGGACAGTAAGCAAAGCCACGGGGGCAGAGTGGAGAATGGTGGCTGTGTGTGGCCTGGGGCAGCTGGAGGAGTCAGAGGTTAAGTAGGTTATAAGGTGTTTGGAGTGGTGAGAAAGTAAGAGGGAAAGCGAAAGTTGATGGCTTCCCAGGAACGAGATTGTGATGAACACCACTACCCTTTACAGCTAACGCACCTCACTGCTAACATTTGGGTCACACATATTTTACTGTTTACAAAAGCCACTGTGACGGTTTCCTTGTTGCTAGAGAGTACGCCCCCGCCCCAGTCCTAAATGAAAGGGAGCAAATTTCAGGGGTCACTGAGCACATGTGTAATCCTCTTTTATTCCGCGACTTGCTTTTAAAAAAGTGAGTCCAAGGGTTTTCTTCTAAGCTACATTCTCTTGTTTCTACCGTTTCTCAATAAATCCTCACAGAGGCTCTCCAGATCTCAGAAAGATCATGAAGAGGCAAAGTAAAACAGCATATTTATAAGAAGGCAATTTGTATTGACACTCTTTGGAAAGTTCGAATGATCCTGCTGCCCAGACGAGGATCCAGAAGCAACGGCAGTTAAACAGCCTTGAGATCACTCGGTAAATAGATGGAAGAGCTAAAAACGGAGCAGAGGATTCCCCGAATCTCGCCCTGCGTCTTGATAAACGCATTTGCACCCTTCCGAGCAGCAGTGAGGTTGGCAGGAGAAACGGGGGGCTGGCAGCCTGAGGAGAATCTTCCGTGCCTTAAAATAGGTTTTGAGTTCTAAAAATCTCTCATGGCAAAGCTAACTCTGTTACAAATGCTGACTCCTCTCCCAGCCTAGCACCAACCACTAAGGGAAAAAGGAACCCGAAAGGAACAGAGAGCCTCTTCATAGCCACGCTGCCATTCCCTGATAGTCCTGATGTTTAGATACTTCGGTGCTCCTACCTTTGTAAAATAATAACAATATTCAAAATTTCGAGAACTTTGCTAGTGCCAAAAGATAAATAAAATCATGTTAATCATTTTGGATTCAACAAGCGCACAGCTCTGTGATAGGTACTAATGGATATTCTTTGGAAACCTCCCAGACCTAATCCACTCTATTTTAGTGAAACAAAGCAAGCTTGCTGCTGCCAAGGATCAGCACAAGATTTAGATTTGATCCCGAAACTCCTGACAGTCAGGGAGGGAGTGGGGTTCCATTCCAGTTTGTACAGAGGTGATGGCGTTTAGAAGTGAGACTGAAGAGAGTGGGTGAAGTGAAAATTTACCGCTGGTTAGTCTAAGCTTGTGATTAGGCCAGCTGTACTGTCCAAGCAGACACTGTGCTCCCACCAATGGGGGAGACAGAGGCCCTGCTCATGGTGAACGGCAGGTTGGCCCTGCTCTTCCTGCTGGCTCTCAGGTCCCTAAGAAGAGCACTCCTGAGTTATGAGAGACACTTATACATCACCAAGGCAGCGAAAAGGACTGGCAATTTTATTCCCCACACACATGTAGTTTTGAGAATTAAACCCCATTTCAAAGAGGTCTTACACATGCTAACCAAATGCTATACCGCTGAGAGAGCCTTAGACCCTATATGTTCTTTTCAGTAAAGAATCTAAGAAAGGGATGTCAGGACCTGCTGTCAAATGCCATGAATGAAGCAAACAAGCAGCAAAAGGTACAATTTTTAGACTTTTCCAATCAGGAATTCAGAAAGAGGCTGGCGTGGAACTGGGCTATCTCAGAGAAGCAGCCTCTGGCCACTGGAACCTGGTTTGAGTACAGCTATGCTAAATAGCCAATACAACAGAGTGAATGCAGGGTGGATGGAAGCTGTTCTGCTTCCCAGGGCCTAGTGCACTTTCGAGAAGAATGCACGGTTTGATTAGAAGGTGGCAGAAAAGAAAAGAAGAGAAAGGCGAGCTTTTAGCTGTGCTGTAGTTCTGTGGCTCATTAGATATGCAGACTGTGAGGACACCTGGCCTGTCTTTAATCAGCACTTGTTTGTACTTGGCAAAGCTTGGAAGAGCATATCAGTGGTTTACTTCAGCGTGAAAAGAAACAGATACAGCTTCTCAATTACATAACCACATTTTTATCATCGAACGTTCTACAAAGTTTCAGTAAATCCCTTGTGCAAAGTGCAATTATTTTTCGTTTTTTTTAAACTAAAAATTTAAAAAGAAATAGAATGCTAGTATTTCTAGTTAGGTGAAATATGAGATAATTAATGTAAGAAATGAGGAAAAAATGATTCACATGATATCCTGACTGGCTATAATAACCAGATAGATTATGTTATTTTCCAGATCAATAAGAAAGGATCAATAATACCCAAGAGCTATAAAATAGGCACTATTTTATGAAAAACAAATTTGCTACCATATCAAGTTAACATTGCCTGTCTTGTGAAATTTAGCACCACAAGGTTTTTGAACCTTTCTCTGGCATTGTGTACGTTCTTGGCTGTGCAGATTTACATGCATTCCAGTATACAGCTGCTGTGTTTCCCTATTAGAGACATTTTTCTTGTCTATTTTCAGAAGGGGAGATTTTCATTATGTGTTTTAGCCTATGAAATTCTTCCATTCCTATCGTTCCTTGTATTTTAAAGAATAGGCTAATATGCTCTTTTAAAAAACATCTTCTCACTCATGGTATCTGGAATTATTCTACTTTGATTAATAGATATGGATTAATTATTAGTAGTAATGGATATCATAAGTCACTGAGAATCTTCTGTCTTGGTCTAACTTCTTTGTGAGGTATGCTAGGAGACCTCTTCCTGTTCACTTAAAAGACTCAGTGGCATTCAATCTTCTCAGTAATGACTGGAAGATGACTCATAGGCCCCTTAGAACCAGGCTTACACATTAATCATCACTGGAAAGAAATGTTTCAGTGATAGAGATGTGGGTCAAAGGAATCTAATAGTCTACTGTAGAAGGTTTGTCAGGTCTTCAGTCCAGTCTGGTTCCTTTCTGGATTTCATGGAACCTCTAAATGTCAAGTTCTTCTCCTGTATGTGGGATTCTGAATAGTTCTAAAGATTATGTGATCAAATAAAATGATTAGCAGTAGAACTACCTGGAATGACTCAAAAGGCGAAGCCATTAAACTGCGATATAAAGGGTGACAACCGCATCTTCCTAACCCGATGGTTCTCCCTGTAAGGTTGGTTCTGCTGGCCATGGAACCTTCAGGATGTGGATCTTTGCTGGAAGTACATCACTGGGGGCAGGCTTTGAGGGTTTATAGTCTCATCCTATTTTCAGTTTGCTATCTCTGCTCCATATTAAATATGTGATCTCTAAGTCTCCTGCTTTGGCAGCCTGCTATCTTATACTCTAAGGTCCGTGACCTCACCAATCCCAGGAAGTTAGGTGTGTCTCTAGTACCGGGTGTGTTTTCCCTCTTATTAAGCAGGCCTTAAGTTCAATCAGACAGCTATTGGTCACCATCAAGATGTGAATGCTACTATTACACCCTTAGGGATATTTTCATTGTTATGGACCATGGGCATCATAACTGGGTAGAACTATTGATTGCTTCCCCCCATTGGCAGCTTACATAGCACCTACTATGAAAGGGAGTCTTCAGGGAGGCTTTCAGGTCAAATCCAGCTTGGTCTGCCAAGTCTTGTGCTTGAAGTGAATAGTGTCTTCAGCAATAGAGACTCTTCTTCAGCCTCTGAGAGGAAGCTAAGAGCAACAACAATAGCCTATATTATTCTGTGAAATAGATATAAGAGTCTCGCAAAAGGGCACCATCAGGATTTCTAAGGCAGACTCCCTTGAGTTAGAAAAGCTATGGCCTTTGAGGGGAACATTGTTTTAACTTCATTTAAACTATACATTTATACACATACACATATAATTATATACATTTTATTTTGACAAGTTTATCCAATTGTTCCAGATCTCTTAGATACCTTGGATGCTTTTCTACGTGGGGGGGGATTTGTAATTTGCTGAGTGTTTTAGCCATTGTCAGGTCTTGCTTGTTTTTTCTAACATTCTGCTTATGTTCCCTGCTGTTGATTATAACAAAAGGAACCAGAAATGACCTTTACAGAGCCCTGGCTTCCACAGAGGTTTTTTTAAGTCCATTCTTTTATATAATCTTCTCAGCATTTCATTTCACCAATGAGGAAAGTCAAGTACAGAAAGATTAAGTAACTTGCTCAAGAGCATGTGTCCAGCATCTGTCAGAGCCAGGAAGAAAGGCCAGGGCTCTCAGAGGCCACCTGTATTCCTCCCATTCCTGATACCCACACCACAAGAGCTTGTCCTACAGTCCGTTGCCCATTGGTGAGTGATCATAGATATAAGAGTCTCGCAAAAGGGCACCATCAGGATTTCTAAGGCATTTTATTTTTTGAAAGGGGAAGTCAACATCCATCATATTTTCAGGGAACCAATGGTCTGGTAAAGAGATAGACACAGATAGTATTTATAAAAAAAATCTCCTCTAGTTTTTTTAAATAATGTTTAATCTCCCTGTAATGATTTCTTATCTACTATAAGGCAGCTAAGACCTTTTGGGCAGACTGATACAATTGGGAACTTCAAGATAACACTGAGTGTCAAAATTGACATGCTTTTTCTGAACCCTAGAATTACCATGTTACAAGGCTGTGGGAGCTTCAGGAAAATGTCGTTTCCTGTACTCGGCAGCATTCATTGAGAAAATTTCATTGATGGGAGTCTCTGGAATTAGGAAAGCTCAAATCATGGCCTCTTGCTTTCCTTCCAGTATAAAAACACCTAGATTTTGTACATGAGGTATATGCCCTATTTTTATTTCTTATAAGTCACAGAAAATAACTATGTAAAAACTTATCTGTTCTGTTGATATCTAATTTGACCTCCAGTTGATTAAAGGCATTGTGTCTATAAGTAACTAATTTCATTACTTGAACAGAGTAATAATAAACAATATCCTCTTGGGAGTTCTTTCAAATGGTGCATTTGTATTGAAATTGTGTTGAATAGTAAAATCTTAAATGATTTTAAGAATGAGCTCTTAAAATCATAATATTAAGCCACCTGGTTCCTTACTCAGTGTCTTCCACTGGCGTCCAAACTGTCTCCCATAACTACAAATCTCAGGATATATGTTCCCTGACTATCTCGTCAATGTTTTCTCTGACCTCTTGGGATCAATATGCAATCAAGATTGAATGTCAAGGTTTAATGACTAGTTTCTATTCTGATCGATAGGTGTCTTGCCATGTTGGCTAAATGTCTTTAATATCAACACTACTAACTCTTTTGAACCTGCCCATTTGGCCCTTGTTTTTCTGTTCCTAAACCAGAGCAGACTTTTCCCACATGTGTTAGCTCCCTAGAATTGCCTCAATAAATTATCTCAAGATGAGTGGCTTAAAATAACCAATTTTGGGGGTTGTTTTCCTTTGGGAGAAATTCATTCTCCCACATTCGTAAAGACAGGAAGTTTGAAATCAAGGTAGACCCCAAACCAATGTCATCTAATAACAATGAGACTCCATCCATGTTTCTTCTTAGCCTGTCATAACTGTCTGCAATAATTGGAGTGCCTTGCTTCCAACGTCTGTTTATGCCTCTGCTTTCACACTACCTCCATCCTGCTCTGCTTCCCATTGTTTCCTCTTATAAGAACTTTTCATTGAATTTAATACACACATCATTCCAGATGATCTCGTCTCAAGGTCCTTAATTTATTACCTTCCACAAAATCCCTTATTCTAATTATGGTCATATTCCAATGTTCCAGGTACTCAGAATGCTTGACAAATCTGTGGCAGCAGCTACAGATATGCAATTCTGTATAATAACTTTCAGGTCTATAGCTTCTTCCCTGAATCTTTTTAATTTGACAGGTATGGCTTTTCTTCTTCACTTTATCCCAGTTTCTTCTCAAATAATAATTTCTTAGAGAGCCCATCCTTTGTGCCAGGTCTCAAGTTCCTTTCTCCTCTCCCTTGTCACTCTGGATTCTTTTATTCTAGTCCTGTTTTTATTCATGGACCTTTAAAACCACCTTATACTCCTTTGAGTATCATTTATTTTTGTTCATTAATTGCTTTCTTCACAAGAAATATGAATTCTGTGAAATCAGAGACTTTATCTATTTCATGTCATCTAGAATAGAAATCAGCAATCAATGCCCCACTGATCAAATCTCACCTGTCATTAGTTTTTATAAATAAAGTTTTATGTGAGCACAGCCAGCACCACATGATAAAAGAGTTTGTGAAAGCTTTTATAGTGTAACAAAAGAGTTGAATAACATGACAGAGACCATGCAGTCCACAAAACCTGGAGTAAGAAGTGTGTGTTTCTCATTTATAGGAAACTGTGTGCTCAGGGAATAAGTTTTACTTGTTGAACTTATCCTGTAAAGTATTATTTCTAAAGAGAGAGTTTGAAATAGATCTTAGATTTGACCCACTTGGTAGAAAGGTATCTGTATTTTTGTTTCTTTCTAATGTAGAAGAATTCGGAAGTGCTAATTTGGGTATCTAAGAGATGAAGGGATGATACAAAGATCAGATTACAGAAAGAACTTTCAGATCTCAACCTTCTTTGAAGAGCATACCACAGTGTTTATGTTCATGATTACCCAACTAAGTCAATACTATGTTGTACATTAAAAAGAAAATAACATTAGGATATTCTACCAGAAGGTGTCAAAGCCAGAGTTTTACCTGGGATCTTATTTGAAGTTCAGCATCTCTTCATTGTGTCTGTTTCACTGTGGATGTCATCAAGGAGAGCAGATGCAGATACACTGCAACCATTTTCTAATTCATGATGCCCATGATCAAGTGTACCAGCATGGCATGGTGCTCATTCTTGACAGCCGTAATATTAGCTTATGTTTTAGCATATAATGTAAATATTAAAAAGAAGCAGCTATTTCAGAACAAAGGAGATGTTCTCTAATTTTTGTACACCAATTAACACTGTAAGAACACACAATAACCAGAGATGCAGATATATAATACCTAAACAATATAACTGGATTCAGATACCTAATAGCAGTAGAATGAAGTGCAATCTAATGCTTAAAGCAACTTAAGATATTTTCTTACAACCTTAAGGGCCATTCAAGGACTAGTTACACACAAGAAAAAATTGGTCTGAGGTGGGGAGTCTGCATGTCACCAACTGCTTTTATGTATCATTTAATTTGATTTAAGTAAAAGAATGTGAAATATGAAATCATGAGCATGGATATTCTGAAAATTAATTGGTGAACTTGAAAAATAATCCTTGAACATGGAGAAGACCATAGGAAAACCATAAGTGAAAGGACAAAGACAAAAGAGCTTTGGGGAATGACAAGATTACTGAATGAGGAAAAACGTGTGTGTGTGTGTGTGTGTATGTGTGTGTGTGTATTCACATATGTGTGTCTATAGCGTATTGAACAACAAACCATGATAATCTATTCTTTCTTCTGGTGATTGTATGGCTATTTCAGAGTGCCCAAGTTATTATTATGATTAAGATAAGTAGAATGGTATAAATCTCACTAGCATGTCATTCTAGGAGACAGGATGGATACATCTGCCTCAGACTCTCTCTCTCTCTCTCTCTCTCTCTACATGACTATTATTAATTGCTGAGTGCTCATGCTTGATCTGGGGTTCACAGCTGAGGAAGGCATCCTCCTTGCTCTTGGGAGTTTCACAGACAGATGAGAAGAAGGTCAAGGAAGGTTTATCAGTAGAAAAGACTAATGAACTGAAAGCAGGCAGAAAGGGGCACCACAGGCAGAAGAGCTAAAAAATACCCAAATATTCAGAGGCCAAGGAGTCTGAGTTAAGTTCCAAGACTTACACTCTCTCTTCTTCACCCCTGTGCGTTCAGTTTGTGGCACTGAAGCCTCAAGACCAATTTCTTTGGATTGGGGCAAAATTGACAGCTTCCTCATTTTCCCAATGATCTTTAGCTGAAGGGAAAAGTTGAAATGCTAAAGAAAGGCAAATGTCTTCAACACAAATTCCCACCTTTGAGAACCACCTATCTTCAGGGTTGAGGGGTTTAATATGAACTGGTTTGCCAGTATGATTCGTTCTGAAACCCCCAAGGCAGAAACTGTGATTACTCTATCCTTATGCAATGCTGAATTGGCTGTCAACTTCCAAATCATAAATAATAGTAATAGCTTACAAAAGCCAGGAAGTACATAAGTGAAGGCTTTCATTCCAATATTAACTCATCCAGTTATGCCTTAAAATATCTTTCAATATCTAGATAAACTTCCCAGACTTATTTTAGTATGTGAAAAATGAGCAATGAAGTTAAGTTACCATTATAATAGCACCTTAGGCTTTCATAGCTTGAAACTTTTCTGCACATTATTGCTTAAAGCATCACATTGTGTAAACAGGAAATTTAATATTAAACTCTAAAAGGCTATATTGTGGGTTGGTAGGTAATAGTTTTTCATCTGTGAAAATGGAAGCTCATCTACATGGATATCTTTTTCAGTATAGGTAATAGATTTCCTTAATACTTTCCAATATAGTTCAGCACCCTCAAGACAAACATGGCATTGGAAACCCGACTCTTAAATCTACTGCTTTGAGGAGAGGGTTTGTGGCATATATATGGGATAAAGAAGCAGCTTGCCTTATGGTATGAGTGTAGTAATGAAGGGAGCAGGCCTGCTTTTCGACCTGCCCAGCTCCCGTACGGCTAGCTTTACATCCAAAATAACAACACACAAATTGTATTCATTTAAGC
>LOEQ01000451.1:468004-503971 GCA_001685075.1 Bramus lutescens | reverse complement strand
TCTTTATTAACCAATGAAAGTAACATATAGACAGATGACCCTCCTACATCAGTATGAGGAAAGGCCACTACATCTGTAGTAACCCAGGCTGTGTGAGCATGAACAATCAGTTCTCATGGCTCTTTCTGAGGCATTTGTGCAGAAAATTGTGACATTAGCTGGGAATAAGTTTTTGACCCTCTGACATCAGAGTCATCCAGGCCTAAGTGGTGAGCCTGAGGTATCCAGAACCACAGCATTCAAATATTTGCAAAGTAACCTAGGCAACCATTATCACCAGGACCCACTTACCAGAAGTGTTACCTGCAGTAGTGTTTGTGGGAGAGAATGTAGCTAAACTTCATGACTTCTAGAATTGCTGGTTTTTAAAGCCAACAAAACCAAGTAACTAAGCAGTGAGAAGGACGATGAGAGTCTGAATGGTGAAAGTTCAACGAAAGGTTGCTCAGTGTAGGCAAGGCCAGGCCAGCTATGACGTTGGCTGGCAATAAGCAGAGCTAGGACTCTGTTCTCCCATAACATCTTGCAGACCAGGATTTGTTCTCTTGATGATTACATTCTTGAAATGAACTCCCAGTTTCTAATTTATCACTGGCTACATACAATACTCGGTATGCGTCAGATTCACAAACTTAAAGGTAAAGCATTTCTACTTCAATTTAATAAATATTAACCTCTCCTATATTACATCCAAAACAGTCATGGAGAATAAATAAGTTATATATACACACACATAAATTATAATCGGTTGGATGAAGATGTAACAAGATAATATGTAATTAATGAAGAAGAAATCTAAGAACTGGTAGGGAGAAATCACAGGAAAGGATCGAACTTCCTAGAAAAAAAAACCTGGCAAAGTTTGTAATTTTTAAGACTCAAATTTTATTTAGTTAATGTATTCATCATGTGTAAGCTAAGCCTCATTACAAAGAAAGGATTACATTTGCAAGAGGGCACTTATAAACTCTTTCTGCAGTTCATGTTATGGAGGACGTAGGAAATAGCACAATTGGAAGAGGATTTTCACTGGGAGCATAATCCCAGCACTTGGGCGGTAGATGCAGGTAGATTTCTGTGAGTTAGAGGCCGCCTGGTGTACAAAGATTGTCACAGGACAGCTAACCATGTCCCGAAAAAGCAAAATAAACAAACAAATAAAAAGAAATGGAATCTTTAAAATATGTGTAAATAGAAGGAGAAATATTTACTTGTGGGATTCACTTTTAAACTACATCTATAGAATTATCCTAATAATTGCAATTCTTACTACTTTCCAGTGGGCTCTTCGGTAATCATTTAACAACAAACAGTGAAGGACAATAAAAATAAATTCAAAGTTTTAGGAGATAAGCCAAAATGAGTTCATGTTTAAGAATATTGAATAGATATATGGGAATAACTATGTAAAAATCAAATAAATTGTGATTTTTGTGTTCTTCACACTTATTATGCATGTTATATAAAGACCTTGTAAGAATGATGTTCATCCTCCAGTTTCAGATGAGCTTGGGTGTAATGATTAAATCACAAGAATTGAACTCAAACAGAAAATTCTCAACTTATTTTCAGAGAAAGCAAAAGACTGGCTTTGTTTCTGAATGATTTTAGTGGGCATAACAACTAAAATACTGTAATTATACTACCCATGAGTAGATTCAAATGGAGAGTATTAGCCTATGATGGTCACATTTCAATAATCTACAATTAAAAAACATTATCCAAAGAATTTTAATTGTATCAAACCCGGATTTAAGCATTTATGCTATCAAATTTCAGCAATATAACTAATAAAAAACACATCAAAATCACTTTAGTCTCAGGGTTGAAGCACCTTGCTGGAGTTCTGAGCCTATAGGAAGAGGCCTATAAAGTCTGGGATCCCTTTCAAGGGTCTTCTGTCTGTTTCAAGGCTGTGTGGAGGCAATCCACAACAAGGTGTAGAGACTGTTCCTGTTGCTAAGTCAAGGATGTGACAGGCCAGGAAAGACTCTCCACAGGAAGATCTGCCATTGCTGTCAAGAATAGCCATAAGAAGCTGCCCCAGCTTATTTTAGGAGGTGCTTTTTACAAGTCTCCATGACATCTGGATTTCATGGGAGTATGGTGTGGAGGTGGAGGATCCCCACTGAGGTGGAGAGTTAAATAGAAATAAAGTCCTTGGTGTCTTTCAGGAAAGTCAGGGAGTACAGGGAAATCTCCTCTGGAGAGTAGAGACAGCCTAATGGAGTGAGCATGTCTTTGAACCTTAGCCTTGAAGGAGTTGCATTTGGTTTACACAGGATCATCACGATATTAAAGCCAGATCCCCTTCATCACTGGAAATCATCAGCCAGAGATTCTGTGGGGTCTTCTCAAGCTGCTCCAAGTATCCCATGTCTGGCATTAGGGACACAATGAGATCTGCTAAACGTTTAAACACTTCCATAGGTTTTATCTAGTGTGGGCCTTTCTTAAGTTCCCTGAGAGTTCTCTCAGCCAACAGAGCTCTCAAATGATTACTCTGAGCTTTTCTTTCATGGGAAATGAGCTAACTTTGATAATAATCAGTAATTTATTCAACTTTTTCCAGAAATAATTTTGGCTTTAGTTTTTACATGTATGACTGATCTTGCCATCAGCTAGGGGTAAGTTTGCCTCTAAATTTATGAGTTAAACTACTTCTAAATTGAATCTTTGTTGAAAATTCATTTTTTTAATTCAGTAAAGATAGGACCTGAAGCTTCTACTAACATTTTTTCATCTTCTTTTCAATGTATTTCTAACTATAGGAAAGCTTTCTCAGCTTAGAGATTTCTAATATGACTTTAAAGTGTATCACTTATGTTCCTGGATAATTGACTACATACTTGATTTCTTCTTTATTTTATAAATACTTGGGTTTTCAAAGCTCCTTCAGCTTGTCCTAAAAGTTCTCCTTTACCTACCACATACCACCAACCACCAAATCTTTCTTTGAGAAAAGCAGCCTAAATTTGGGTTTTGGGGGACTTATTTAAACTTGCCCTGTAGACACTTCAACATACAAGATCTACAGTTTCACACTGCTTGTTCACATCCTTTCTGCCCCTCATTCTCTTTCTGAAGCAGATGCCTGGTTCTTTGAAGAGTGGTATTTTCACCTGCACTACCTTTCAGCGCTGCCTGCGCTTGGTATTTGTTTCGGTTTGTTGGTTGTACTTTTGCTGCTTTTTCAGTTTTGTTCTATTTTGTTTGTTTTGATGTATACTGAAGGATGTTTTCATTGCAGTTACTTGAATCGGTTGTGGAATGATACATCTTCTGAAGATGGGATCTTTCTTGTGCTGTCAAGAATCAAGTCTCTTTGTTCTAAATATTTAGGCTTCTCTTCTTCAGGTCCTTTCCTAACAACATCTCTATTTTGAACTCGAGGAAAGATTTGGAGTCTCAAGGCTTTTCATTAAAGACCTACAGTTTTGTATATTGTTTTGTTGTGTTCCTAATGCTTTGTTCTTATGTCTCGCTTTTATTGGAGTTGAGCTGAGAACTCTAATTTCTCTTTTAGTGAAGCTAAGCCTTGGAAGGATAAGAGTTTCAGTAATTTATCCTGTTTGTTTGTTTGTTTGAAACAGTCTTATCTGGCCCAAGCTGGCCTCAAACTCAGTGTATCTGAAGACCTTGACCTTCTGATTCTTTTGTCTCCATCTTTCAAGACTAGGACTATAGTCTGTACCACCACATTCATCATGACAAACATTTGGTGACTAAAATCTTCTTTCTTGACCATCAATGCTGCCATTCCCATGGCAATCTATGGGGCTTTGGGCATAGTCTAAGGTGCCTAACTATACTTCTACCTTCTGGTGCGGATGTCTAAGGGTGATGCAATGCAGACAGAACATTGTAACATCTGACACAGTGGATTACCCAGACTTTCAAGACCCTGAGTTCCACAGCAGACTTCAAGGGACACTGATGACCATTCTACATGAAAGGAAGCCAAAGTAGGGCAACCAGTTGATAACTCAGTGGAAGAAGGGGAAATAGAACAGTTTCTCCTGAACCTTCCTCACATCAGAATGTACCGACAATAGAACTATAAGATAACTGAAGCTATCTGAAGCTATGGGGTGAGCCAGGGCTTCAGTTACTCCAGGTCTAGACTGTCTGCCCCCAGAACTGAGGACATTAATATCATTCTCTGTGATCAGTCCAGTGGCAACAGTTGGGCATCTCTTTAGGAGAAGATTTGCAAGCCTATTACCATGGCCAACAATCATCATCTTCTTGACATTTATTCTGCTGCTTGAAGATCTGATCCTGCCCACAGAAGTCACAGAAAGTGATGTTCCAAGGCCTTTTCTGATGTAGGATTCCCCTCTGTATGCTGTGAATATGTTTTATTACTACTGGTAATAAATAAAAAGAAGTGCTTTGTCCTATGGCAGGGAAGAATAAAGCCAGGTGGGAAATTTGAATAGAGATATATAAAGTAGGTGGAGTCAAGAAGACACCTTGTAGCTTCTAAAGGACAAAGATGCTGGAACTTTCCCAGTAGGCTACAGCCTTGTGGTAATACATAGATCAATAGAAATGAATTAATTTAAGATGTAAAAGCTAGCAAGAAATATGCCTGAGACATTGTCCAAGCAGTGTTGTAATTAATATAGTTTCTGTGTGATTATTTGGGCCTGGGTGGCCAGAAAGCTAAAGTGTTGTCTTTTTCTACACTCTTCTTGATCTGTGTCTATCCTACCTTGGGAAAAAGGGGGGGGGGAGTATAAGAGTTCTCACAAGAAATCTAGGCTTTCATCACTAATTTCACCTTTGAAAATGAAGGAATTGGAATTTTCATAGCCTGCACATTTCAAAGATATACAGCCTAATCATGGGCAAAAATTATTTTTTCTAGACTTTGTTCCCAGTGTAAAATATTTAATAATAGAGAAGGCTTTGGAATGGCAGGAACTGTAATACATCTGTAGGGTATAGGCTGTCCCTAGGCATGGACTAATAGCCAGAATTTATGAGATATTTTTCTTTTCTATGTATAGTACCACTTGCTTCACATGGGTTAACTCATAGTAGCATGACCAAGTAAGCACTTCAATTTTCCGCCCTTAAATGTGAATTTGCAAAGACTTGTAAGAGCTCCATAACTTGCCTAAGGTCCAAACAACTAGTGGACATTTGATGCCAACCTAAGCTGTTTATTAAACAAAATATCACAGAATAGCTGAGAGAATACTCCAACTAACAGAGATTAATGGGGTAGGACTGCATAGAGAATTCAGGTCCAGAGTAGCCTCAGAGAATAGTGAGAAGGTGATTTGAAGTCAACTTTGAGAAACATCTTCTATGAAAAGATCAAAGAAGATAGACCTCAAGTAATTTTTCAGGCCAGCATTTTTCACACAGTTCCATGGTGCCCAAATGTCTTTTTATATCAGTGTGCAAACTTGAGCATAGCAAAGGAGGTACAATGCCAGTCAGTTGGATTCTAACTTCTCTATTCCCATCCTATATAAATCAGAGCACTCTACATGTAACTCCATCTGTATTTTAATTGAGTATTGCATTTATGTCTAAAGAATAATTTTATTGCTTAAATAAAAAAAATTAAGCCCTGTTTTGAGGGAAGAGTGACTTTGAAAGACATTACCAGCGCTAAGGTGAAGATAGCCACACAAGATGGCTGGGAATGGGGTGGCAGCGCAAACAGAACACACAGAAAGATGTGTCTTGCAGTGATTAAAGATCATAAGCTTTCTTCATAGGCCTCTGTCTTAGACCAAGAACTACAGGCAATGAAGGGCTGTGGAGAAACAGTCTTCCCCAGGGAAGAGCACACCTACTGGTTATCCAACACCAAATGGTCAGTCCTGAAAATGTACATACAAGTAACATTATACAGACTGAGCAGGGTGTATTTATGTATTTATGAATGTGTGTGTGTGGGGGTGTGGTGTGTGTAACAACAATTAAAGAAAAAGAGACCATGAGTTAGAAAGAGAGTAAGAGGGATTGGGAAAGAAGGAAAGCATTACAATCTCAGAAAGTAAAACACACACACACACGTATGTATGTATATATATAAACTTTATACAAACTTTCATATATTTTTACTTTTGCTGTTCATTTTTACAAAGACTTTAAATCATTAGAGTGCTTACTTCTAGAAAGCAACTGCAACTTCTAGACTTGTTAAGCAATGTCAGTGCCTCCTTAAGATTTTCGTTCTCGAAATAAAGGGTCTCCTCTTTGGTGTCTTATGGGGCCCTGTTTAAATTCTCTTTGTATGCAGGAGTTGAGTCATTGTGAAATCCCCCATTTTTCTGATTTAGATTACAAAGGAAGCCTGTCCCTACTGCAGGAATGATGTCTTCCTTGTATCCTCAGAGCTGTAAACTCCCCAGTGGATAAGATTGAGACTTGTCCCCCATCTGTGTCTAACAACCAGCTGTTTTCCCTTGTGTCAGCCCAGCTCCTGACTCCCTACTCTGCAGATTCTTCCAATGAGGTCTTTCTGAGCTCTTTAGTAAGGTCTGACCCAGGGTAAAGTTTTGGTATCCAAAGAAAGGTTTCCCCCGTGTGTTATGAAAAAGAGAATTTGAGGTTGAATCGGCAGGCATTTGTCCCTGTGCTTGAGGAAAGTGACATAAACTCACCAGAGATGTGGCCACACCACTGTCACATCTCCACATGCAGCTAACAGTTTTCATCATCCCTGATTTGACTGTCCATAGTTAGCATAAAAGGGTACCTATACCACCCAAACTATGTTCTGTTACTGAAGGTCTTCTTCTGTAGAATGTGTTATTTCAATAGAAAGACTGCTTTTTAAAATTTGTGATAGAGAACGTATCTCCTCGTCAATTTCATTCATGTGATAAATATTTATTGCATACCGTCTATATCTTAGAAGTGTTTCAGACACCAAGGCTACACCAATTTGCAAAGTTTCAATTCTTTTCCATCTCTCTTAGTTAGGGTTTCTATTGCTGCGACGAAACACCATGACCAACAAGCAAGTTGTGAGGAAAGGGTTGATTTGGCTTATACTTCAGATTGCTGCTCATCATTAAAGGAAGTCAGGACAGGAACTCAAATGAGGCAGGATCATGGAGGCAGGAGCTGATGCAGAGGCTATGGAGGGGTGCTGCTTACTGGCTTGCTTCCCTTGGCCTGCTCAGAACTCAGGACCAGTAGCTCAGGGATGGTAACACCCACCATGGGCTGGGCCCTCTCCTGTTGATTACTAAATGAGAAAATGTCTTATGGCTGGATCTCAAGGAGGCATTTCCTCAGCTGAGGTTCCTTCCTCTCTGATGACTCTAGGAGTGTCAAGGTGACACACAAAACCACCAGTACATCATCTGTGATTCTTGATCTCCTTGTCAACTTGATTCTACTGAGAGAACAGTGTAAGAGGTCAAGAGCAATCTTGATGTCGAAGAGTGTCTGTAAGGCAATTTCCACCTACACGTAGCATAGGAAACTGAGGAGAAGACCACCCTAAATGTGGATAGCATTATCCAGTAGGCTGGAGGCTGTGATGGAACACAAATGAAGGAAGGAGAAACCAGTATGAGCAGGTTCCATTCTCCTTTAGCTAACATGCTATGGCTACCGCAGTCACCCTTGGACAGCAGACTCTGAGTTCTTGGTCTTTCAGTGTAGACTTTCAGTGACTCCCACAGGCAGAGTCCAGATGGTTAGCCTTGAACAAATGTTGTATCACTGTCGTCTGTTCTTCTGAAGACTCCAGTCTCTCAGAATCTTCAGCTCCTGGATTCTGTGCCTCTCCACTCAGCAGACAGCCTCTGATCAGCCATACTACTCTGTCAAATCTTCTTTTACAATAATATATACCCCACCGCACTTTGTTTCTCTGAAGAACCTTGGTTAACACATCTAGCACTGAATCAGACAAAATGAATACGTAAAACCATACTCTGGTGATACACGCATGTAATTGGGAGGTAGAAGCAGGAAGATCAGGAACTCAAGATCATTCTTCTTGTTTACACAGAGATTTTTCAGACCAGCATGGGTTACATGAGTCTGCCTCCAAAAACGTTGTTTTAAATCATAGTTTGTTTGATAATGATAATTGCCATGAAAGAAATAATGTGTGAAACCAGTCTTTGGGAGTTAAATTTTTAAATAAAAAAGTCAAAGAAAGCAATGGAGGCAAATCAGATCTGTAACACAGAAGTGAAAGGCCAGAAAATGCCTTCAGTATTCAACAGATAGCACAGAAAAAAGAGAGGCTGAAGAACAAAGAGCTTTTTTGTTTTGTTTTTGTTTTTGTTTTGTTTTGTTTTTCCAGATTGAAGGATTACATTTATCCCAGCCAAAAGCTTAGTTCTATCCAGATGATTATTTTTTATTTAACTAAAAAAGTGACTGCAGACCCAGCCCGGACAGACTAGCTGTCTCCAAGCAGCTAATCATTAAATTAGTTGAGCCCTCCCTCCCCAGCAGCCGAGGACTGTGGAAAAGAACTGCTTACCGCAGTGAGTGGGGAAGGCGGTGAGCATGGCAAAGGGGGAGCTGTGCACACTTGGAGAGAGCAGGAGCAACTTCCTGCTTCTGTATGGACAGGAGCTAAGGCCCCTCACCCACCTCTGATAGGCCACAGGCTCCTGAATGGGCCAGTGCGTGGATATTTATTCTCTTTAGGTTTCTTTCTTTGCTTTTGTTTGTTTGCTTTGTTATTTAGTGAAACAGCATTTCTTTTCAAAATTACTTGATCAAAACTGCTTAAAAACACCTTCTGTGTTTCATTCTTTACAAACAAAACACAGTAACAATTTCACAAATGGGAAAAGCTTGTGGCTACTTTGGTTTAATCTCATTTTCTCTCAAGAAGCAGAGTCATTGCTATTTGTATCCACTAGAAAAATACATTTTAGTGCTGACCGTTATACTTCTGCTTTAAAAATGGGGAAAGGCACTATTTGTTTCATGAAGAAAGGATGCTTTTGAATCCTGTTCTAAAAAAAAAAAAAGAAAAAAAAACAGAAAATAATGACGAGGGATTTCCCTAACACCTCTTACAGCACCTCTGAGTGCATTGCCAAGCACAGTTTTCCTCCACTGTCTTCATCTTATACATGGGGAAATCAGAAGCCTAGACTAGATTCTGAATGAATTATTTAGGGAACAAAATTTTATGCAATTATGATTTATTGGGTAAGATGTCTGAGCTGGGAACAGTTTGACATCCCTTCGTATGAATAATTTTGACAGCTCAGTAATAATATTTCCTTGACTGTTTTTCTCAGCCATGAAAATTATAACTACTAGAAATTTCGTCAATCATACCTTTTTGTTTATTTTGTTGTTATGTTGGAAGCTGTTTGCTTTGTTTCCCTTTCTCCTTATGACATTGAAAAAGAACATAGGCTTAAGAGCAAAATGTCTATATTCTGATTCTTTCACATGATTATAAGAGTGACGGGGGCAGGGAGCAGGGAAGGGAGGGGAGAGAGACACAGATGATAGATGATAGATAGATTCATTGATAGACAGATAGATAGATGATAGATAGATTCATAGATAGATAGATAGATTCATAAATAGACAGATAGATAGATTCATAGATAGATAGATAGACAGACAGATAGATGATAGATTCATAGATAGATAGATAGATTCATAAATAGGCAGATAGATAGATGATAGATAGATTCATAGATAGATAGATAGACAGATAGACACATAGATAGATGATAGATTCATAGATAGATAGATAGATAGATAGATAGATAGATAGATAGATATGATAGATACATTGGTTGATTGATAGATGATAGACAGATGGATGACAGATAATAAACAGACAGATGAATAATAGATGATAGAAAGGAAGGAAGAAAGAAACGAAGAAAGAGAAAGATAAAAAGAAAGAAGAAATGATATATAAAGAATAAAGACAAAGATTTACTCTGAGATGGATTGTAACACTCTATATCGCTTCGCTTGAGTCGCTAAAGAGTGGGAATAGTAATCACACTGTATACTTGGTGAGGATGACCAGATAAACTCACAAAAATCACCAAACACTGAGGCTGATGTATGCGAAGCTACCTCTTCCTCATCCCCGGCTACTAAAACTCTCAGGGTTTCAGTCGGAGCCTTCTCTCTTTCATCTGAACAAAATCTCTTTAGTGCTAATATCTACTATCATGGCTTTAAATTTATCTATCTGCTTTCAGCTTTAAAATTTATAGTTTTAGTCCATTCAATTCAGATGTTTTCAAGAACCTCACATATAATATGTAAGTTTAACTTTCTTCTCTGCTGTATCCCACAAATCTCCTCATTTGATCTTCTGTTTCAGGACATTGCCATCTACCTAGTGAGTTATGACATTATTAGGATGATAGTGTGGGAACCATTGATGATTTGTCTTCTCCTCTTTCCTGACTTGGCACTACCAGTTCCTCTTCCACAGACGACATCAAGCAACCATGCCTTTCTCACATTTCATTGACCTCGGATTCCCTAGCCCAGCCCAAGTCTCTAATCTGACCCATCTTAATGGATGCATGAAGACCCTGCCTGCATCCTTACACCTCTCTAATCCTTCCTTACACGGCAGCTATGTAGGCCCTAGGGAGAGGCAATAGCTATGTCAATCCCTTCCCTAGGCCCCTGCATCCTTCTGTGGAGTCTTGCTGAACTTAAAACCCAAGCCCCATACCCTTCCTCATCATTGCAAATGTCCCCTTCACTGTCCTCTATACTTAGTGACTGTGTTTGGGCCCCCACAACCACCCCTGGAGTTCAGCGATTTACTGTAAGGACTCACACCGAGCTTAGAAAACTTGTTAAAATCCGGTTATGACCTTCTGTGGTGAGATGACACAGATTACAATCAACAATAGAAAATGAACAAATGTCAACATCCAAGAGAAACCAGTCACAAGCTTCCAATCATGTGCTAGCAGAGTCTTAAGAGTGTGGTCTCCTAGAAACGCTATGTGTAAGCACAGGTGGAACACCGCCAGTCAGGAAGTCTGCAGCCTGAGCAACAGCATTTTCACTGGAGACCAGTCACAGAGGCATACTACATGACCTTAGCTGCTCATTTGCACCCCAGATTGTTATTAGCATAAACGTTCTAGTGTGACCCATAACCCCAGTAAAGAAAGACAGCCTTTCCAAGCACGCTGATTCTGTTTCTCAGAAACTGGTCAATGGTCAGACTGGTCTTTAAAAGATCAATAGGTTGGACAACCAAGGCCTGCTGACCTAATTCTCTCTGTCCCCTGACAAGGTGAAAGATCTTACCGTAGGCCAAGTTCTTTTCCTCCCTGGGCTTTTGTCCCTGGTGCCTCCTTCTCATTTTAGGCGCCTTTCTCTGCTTTTCACCTCATCAGACAGAACTTTCCTAAGCACCTGGTGTAAGTTGGCCTGTTACTTTTATTATTCTCTACCACAAATCCTGAGCAAAATACTCTTTAAGAATTATTTTTATGTTTATATTGTCTCTCAAGTCTTATACAAAGAGCAGGGAGCATGCATATTGTTTCTCTGCACTAGGTCATTGTTTGAGATGCATTCACTACTCAGAAGATATCAATGATTGGAGCTGAAATTTGAATGATGAACGTCTGTCAATTGTATTGATTTTGTATCTTCAATGGGCTGTAGATCTTTCTAACTTGATGGCCATGTCAAGGGTCCTCTCTCTACTATTCCTGTAACCTCTTGGGTTGACTAATCTGGTCAGGCAGTTTCCAGTTTTTACCACGCATGCCTTTGCAAAGGAATGATAGACAGGCAAAAGTCACTTGCTCCTCCCAACTCTCTATAAATCTCACACCACAGGTCAAGAACCCTTGAGGTCATTTGTATGCCAACATTGGCTTTATTAATCACGTGTATTTGCAAATTACATTTTACCTGCAGTGGTACTATTCATTTAATTCAGTAACATTCATATAGTGCAGTTCAAGAAAAAAACCAAACTGCATATGACTATATTATAATTTAAAACAAAGTGTATATTTGGTTTATATTTAACAGATATACTTAACTAATTATGCTTCTAAAATAGATGAATAAAAATATAGCTCCCTCAGTTCAAAGAAATCTGACTGACACAGAGAAGAAAAAGATAAATGCACCCAAAAGATTCCAATTCACACTGATGTACATAATTTTGGAAATGTCACTATAATAAACAGAAACTTCTTTCCGCTTCGAAGTTTAAAAATTCTAATTGCCAGTGGCAATATTCAGCGAAATCTATTTTTCATAGTAATGCTGTCATGTGACATGAATTTCGTACAGCTTTTGTACAGAAGTTTGAGAGCCAGAGTACTTTTAAATAAACCCCAGTATTACAAGCAGGCCTTCTGTGATTTCACATCTTCTATTTCAGTCCACGCCTTTGTCCTAGAGATGTTAGGAACCGGTTTCCAATTTCAGCCTCAGCAACCAGCCACTGGACCACTCCATAATGGCCTCTTCCTACTTTCTGTTCCTGGTCTTCAGATATTGTATGGTCTAGTTGACTACCCAAAGGATGAAAGTATTGCCTTAAACATATGACCAAGCATGAATGTTCATGTCAAGCAACATCACTTAGGAAACATCCTCAGAGCATGAGGAGAGCTAGGCTCCGGTCTCAGTCCATCTCTGGTTGATGCATCACTAGGCCAGAGCACCTTGAATCTCCTCATTCCTGGCATGAGAGCACTGTACAACATGATCACCACAGTTTCTGCCTCTGAGCCTGGGTTCTGCCTCCTTTCTGTGGATAATCTGGAGGACTTCATTAATTCTCAAGAGATGAGATTATGTTCAGCCATCCAGGCAGGCAGTTCAAGCTGGTCAAAGATGACTACCCAGTGAGTGGCTTCTGGTGAGCTGCCATGTCTGCAGCGCTAAACCAATCTGAGTTCCTCACTGGGCTTGTGGCAGTCCTACTTTATAATAAGCAACTCTGTCTCCACTGCTCCTAGATGTGGATTCGATTCACTCTGGTAGAAAATTCGGGAACAATTTGAGAATCTTCATTTAGTGCTTTATGTCCTATCCTATGGAAAATACTTCTTGACCAAGACTCTGGGCAGTTCCGATCTGGTCCACAGCCCCCTAGATCTCAGAGCCACTCTCTTCCCCCACCTTCTTCATAGCTTTCACATGTACTAGCCTTCACTTAAATGACCTTAAAATCCTGTGGGTTTCTCTTTCCATCTCTCTTCACTTCACGGGCCAGTTGGGTCAGATGACTTTCTCTGAAATGGGAGACTCTACAGAAATATGTGAGTGTGCTTCAGATGCACTTCTACTTTACCCTCTGCATTGTTTTACCTAAAATACTGCGGTTGTGAAATTTCCGAAGGGAATGAAGCCTTGTGTGGCATTTTCTTTTAAAGATGTTCGGTACATCTTACACTATTCTAAACAGGAATGGAGGTCGGATTTTTTCCTGTAATCCCCCGCCCCTTGACATGCCATTACTTACCCTTCTGAGAGTATACCATAGTATTTTGCACAAAGGCATGCATGCATAATTTATATTTGTTGGAGAAAGTAGGTGCAGTCACCTTAATATGGAAATGAGTGTAGATGTAGGAAATCACAAACTACCCTTTTTATTTATGTTTATACTGCTGCAAGTTGCTACCATGTTGTGCAGGATAGTCTGTAAAAATCCTTATTATTTCATTAGTTCATTGTTTCAGCATTTTTAGAAGCTCTCTTCTGATTTTAATGTCCCTGAGATAATAACAGATTGGTCATCCGCTTATTATGAGTCATGTGATTGACACACGGTAAAGAATTCTCCCTCAGAAACTGGTAAAAGTTCCATGACTTCCTAAGGATGTGCAAGCAGAGTGCAGTTTCCTGGTAGCTTTGACATCTCACACCAGCCCTGCATGTGTCCACTGTCTGTTTCCACCTGACTTTGTCCTTCCTGCGCCCGAGTCCCAGTTTCCCCTTTAGTTTGCTTTGCCAGTGTATGGTTCGCAAGTGTGCCACGAGCAACGGTTTGAAAACGGACTTGCCTGTCTGTCTCAGTGCCCTCCTCACCTCATTGCTGTAATCATGTCACCACACCTTCAGTAGGCTGGTGGAGTACAAAGCTGTACTGAGTCTGCCAAGGCTTGGGAGTGATGGCTGCCCTGTGTGAGTGACAATCCACTGGCAGCTGGACACATTATGGATGCCAACCCTGTCCAACAAAGTTTTCGACGGGTCAAATTTGTGGACTCGTGAGCTAGAACCACAGCTGCTGCCTTCTTTAGAAACCAAGTGGTTGTTTGGTAGATTGCATTAATGTGAAATAGGTAACTGGACCGGGGATGTTGGCACGCGCCTTTAATCTCAGCACTCAGAGGCAGAGGCAGGCAGATCTATGAGAATTCCAGGCCAGCCCTTCTTTGGTCTACAAAGCAAGTTCCCGGACAGCCAGGGATACACAGTGAAACCCTGTCTTGAAAACAAACCAACAAAATATAGCTAACTGATACACTGAGAAGAAAGATCACCTCAAGCCCATACATTCCGTACAAGGACATGGCATAGGGTCAAATGCAGTGGTTTCCTGCTGGAGTGTTCAAGGGTGGCTAAATGCGATACTCACTGAATAATCAGGGGTATTCTGGAAAGGTAATTTTGCTGCAAAATGGCTGTTTTTAATTGAGTTAGATGAATTAGAAGAACACTGGGGCAGTTTCAGATCCTGTGGAATTTCTTGATTCAGAATCCTGAGAACCCTCAACCAACTCATTTCCTACAAACTCATTAGCATAACCATTTTCAGCACAGTGGCAGCAAATTAACATGGGTTTGCCTTTCCACAGCTGCAGTTGGCAACATGCTAGGGCCTTATGAGCTACGAGTGGCTTAATGAAACTCAACAGGGGCACAGAACGTTGTGAGAAACAGTTCTGGGGATACCGTAGGGCTCTGGGAAGGTGTGATCCATTGAGATAGTTACAGTTTTTGTTGTGAGTTGTTCCTGTTACCATTCACTATTACTACAGTGAAGGGTCCATTTGTAACGCTCTTAAATTCAAAGGGGCCTCGTTCGATCCAGTGGAAAGTGTTCCTAAGGTTTCTAAAGTTTTCGTCAAGTTTTAAGGTCTTTGTCTCAAATGCGCTAAAGCATAAGGAAAATAAATCGCGATCCGAAGTACAACTTACCTGCTCCCCATTCCAGTGGGCGTCTTCTGTTCATTAACAATACTATGAATTCCCATAACCCTTACAATATATACTTCAGTTTGTGCATTTCAGTTTAAAAATGAGTAGTATATTATGAAGGGAAAAAGCAAATAGCAGATGTTACTGAAGAAAATAGAACCCTTGCGTGCTGCAGTAGGAACATAAACCCGCAGATTCGGCAGAAAACAGCATGGTGGGTTCTCATAGATTTAAACACGGGATCGTCATGGATCCCACAATCCTATCTCTGAATTTATACTCCAAACTAGAGGCTTGAGCAGATATGTGGGCACCAATGGTCATAATAGCATGTTCACAACAGCCTAAGGGAGCGAGAGCCTAAGTGCGCAGCATTGAATGAATAGATGAGCACATGTAACAACACTCAGGTACAGTGGGATTTGTAAGTCTCCTAATATATGAGAACATCCTCACACACGCAACAGCACAGCTTAATGTTGAAGCCCTGCAAAGTGACAGAACCTAGGTACAAGGTGACAATTTCTTCAGGCACACAGACGAGTTCCACTGTTAGCAGCAGTCAGTACAACTGGGGCTCTGAGACCTAGAGGAAGGGAGGGGGGGGTCTTTTTTAAGAAGTGTAGAGTTTCAGCTTGGAAAGTGGAAATTTGCTAAAAATGGAGAGCACTGATGGATTCCCAGCAATGTGAATGTGCTTGATACTCCTAAAAACCACATAAATGTTGATTTTTAGATTGGTCATATTTTACCAGAATTTTCTAAAGTAAAGACAGAAGCTATTAATCACTAGCTTAAGTGGCATCAGATGCTTCCCTCGGTCACCCTAGGGACACTGTTGACTCACCCTGTGTGTAGATAACCCTCCTCTGCTGGAATAGCCAACATGACATGGTGCCATGGTGAAAAAGGCATAGGTTACAAAGCCAGACACACAATTCTGAATCCCAAGCACATCTCTTAAGACTGTAGGCCAAGCTAATTAGCCTTTCCTTATCCTAAGTTTTCTCTTCAGTAAATAGCGATGATAATATCTACCCAGAAAAGGATTTTGAAGCTATTAAACATCTTTGAGTTCAAAAAGGCCATTTCTTTTTCCCCAAGCCTTCTGATTTGCCTTCATTTGGTTTGCTAAATACCACTTAGGCTAACAACATTTTAAGGTGTAAGTTTCATCAAAGATCACGGACAGATCAAAGTCCACGTAGGTTGCAAAAAAGTCTAATTATATTTTTGAATCCAGTTTTTTTCCACTTTGCAACCTTAGCTCATAGATATTACTTGTGGTACAATAATTAGACTTTTATAAGCATGATACCACTATTCATCTATACATGCTGCTTATGAAAATTCATTATTAATCAAAAGTACTTTGCAATTTGTTAATATAGAAAGTGCAAATGTGCATGTCTTAAATGACTAGTACTGGATAATTTACATTTGGGTAGCCCTACCATGCAGCATAAATGAAATTAGTTAACACGTGTTGTATGTAGCAAGAACAAGCCCTGACTTCTAGAGAAGGGCAGATTAGCAACGCCCAGTGTGACTGTGAGCCTGTGCTTACAGTATAAAGGCTCTGAAGAGACAGATTGCACTGTTGAAAAACTTGTCAGCAAAGCTGATTTTCTGCTGCTGCAGAGGATTGGATTAAGTTGTAGCGAATAAAAAAATTCAGGATTTTTCCCATGCAAAAGTAAAAAAAAAACATATTATGTTGGTATGAGCAATAAAACATACTCCTAAATCAACAGAAGCAACTGCTGTTTCATTTTGCTCGAGGGCTTGGCTTCTGTTTGTTCTTTGGTCATTCCTTTTGCTTGCATACAATGCACTGTGGAAATGACTAATGAGGACCATAGCCACCAACATGGACCAGAGGAGAACAATGCCAACAGATAAAGAGCTTCATAAAATCACAGAATCAGGACCAGGTATTATATCTAGATACCTTGGAAGAAAAGAAATAATAAAAAAATATTTAAGTGTCTTTGCTAAGAAGTATTATTTTTAATTCAAGGTTTTTATGTTTATGTGTTCCCTGATAGAAGCAATGACTAGCAGCCTTTGCTCAATTTGCTTCAAAGCAATATTGGGGGAAAATGAGCAAAATATGCAATGAGCAAAAAGTCTGTGCAAGTCCCCAGGGTAAAGACTAGCTGACAATGTAATGGATGTTTTCCATTTCCTCTTGTCTGGAGTTCTAGGTGGTTGCAGGCCATATATCACCCTCCTTTCTCTCCCACCTTTTCCACCCACATTAATGGAAGGCCCTACTGCAAACACAAGGCAATCTGCAATCTTATTGTTATTTATGGAATGAGATCATTCTATCTGGCATAAGTGTTTCAATGCCCTTCTTCACACTCTCCAGACAGAGAGGCACGAGCAGAAACTGTTTGAAGAGGAGAAGAATTAAGACCCCCAAAGTGTCACTTTTCAGCAATCATTTTAAAATAGATGCTTCAATAAACAATTCCAAGTGGTGGCATTGATTTTGTTCCCATCATCCATCTCCTCTCTCTCTTCAACCCACTCTTGGCATGCAGGGAATATCTGCAGATTTAGAGGTGCCTGTTGGGGGGAAGAGTTACTACTTCTTTTTCCAAGGTCTCCATTGAAAAATCGAGGGCTTGAAAAGCAAGTTTATTTCAATTGTCAATGAAGTGAAGCTAGTGGGCGGTGAGCCTTCACCCAAACTCAACAAAGGCGTCCCTCTGTTCAAGGATATTAAAGGCTGTTAAAAACTTGAGTGCCTTTTTTTTATCCTTCTTTCCAAATTAGGGATTGAATATTGGGCCTCACAGCTCCCAGTCATTCACCTTACCACTGAGCATCATACCACGGTGCTCGAATTCCTTACAGACTGATCAGGTGCGATACCCGAGCGGCTCTTTGCTTCCTATGTCATTTTCTTTTTTTCTTCTTCCTATGGGCTAATGTTTACATATCCATTAAACCATCATCCTAGGTGAGATTAGGAACCCTTACATATTCCAAAAATACCTTCAGTTCAGCCTTGCTGAATTATGTACATTTGGGGAGATAAAATTCAAATTTGAATCTGCTGGCACTCGTATGCAGATTGATGAGTATTCTGCAGAGATCTAGGCTAGTTAGACAAGAGGCATTTAACCTGTGTCTTTACTTTTGCCGGCTTTGCTGCCTTTTATTTCACTGGGAGAATGAAAGCAATCAGACGAGATGTTCTGCAGCCTCCTGCACCACAGCTAACCCTTGTTGGCACTGCGATCCGTGCTCACCCCTTCTCCTCTCTCCTTGTCCCAGCAGTCCTTCCTCTTCATGTTGGATCCTTATGTGGGTTGAAGGATGCCCTCCCCTCTCCTGAAGTTTATGTTTCCAAGTCCTAAATCCAAGTTCTTCAGATCATGATCTCATATCTAGAAATACGGTATGTGCTGTTGTAATTAGGTATGTTAAAATCAGGTCACCACAGCCAGGTAAAACTGGTCATGCACACCTATGATCCCAGACCCTGGGAGGGTAAGGAAGAGAGATCGAGAGTTGTGGTCCAGTTTGGGTTGTATTAGTCCCTGCCGATAGATGGAGGGGGCAGATCAGAGTTGAGTAGAGTAAGCCATGATTCCATTGTGACTGATATCCTTATTAAAGGGGGAATTTTAAACAAAGGCTCACGTTTTTGAACACAGAGAACTCATGTTTTTGAACAGGGAGAACACCTGTGGAGATTAGAACTATGCTGCTAGAAGCCAAAGAACTACAAAAAGCAGAACACAAGGATGGGTCTCCAAATTGACACCCAATCTAGAAACTAGAGATGAGTCTAGAACAGATCCTTCTATGATATCTGCTGAGAGAGCATGGCCCTGTTAATTCCTTCATTTCATGTCCCCCCCACCCCGAACTGTCAGACAATGCATTTCAATTGTGTAAGTTGCTTAGATTGTGAGACTTCTCTATGGCCATCAAGCAAGTTTGCACATGCTCCCATCACTGTGTCCCTGAAAACACTGTGACAACTTTTCTTCTTCCAGTACGCAATTGTGCTAGTACACAATCATGTTGGAAGCCATCCCCAGCAATGCTCCATTTCTTTGCTCCTTTGTATAATAAAATTATTGGAAAACTTGTGCGTGGTGATTGTCCCTTCTTTGTTTCCTCTGGTCTCTTTGGAAGTAAGTTCAAGTAGGTTTCTGTCCTCAGTGCCCTTGACCTCCACAGGACAAAATGCCATGCACCCACCTCGGTATGTGCATCATACCATCTGTCAACAGCATCCATTTAGATTCCATGACATGGTCTCCTTTTGTGGGTTCTTTTGCTGTCATTGTGTCCCACTTCTATGGGATGTCCTTACCAGATGAGTCCTTACGATTCAGTCAACATGACTTGTCCATCATTCATTCTGTCGCCAAACCCTGATGGCCCCATCCCTGCTTCCTGAGCTCCCCAACAAGAATTTGTCACGAATCTGTCATGGCCCTTGTGTTTGCAATTCCTTTTGCTACTGGTGCTATCCAGAAAGCCCCCCATGATAAAACCCTTGCTAATTCTATGCTATCAGTCTTACTTTGTTTTTACTTTGTAAAGAAACACTGAAAGATTCCCAATGCCAGGGAGTATTAGGGCCTATAACATGTACCATTAGGAAAGATCCTGGCATACAAGTATAAATTGAATGAATTGCTGGCTGCTCCACAGCTAAGCTGAGACAGACAACCAAGTACAATCTAATAGTGCTGCACTTCTTTCAGCACTGTGCCTTCATCCCACAAAACTGCACACCTTGATGTGAACCTCTGCTTCCCTTTGTCCTATGATCCTGCTGAGTACCTTATGCAAATTTTCCTTATAATATGCTTTGAGAAACTTGCTAGCTCGAAGTCTTAACAAATACATATTATGTTATTTTGAATGACTAAATGTATAGTTAGATTTTAGGTCTTAGATTCTTAATTTTGAAAAACAATGCTCATCCAACTTGATTTTTATATGCCCTTACTTTATGGCAGGTTTGTGTTAAGGCTTCACACTTTCCAAAATGTAATAATAAGATTGTATTGGGAAAGATTCAAGGAGCATGATGAAGCCTTGGTTAACTGAGCAAAGCACTAAAAGAACAGATCTTGAGGCTGGAGTTTCAGTGGTTAAGCACACTCTTTGCTCTTGCAGAGGACCTGGGCTTGATTCTGAGCACCCACATGATGGTTCCTAACATCTGTAACTCCAGGTCAGGAAAATCCAATGACTTCTGACCTCTCCACAAACAGACTTGCATGCAATATATTCACACTTAAAATAAAAACAGAAAATCTAATTTTAAAAAATAAAGGACCAACTTTCAAGGACTAGTTTGAAAACTGTTTCTATTTGAGCATGGGATCACAGAAGGCAAGTGTCTACATTTTTTTTTTGTATTGATACATGGCCCATGCCCTTCCCATCTGGAAAGAGCCTTTCATCATGTGATAACTAAGTTCCACTGGGTCTTCGTCCAAATCCCTTGACACATTACATCAGCATTTATTAAGCCTTTCCACTGAAATACTTCTGATATCTGGGAAGAGCAGCGTTCATTCCCAAAGGTCCAGCGACGTAAACCAAAAGTCATCAGCAAAGTCAAGAGCACTTCATGTTCTATCATTAAAAAAAAATGCCATTTTCTACCCCATGATCTTTTTTAAATGGTGGGGTTTTTTTTGATAGATTTGTATTAGGGATTGAACCCATGACTATATATATATCAGCAAAGTACCCTCCCACTGAAATACACTCAGCTCTACATCTAACCTTACTAAGTTCATTCAGAAAGAATTAAAGTGAATATTTTAATCATGATAATGTCTATTGTAAATAGTTTCTGGTGTTTTCAGTTGTTTACAAAAGAACACTAAAGGTAAGGCATGTGTGTATGCCTTTAAGAAAAACGTAGAACCAAACATCCATTGAAATCCACAATTTGGGGCTTATTACATAGTCTCTGGATAAGAACAAATTAGCTGTCCTTATTAGGCATAGCTCTGGCAACTATTGAACACAGCTCACTGCCTGCAGAGGCTGCTTTCGGATCAGAAGTCTGCTTTTGGCAGCTGATAACTTCCTGTCTGATCCAATCCTCATCTTTAATGGAATGATGCATCACTGTGTAATGGGTCCTGTTTTATTCATTTTGTTCTATTAAGCCTAGATCGATAATGCAACTAGCATCCGGAAGGCTCACGTTCTACCTAACTCTCATCACCTATCCCAGCACAGGATTCAGCTTAATAATAATCAATGCCTAATAAGATTTTAATTACCTGTATTTCTAGAGCATCGTAACATAGGTTTGCTTTAATTAACTTCCGGGTTGTCCAAGGCCCGTTCTCTAAGAAACAATCACTAAGACGAACCCAGGGGTAGGGTTTACAAATGAAGTCACAGGCCAAAGCATGTTGGAATAAATTGATGGGTGGGATTTATGGTAAACCTCTGTGTGAGGAAGCAGCGCGAGGTGACATCAGAAAAGCGAGCAGTCAGACAATGAAGGAATGTCATCTCTCACTTGGCCTTGAGTACCAGAACCGCAAACTTGGACTTCATTAAATAAAAGCGATAGTGCTGCCAAGGGGAGGCTATGGGATTCTTCTGATACAGAAAACGACATGAGGGAAGAAGCAGGTTTTGAAAACCAAGTGGGGCACTGTGGAATCGTGTAGTTGGCAAGCACAGCTGAGGCTGCCAGTGTAGGCCAGGTAGAGGCAAGGAGGCATGCAGGGTAGAAATGAGTGTGGGTTTGAAAACTACTGCCTGCCTGAGGTTTCTTCTTTAGGATGAGGCTATGGTCTTATTCATGAAATCACAGCAGGGACTCGGAAAATAGAGATAGCTTGACCAGGAGAGTATGTCGAAGACCTAAATTCAATCTTCAAAACCCAAATAGAAAAGCTGGGCATATTGGTGTGCCTTGGACTTCCAGCACTGGGGAAGTAGCGATAGGCAGATCCCTCAGGATCCATGGCTACCCAGTCTTGATTACTAAGTTAGGTCCAGACCCAAGTGAAACTTTCTCTCAAAAAAGAACAGATATAGATGGCATCTGTGGTTGTCATTTGATGTGCACACGGGTGTGCACACACTCACATGTGGACAACACACACACACCACAAAACAGCAGCTCACAGTCTGCAGGGCAGAAACACAGCCCTCCAGTGATATGCTACTGTTTCATATAAAGTGCAGCGTCACAGGAAAAGGCACCGCAGGTGACCATTCAAAGTTGTGCAGTCCCCATGCTCACATCCTGAGTGAAGTAAATACACTTGTATTTACTTTTACAGAAACAGCCTGTGGGGTAAGTGAATTCTCCCGGCTGCTGTGGAATGAATAGTAATACAGATCAGTTAGCTTGGGTTTCTCTGGGGATATTTTGTACTTCTCATTACAAGGTGAATGAATGCCTTGTGCTCTAGACCAGCTCTGGACTAATGGAGAATCAAGGTGAGCTATGGTCAGCTTTTTTAAATTTTTTCTCTGCCTCTGTGCTGAAAATAATGTCTGAGCTCCTGCCTCTCAAGTCAGGCTACAGCTCTTAGATCAACATGTCTCTTCACAGATGCCAGAATATTGCTCGGTGCTGATGCCCACAGGCCCCCAGCAATCTTGCACTCCTTCTGACTCTTGGGGCCCCATGTCTAGCCCTAGAAGTGAGGTCCACCTGCAGCTTTCTCTCTCTGCTGCCCCTCTGTCACTCGCAGCTGTCCAATCCTTCTCAGCCTGCCACACAGGACACACTCTCTGTACTGTGAAGCTCACAAAGTATGAAAGCTTCCCCCACTGCCGATGTCTGCCTGCCTCAGGGTCTGGGTTTGGGGTGGTGTCTCCTCCCAGAGCACTGACTGTGCTGTCCTACACGTTCAGCATGGTAGAGGGCAGGATCTCTGACACCAGTAAAATGGAAGAGAAGCATGAGACGAAATACTGTGGTTTAACATATCCACAGCCTTCAGAGAGTGCTCCAAAAATAATCGGCATCCAGGGTTTCAATTATATCTTTGAGTTATTAGTTCTTCTTAGTTAACCATGGTATAGTGGCTTCCCAAGCTGTAGCAAAATGGACTTAAGCACCCTTCCTTTTTAGACATGTACACGGAGTCTTTCTAAGATAATGTTTTAATATCAACCCAATCGATAATCAAATGATTATAGGATATTCAGTTTGAAGCCCAATTCTTTTTAGAGAATAACTAAGGAATAGCTTTCCAAATAAATCATCTTGGGTTCAGGTCATAATAAATGTCCTCTGGAGTGTGGCCACCCCGCCTAACATAGTTGGCATTGTCTCCAAAAAGCTCACCATGACTCATGGTGGTTATAGACCAAGGCAAAGAGTCTTATACTTTTCTAAATTACAGTTATTAAGGATTGTTCCATGTCCTCCAGAATTTAGGAATACTGCTGACTGGTATTATTTATGAACTGCTAATAGCAGTTCTTAATGTCATTGTGTTCACACAAGAATATTTTGCAATCTCTCAGGACAATTCTATAAGAGACAAAAGAGATTATGGGGGAGAGAATACGGAGAATGTGCAATCATATACATATGTGGAACTCTCACACTGACCTTATTTGTATACTAACTTAAATTTTTTCATAAACATAACATTTTTATAGATGCAAAATAGTAATTTTTACGTGAATCCCAGAAATGAAGTCATCTGTAAATTTGATGGGCTTGCACTGTGCTTCCTGATAGAGCCTCAGAATCCTTCACCTCCCATTCTGGCAGGAAGTCATGGGCAGTAAGTGGAATTCTCACTGTCACCTAGAAAACTCAAATAAAATATCACCATTGGGGTATAAGTGCTTCTAATGAGTAGGAAGAATTATTTCATGTTGGTTTTGTGTGTATAATTTGGCACGCAGAAGAGCACCAAAGCATCATACATTCTGGCAGGAATAAGTACTAAGATAAAGTCTTGTGGCTGCTCTTGTCTGATGCAGTGGAAAATGTAGGTTATTTTGATAAATAAAGTTTGCCTGAAGATCAGAGAGTAAAACAGCCAATCTGACCAAACTTCCAGGCTAGGCACTGTTGACACACACCTTTAATCCCACTAGCCACACTAGTTTGCTATAGAAACCTAGTGTAGTGGTGTATGCCTTTAATCCCAGCACTAGAGAGGAATGCAAGATTGGAAGAGACAGGTTCCAGAAACAGACTCATTCTGAGGATTCCTGGGGGAGCAGGATTGCCATTTCAAACTGAGATAGAGGTAAGAGCCAGTGGGTGGCTGTTTTGCTTTTCTGACCTTCAGGTTGAACCTTAGTATCTGTCACTGGGCTTTTATTAATTGTGCTACAGGGACAGTCACTTATTATTTGGGCTATTATATGAGATAGGAAAATGGGAAGTAAGTAGTAGGGCTGTAAAGCATTCTAAACTCCCTGCCATCACAATGGAGCCCTGCTGGCACCGTCTCTGTGCTCTTTCTATTGCTTACGACACTTTTTCCATGTTCCCCTTCCCAAGGAGTTTGATTATTCATGCCTGCAAGCATTCATTCATTCTCTCAATCAATCAATGTTTATTGTGTTCTAGGCACTACGCCAAGCCAGTATAGAAAGAAAAATAAAATCTGTTTTTTTCCAAGAGTCTTATCATTTGGTGCTTTTAATTGGTGGCAGAGATGTGTGCAAACAACTTTAAAATGTTAAAGCTTCAAGAATGAACTGTTAGGAGAGGCAGGAATAAGCACAACCACAAAGGTACAGACAATAGAAAGGTGATGATGTCCCCCGCCAAGGCATTATTGCTGGAGTGAATCAGTTCTACCTCCTGTCCATCTGTGGCCATTCTCCCAAGTCTAGGAAGAGCTTCTCCTTGGCCAGGTAAGCTAAGGGTCAAGAGCCCACCCTTTGGCCAAAGAAGGTGAAAGTGTCTTTGATTGATTAATGGATGGATGGATGGATTGATACCTCCCCCAATAGAGCCTGAATAACCCAAAATTCTTTTACCTAAAGAAAAAAAAAGAGAATCACCCCTGCAGAGACAAAGAAGAGCAAAAAGTAATGAAGATTTAAATACAGAAATCACTGTACAATACAGCTTAGTGCCATGTGAAGCTTTTGAATATATTAAGTTTAGGAAGTTTTACTTATCAGTGCCCAATAGTTGAAATAAACCAGTAGCAAAGAAGTGGGGATGGAGACTGCTTGACCACCAGATGCTGCATTGTAGCTAGGAGCTAAGCTGTCATCCAAAGGTGAGTGTGAGCAAGACCAATATGCTGCATGGTTCAGAAAAACAGAAAAGATTGGGAGTGTTCCCATTAAGGAAGCCGTAAATGTTGGCATCAGTTTCTTTTCTTCTTATGACAAAATGCATGAAAAACAACTTAAGGAAGAGGTTGTTTTGGCTCACAGTTTGAGGGGATACAGTCCCTCCTCAAGGAAGACATCCACTGAGAGCATGAGGAGGCTTGTGTCACTGAATCCACAGTCAGGAGGTGAAGACAGTTGAATGCTAGCACTCGTCTGGGTTTCCCCCTCTTCCCTTCTTATTTATCAGTGACTCCAGACCATGGGATAGTACTGCCCATATTTGTGTGGTCTTCTCCTCTCAGTTAAGCACTCTGGAAATGTCTCGTAGACCTACCCGTAGGACTGTCTCCTTGGTGATTCTTAATCCAGTATAGCTGACAGTGAGTGATGACCACCACAGAGTCTGATGCAGGTATATTTGACCTGATTAACATATAGTATGTGTGAGTACCAAAATACCATTCTCTATTAGTATACATAATATGTGTTTTATAAGTTTTTAAAGGTCTAAAAAAATAACAAAATAATATAAAAAATCTCATAAAATATTGAGTAAACCAGGCACAATGGATTTAATACTGTCTGATATCTGATTTTAGTTCAATAAAATGTAGACACAAGCAAAATGAATATATGTTATTTGTACATGGATGAGATGTATACTACCCACTGAGACAGTCACAACAATATATTTAAATTTGTTTTTTTTTGTCTACCCAATATAACTTGTCACCTCTACGGTGCTTCTACCTTGTGAATATACATGATCATCTTTATTTTTTTGTATTAATCTTTTATCTTTAAGGAATTCATATGATAATAAGTTGCAAATTTATAAGCAATTAAAGTTTAAATCTAATTTCACAAGCAAGGAACATGCTATGAAGCTAGAAGGGCCTGCGCTGTTGTTCTGAACCACTGACAAGAGGCTTGGTTTGCATGTTGTGCCCTTACAAGTCAGGGGGGAAAAACCCTTTGCTCTAAATCCATCTCTGTCAGCCATATTGTTATGTTTAATTCTCAGAAAGAGTCAGCGGCATTGGAAAACATTATTCTTATGGTCATCACCTCACAGTCTTGTGGTATTTTCAACAGCCTGTTATTTTTTTTCTTCCAAGTTCCTAAAATAATATGTGCAACACATATGTACAAAAAGACTAGAACAATTTTAATGAATTCATTCACAAATCTGTACTGGGCTGCTGCAGGTATGCTGTGTTTGCTTCTCAAAAGTAGAGGCACAGTATTGAATAGGACCTGTGTGTTTCCCTTCTTCTTGGTTTGCAGGCGAGTAAGACAAACAGTTGTATAGATTTAAAAATAAGGAATGATGGGGCTCCAACATTTGAGAGCCAGTGATCCATGCGAGGAAGCAGCAGAAGTACCTGGCTAAATGTGGGGAGTCGGAGAAGAAGGTCTAGAAGAAGGGGATGGATACTGAGGCCTGAAGATGATTGGCAGACAGTCTGAGCCAGGGTATCAGCGCATCACAATGCCAGATGAAAACAATGGAAGATGCCAGAGAAAGACTGGCGGTTGAACCCATTTTCAGTAACCCAAGTTCCACATGCCCAAAGGATAGCAGGCAAAATGGAAAGTCCTGAGACAACCTTTCCCTTGAGATTTGATAAAACTGTACTCTTCTCATTTGCAATATACAGTTTCCTACTTAATTGCTGTATCAAGACCTTAACCTTCTTCACAGAAGAATATCCTGGTTTAATGGTGTCTGAAGGATGAGTCTTTTGGAGTGTAACTCCTCTTCACGTCAGTTTGGGCTTCTCCAAGCCAACAGCTTCTCATCTCTCATTGCTGGGAGCTTCTTATCTAAGGAAACTGAAAGGGCAGAAGGCAAAGGTATGGGACAGTAAGTCAGTTAATAAATTATCTTGCCAACATGAAAAACAACCTAAAAACAAGCCTTACCCAAGACACAGGGTACAGTTGTGTGCAGAGTGACCTCGCGGAAGCCCTTGCCTGTGGTTGGCTGATGAGTCACTTTCTGATACTGTTCACCTCATCTTACAGATCCTTAATAAATTTGGTTAGAAACAGAGCCCTGAGGCCACATAGAAGTTCACCCCACATCATGCTTGTCTAGATCAATACTCAGAGTGAAGGATATGTCCTAAACAGCCACCGTAAAATTATTTTTCTTCCTAGGACATTGATCTTCTTCCCACCCCCACGGTGCCGAATAGTGAGGATGTGATGGCTTTGTGATTCCTGTAACACTCCCTTGAGATCTGTGTTCCACGAGAGAGCTCACCTCAGAGAGCCAATTACCCAGAAAGCTGTGTGCACAGCCTCTTGGGAGTGCCACTGAGAATGATAAAAGGCATCTTCCCTTTGTGACAGGAAGCTGATGGTGTCTCTGTGAATATTTGGAATGAGTAGCTGCTTCACCCCACCCTTCAGGTGGATGATCACTGATAGCAGCAGATTGGGATATGCATTCCTGAAACAGACCAGCCTTTAAAGCTGTTACGTAGCATCAGAATTCGGCTGGGTGGTTTGTTCCGGCTTTTGGGAGTGTCATTTACAATAGAGTTACATTTTTGCTCTCAGCTCTAGTGTCATCAGCTAATGGAAATTTTAGACATCTTGTATGAAAAAACAGAAAAGAATAATGGCCTTCTTAAGACATAATTTGATTTTGTGTGTGTATTGTGTTTATCCTGTTTCCAAGTTTGACCTGCTATCTTCCTCTGGATTGAGCTGGGATGAAGCTGTCCTGGGAGATTTATTCCTTGTCATTTCCAGCAAGCCTGTAGCCTTGGGTGGGCATGTTATTTTCTCCCTGGAGAAAGAACTGTAACAATGAAACTCAGCAACAATGAAACCACAGCAATAAAAATACAAAAATAGACCATTTCTACATATCTTACCATTAAACCTAGGGCCACAACCTCTATTGGTCCAGACAGTGGAGGAGTTACTTAGTTCTTTCAAGGTTAAAGTTTGCTTTGGTAATTTCAATTTGACTCAAAGTTGTGATGCTTCTACAATAGAGACATATAATGGCCTGGGAAATAGAACCATTAGCCCACAGCCTTTTACTTGGATGTTCTTTAACACTGGTGATGCCTCTGTATCTCCAAGTGTCACAGGGGCACAGGAGTGGTCTGCCAGGATGACAAGGGTGTTGGTGGTGAGTCTCAGCCACAGAAGAAGCAGGACTTCCTGTATAGGACAGCTAGAGGACTGGAAGCAGGAGTGGGACTGATTGAATCAGATGAGGGAAAGAATGGGAAGACTAGAATCAGAAGTCAGCCCTGCATACTGGAGAGGTCCAGATACCCGAGAGGCGGCGCCTGGAGATGGCTGTATCTGCAGAGTTCACTGCATCTGCAACCCTGTCACATGGCCTAGCCTGTCTGTCCTCTACACTGATGCCAAAATGATCTTGGGAGAACATTCACCTGATTGTCACTCACCTGCTCGGAATCCATTGTGGGTCCCTTACTGGAAGAGCTGTACCCAAGACCCAGGCTAGGAGGATAACTCAGTTGCTAAAGTGCTTGCCATGCAAGAAAGAGAACCCGAGTTAGATGCCCAAGACCCCTACTAAAAAGCAAAGCCTACAGTGAAAGCATGGACTGTGGTCTGGTGTGGCTGAGCATGCTGAAGACCCCAGCACTGGGCAGGAAAAGACAGGTCGATTCCTGGGTTCACTGGTCTGCCACGCTATCCCAATCAGCAGGTTCCAAACCATTGATAGACTTCATGTCAACAGGCAAGATGGTTAGTGCCCGAGAAATGGCACAAAAGGTTGTCATCTGGCACACACACACACACACACACACACACACACACACAATCTGAAACCCATTTGAAAAGCCTTAGCTTTCTAGCCTAGATTCTGCTCTCCTTTCTAGACTGTTTGCTGCTGATCCCCGGGGAGCGTTCAATGATATTGACCCTTGGAACCTATTCAGCTTCTCCAAAAACAGCATGTTCTTGCACAGCTTCCTATTTTTCCTTTGCCCACCAAGCCCTTCCTCCTTGAGACATCTTCTAGCACATTCCTAAAATGGCTTGGGTGAAAAATGATCTCTCTTGATGATGCCTGCTACCTACCTCTTCAGAACAGCCTCTGCATTTCCCTCTCTTATTTGTACGTCTCCATAAACTTGGGTACAGAAACAGCAAGTACACATTGCATCTCAGTGTCTAGAAAGATGATTAATAAATACTTCAAAAGTGCTGAATAAAAGAATGAATGGTCTAATTTAGATCGCTTTTGCTGAAGTTTGAAATGATGGGAAATGAAATTTTACTTTTAAAATTTTGTTTTAATGTTTATAGATAACCTTAACATTTAGAGAAAAGATAGATATTTGGATAGATGCAAATATCAAGCTATAGAAGGAACTTAAAATTGGTTTAATTGCTTAATTACTTGTTAATAAGTATATCCATTTAGCACATGGAGCAATTTTTCTGTGTTTAACAATATGGGAAGAAATATTTTTATATTTTTATTTTGACAAACTGATAATTGAACATGAACCAATTTTTGAATTTTGACATGAATTTTACTTTTAAAGTTGAGCTTTACTGAGATCAGATTCTCAGGCTATAAAATAGGTTTGCATACTGATGAAGCCATTGTCATGTCCTAATGCTAGTGCGTTCATTCCCATCACCTCCCAAGAAAGCTGTGCTCATTAACAACCACTCTTCATTGCCACCCTAAGCCCCCAAATCAATCACTAATCTATTTCCTGTAGATTAGCTCATTTTGGACATTCCCATAAATAGACTCAGGGAGTGTGTGGTCGTTTGGGTCTGGGTTTCTTCATTTGGTGTAGAGCTTTGAGATTATCGTGTAGTCACATGCCGGCACTCATTTCTTTATGTGAGCATGGCACATTGTTTAACAATTAACCAGTTCACAGACATTTTATATTGATTCTCATTTTTGTCTGTGGACTTTGGAATCTGATTCTCTGGTCTGGCATACGTTTGAATTTCAACCTCTAAAAATTGCTTTGTTTTATAGTTAGTAATCAGATGATTTTATGTTTAATTATAATAGTAAAGCAAGATTGTCATATAGCTGAAATGGCTCCTTATATTAGTAAGTCCGAATTAAACTTGCTCTGGACATGGAGTCTGATTCCTTAACATCGTGAATCCACATAACCTTAGTTGGATGTTGCAAGAGATTAATTTTCTGATGCCAGCTTGTCATTTACTGAGCCTGGAATGCTGGAGGACTCTCCTTCCAAGTCCCTTGCTCTTGTGAATCTTGGCTGTGCAGAAAGGGACTTGAGTGAAACATCCTGGTGCCTGTGAACACAGGCCTGTCAAGTGCTGCCCAGGAGGGGCAGCCAGCTGATTGGATAATTACTGTTTCCCTCTCTCCTCAGAAGCAAATTGCTGTCATTATCAACAGCCATCAAATAAATCAACTATCATCTTGGTATCTTTAGACCAGTTCTCTTGCGGGAGAAAAAGCACAATAAGATGTTTTCATTTCTCAAGAAAAGCCATTCTGCCTTGTCCTTGGGTCCCCACCTAGGCCTGCAGCCTTCCTAGCACTTGGCACACCTGCAAGGATGGGCTGTCATCTACGAGGCTTGAACTTTCCTGAGGAAAGTAACCAAGGCCATCATTCAGGAAGTGCCCAATTTTAAACTTTGCTGGAACTTCTCACTGTTTACCCCCATACATGTGATCACTTTCTTTACTTTTTCCAGCAAATATGTAACTATGCACAGATTTAATTAAAATTACCGAAAGATGTCATTATTCCCCTAATTCAGAGGCTTGCAAAGCTTGCAGAGCCATCCTTTAAAGGTGTCTTTAGTGCGGCGTGTGAAGGAAGACTGTCCTGAGTGCCATGGCATTTTAATATCAGGGAGGCATCGCAGCTGCTGTTACAGCCTCTGGTTCTGAAACTAAGGACAACAGAATTTGCGAAAGTCTTCAGGCAGCTGGGTGCCTTTGTGTCGGAAATGACCACAGCAGACCCTGAACTTTCTGCATTGATGAGCTTATTGTTGACTTGGTGCCATTTTCATAGGATGGGCTGATTCAGCTCCCCCAGGCTAAGAGGCATTTAATCTGTTTTCCTTTTGAATTAAGTGTTTACATAACTTGACATTTTAAAGCATTGGCTTTGTCTTCCCCAGAGCCTGTCATTCCCTGACTTGAACCCTGGCAACAGGCATTGCCCTACATCTCAGATTCTATTCTGCTCCATTTGGGACCAAAGTACCAGTTGACTTGAATTCTCACTTAGCAGTTGGTGCTAAATTTGCTTCCAAAGAGAAACATTGTGCTGGGCATAGTGGTTCTTACTTTAAATCTCAAAACTTAAGAGACAGAGGCAGGTGAATCTCTATGAGTTCAAGGTCTATTTGGGCTATGTAATGAGTTCCAAGCCAGCTAAGACTGCCAGAGCAAGACCTTCTCTTCTCTCTCTCTATTACACACACACACACACACACACACACACGTGCACATCTGTAAAACTTGCACAAGATCAAGCCATCTGAAACTCCCACCATGGATGGGGAAAAGGAATAACGGACTTACATCCCTATCTGAGGAGCTATTGGCAACTGATAAAGGAGAATTCATTTTATTTAGGAATGTGACTTCTGAGAGACTATGTGGGCTGCAGTAAATAGTACTTCACCAATGCATGTCAAGGCAAGACTAAATGAGCTCAGCGCCAGGGATACATAGGCTGTTGAGAGGCAAAATGGTCTGGAGAATAAGGGAGGCATTGATGGGAAGGGACTAGGGGGTAGATTTTTGTCCAAACACATTACATGAAAGGAATAAAGGAAGGAAGGAAGGAAGGAAGNAAAGAAAGAAAGAAAGAAAGAAAGAAAGAAAGAAAGAGAGAGATGGAGGGAGGGAGGGAAAAGGGAGGGAAAAAGGGAGGGAGGGAGGGAAAAAGGGAGAGATGGAGAAGGGATGGAAGGAAGGAGAGGGAGAGAAACAGAAACAGAGAGAGACAGAGAAAGAGGTCTTCCATAGTTGAACTAATAGCATTTCAGGGCACAATAAGAGCCTCCTTCTGGTTGCTAATCGTTTTTGGATCCTGTAACCTCCAACACTGTAAGCCTTGTAATTATTTTAGTGAACGTAACTGGTATTTTTTATTCATGCTTACGGAGCTAATCTGCTTGCTGCAATAATATCCAGTCTCTGCAGGTGCTGTAGGTTAATTACACACCGGAGCAAAAAGTGCAGCAGCTCACTAATCATTTGATAATTTCCAAGTTCTCAACCAGGCATTCTCATTGAGAGGCTGGCAGTTTCGTGACTTTGCAAAGTTGATCATCTCAGAGATTCAATGGCAACTACCATAGTCCTCCCATCAGTTACAGGCTTCGTTCCTGTCATCTGTATCCCTGCCATTTTGCTTCTACAATTTCAATATTCCCACTGGAGACATTCTACGATTCCTAGTTCACTATTCTGGTGTGATCTGCATCCAGGGGTTCATGGTGGTGACTGAACATTTGTAGCAGTTTGGCCATGCTTGCTAGATCTGATGTGAAAGACGTGAGTTTATGTTTCACACCTCTTTAAGCTTTTCAACTCATTTTCTGATTAATTAATGTTTATTATAGCATAAATATGTATGAAGTATAAGAAGCATGTTAGGGAAGCAGATCTTTTACCACCTATAGCTTTAACAAACCGTGTCTGCCCCATCCAGGAGGCGCTTGACTGGAAGGAGGAAACATGAGTGTTAAAGATTATGCTTCATCATTGGTAAAAGTTACTCACCCCAGTGGTCTTTAGTTTCTTCTGTCTGACTTTATGACAATATCCAAGGATTTTCTTTGTTAACAGAGCCATATAGATCTTGATGTCTGGGCTCACAATCACTAGAATGTTGTGTAGAATATCATCCACCTCCTGCACATCATGTTACAGATTATATGAAACTGCTTTCTACTTCTGAAAACGTGCTGCATATTGCTTGTCTTAATATCTGATGTGCAAGTTATTGGTGCTAGATGTCCTGTTACCCGATAGATTTTCTTTCTAAACTTGGGTATTCTGCCTTGAAAAACATTCGAGTCAGACAGCAGATCTGGTAACAGGCGTCTCATGAGTTTCGCAGGTTTTTCTCCGGCATTTTGCTAATAGTAAAATTGTGTAGCTTGGTAATGAGAAATTAGAATACCATGATTATCATAATGTTACCATATCCTGACCGGCTGGCAGCCCTTCTTCTGATCACCATTATTAGCCGCCTTCTCTAATTCAAGCAAAGAAGAACAGGGGAGAATTCTGCCTTTCCTTCTTCCACTCCCAGCTGTCTAATCTTGAGTTACAGCCAGATAACATGTGTGGTGGACACATCTACACATAACGAAAGCAAAGATGGCTTTAGAGGTGGAAGGGTCTCACACAGCACTCTTGGACCCCTGGTTCCTCTCCATTGTCCCCTTAAGGTGATGACCAATCTTTTCGTAAATGAATGTCTCCTTCCAAAAGCCCTGCTATGCGTTTTCCTTCTGAGGGGACACTGCTCACAAAAAGCTTTGCCCTCCTTGTGTCCTTATATAAGGTTCTCTGAGACTTGTTGAGAGACTGGCACAGGAGCATAAATCATGTGACTGTCAACCTGCCTGTCCACCCTACAGCTAGGGAGAAAGCTTTGCTACATCTCAAAAATAGCAGCAACTCCTTGTATAAATGTCACTCATTTGGCCTCAGACTGATTCTAGCCACAGAAATGCATAGGCATTTCATAATATCCTAGAAATATTCTTGGGGATGACTCAAAATGGAGCTGGTTTCATTGTATCTGTGGAAATGTGGTCTCTCAACAGCTGTGGGTTCCACCTGAACTGAATGTCCCTGAGAAGAAAAGAAAAAGAAAATAGAAAGATGGGACATGATGACCCTTGGAGGGAGTACAAATATTCCCGTCTCTGCTGTCCCCTTCATCTCAGGAAGTCCTGACCTCCCTATAGAAAATTTAAAAACTGGCCTACATATGGCCTTCCTGAAGCATCATGGGTACAGCTTACAGTTATACAGTTTGTATTGCATTTCTTGAATAGCAAGAAAGCTTGCATCAGCTGGACTTTCCAATCAGTACATAAAATGTTCAGGCCAAGAAAGGTTCCATGCTATATGTAGACTGAGAAAAAATAGAAATTAATATTCAATTTGGGCAGGTTTTATGCCATACACCACCCTCACAAGAGGAAGATGAATAATTAATTATATTATACCTAAATTGCAAACCGGTCAGGATGTGGAAGTACTTGAAACTTGATTTAATTTTTGCTTATTTTACAAAGGTCATTTTTTGAAATACTCCTGCAGGCATGTAAAATACTTGACTTTGCATAGGTGGCTGGAGAAGACTGGCTTTTAGAGGCAAATCACCCAGTTTGCATGTCTGTTCTCCCACAAACACATCTGCTATCTTTCCGGCCAGGCCAAAGCCCTCCTGCGTATGAGAACACACCTGGGTGTGCATGGGTGCAGGCTTGTTCTCTTTGTGTATGCCTGCATTTTTATTGAGAAGCCTATCTTACACAATCATTCCAAGGATCAAAAATGAATGCAACTTAGCAGTAGTTTCTGTACTTTTTTCTTTTTATGTTAATTTGTTTTTATTTTATGCGTATGAGTGTTTTACCTGCATGTATGTCTGTGTACCACATGCCTGCAGTGCTGGAGGAAGCCAGTAGAAGGTATTGGATCCCCTGAGACAGGAGTTACTGATGATTGTGAGCCACCCCATTGGGTGCTGGGAATTGAATCCAGGTCCTCTGGAAGAGTAGTCTAGTCGGTGCTCTTAACCACTGAGCCACCTTTCCAGCCCCAGCAGCAGCTTTGAAAAACAAAACAACAGATATTTATGATATAGATAGAAAATTGTGATTTAAAGAATGTCCTACTACATGCAGACTTCCCTGTAGTTGTAGATCTAACAGAATGGAGGCTGTTAGCTCAGCATCTGTATGCTGCTGTGTTGCTTGCACTAAAGCAGGGCAGAGCATGGATTATTGATCTGAATAACCCAGGAAATAGTAGCACCAGTTATCTGTGAGGGTAAATGCCCTGGCATTTTTGTAGTCATCCTTTTCTCTTTAAGAGATAAATGCATACTTTTTAAAAAGAAAATAAATATTTCACTCTTCCAACTTGTCTGATTTTGACTTTTGGGTCTTGAAATTCTTTGTTGCCCTGAAATCAAGACCCCCTACATTTTCAACCAAATTACCTGTAAATCATTAGCTTTCAACTGAATCCTTACAATATTTCATAAAGGTACAGCTTTATAAATCCATACCTTTATAAGCCTGTGTTTTCTGACTGCTACAATGGGTTGCTGATATTTACCCTTCTCAGGGAATATTTGGAGAGTTCACATCGCTATGTGAGCATGATAAATGTTGACAAAGATTACACTTTAAAATATTAATCTATTGTCTCAAAAATTGATCTAGTAACCTAACAAAAAGAGGTTATAAACACAGAACTTCGTGTGTGTGAGAGAGACAAGCATCTTGCCACTAAATGATAACCCCAGTAAAGTGAGCCTTTTTTTTT
>LOEQ01000451.1:430536-467887 GCA_001685075.1 Bramus lutescens | reverse complement strand
CCACCTGCCTCTGCCACCTGAGTGCTGGGATTAAAGGCGTGTGCCACCACCGCCCGGCATTAAAGTGAACCTTTTAAAGGGGGAATTTTCTTGGACTGGCATCTCCTTTAATGTAACCCTACAGTAAGCTTGTGCAGAGAGGAAGGGGCCTCTTAGGACAGCAAAGACAGCCATTACCAGATTTTTTTTCATTACTGACCATTTCTGAATCCTAGACCACTGAATTCTAGAAGTGACTTTTGTTACTTTGGTATATTCATAGCTCCTGCGTGAATCACTGAATATCTTCAATTTTTTAATCCTTGTCAAATAACACCATCATTTTTCATCTTAATCACATGATGCTCCCTATATCTGTGCTGTAATTATTTTATTGTTTTTGCTGTGCTGTGTTTTTCTAAGACCTATTGAAAATTAAGCATTAGTTCTGTATGGTGACCTTTCATATTGAGACAGAGATTAAATGAAGATTGGATCAAATCATGGTCTTAGCCTGTAACCCACGAACCACATTAAGAAAGTAATTTTTCTAAGGTGATTTACTATGTGACACCTGCAAAGACATCAGGTGGAGGCATTTTGGTTTAACCTTGTCAGGGAACTCAGGGATAAACCTAATAGTTTCTGACATTTCCCTCCCTGCTTCCCTTCCGTTACTCCTTCCTTCCCCCAATAAATATTTATTAAGGGCTTTTCTGTGCTAAGTGCTTGGGCAAGAATCCAGGGGTGAATCAGAATTGGATCCTACCCTGAAGGGGTTTACAATCTAGCAAGGAGGTTAAATAGGAAGGCTCATTGTATAAAATGATAGGAGAATTCGGAGGAAAGCCAGGATCTCTGTTTAGACAATTAAAGAAAACTGGAGTCTCTGGGAGAACCTAATAAAGACAATAGACTTGTTAATAAAATGGAGTTTCTATCTAGCATAGTCATGTAATCTGAAGGAGTTCACAGACCCACTGGAGAGGTGTATCAGTGCACATGCATGTATGTTCCCATGTATAAATTGTACACCTGAGTGGATAGTATTTTACTCAAGCCTTCAATCATTGGCAGGAAAGATCCAATGGGAGGGATCTGTGAACAGAAAGAGACAGCATGAGCGAATTGGGAGCCAGGAGAGTATGGGAAACCATAGCCTCCTGGCCCTAAATTCTGCTTTATCCTAGAAGAAAGAGTTTTCTTATAAGGTTTTCACTCTGTTTGTTTTAATATGTATGATGTGTAGAAACATGTATATGCAGTTATGTGTGCTTGTGTGTCCATCACAAAGACCCGAGGAGACCATGCTCAGTGTCCTGCATTGTTAGTCTTCACCTTTTGCCTCTTGCTGAATCTGGAGCTAAGCTAGTGACTAGCAAGCCCCAGCAACTGATCCTCCTGTCTCTGCCCACCCCTAGTGTGCATGCTTCAACACCCCACTTCTTAAACCATTCGGGGCTTGGAGTCAAGTCTTCATTCTTGCCCAGCAAGTGCTTGGAGCCACTGAGCCATCTCTGCAGGCCCAGAAAGGTTTTCCTTACGTGAAATTTTAGGGATCATTATGAACTATGGACTTGCTAATGTTCTCCCTTGACTAAACCTTTCTTCTCATCTCTTCTTCCACTAAGGTCAAAGTTCTCATAAGTCTATGGAAAGGCAAAGAAAAAAGTGATGGCTTTTATACAATTAATCTTTGTGAAACATCTTTCCTGCATGCATCTAAAAATGGGGTAAACTTGTGGCTTTTTACCATCCCAGTTATACATATGTGAGAGTCAGTTGTTGATCTTAGTGAGCTACTCTTTAATTTGTGTAAACATCACTGCTAAAGCTCATTACACTGTCCTTTGCCATTACTGGGAATCTTTCAAGGGCTGGAATCAATATAATCAGACAAGTAGAGTAGAGAAGTAATCAACAATACCCTTTCCATACCATTCAAACTATGCCCTGAACCTCACCTTAGAAAAAAAAATACAAATGGAGCCAAGTACTACAGCTACAGTATAGGTTAAGTGAGCTATAATATATGTAAAATGCTCATGAGAGTTCTAGATTCAGAACAGCAATCAGAAAATGTCAGCTTTCCTTACCATCACTATCATTTATATTATAGTTTAGTGTATCTATGCCTTTTCAATACCTAATTCTTTAGCTAACCATCCTCCATGTGCTACCCATCCAAGATCTCACCCAAGGTTTCCTCACTCCTCATCAATTTGAATGAGGGCAACTGTCTACTGTTTAAGAAAACCCAGTCCAATTTCAGAAAATTAAAATTTACTAAATATGAAGCTTGGGAAAAATTATAGACATCATTTCTTTTCTAATATGAGTTATCAGGATGTAAATGCCATGAGTTCTCTAAGCTCCTCTGAAGACTTAAGGTTCTGATTTTCCAAAGATGACTCCATTAGCATCCCTGTAAACGCAGGTGCCCATGCTGCCCCAAGAGTTTGTCCATTGGATACTGGGGTAAGGGTCACAGACACTCTCCCGTTACTGTCATACACTAAAGGCTTGAGAACCACTGCCCTAAAGCTTGAGAGCTCATTCCCAAATCATTTCAACTGTTATTCTCACCATGTTTCTCATTCTGTGTCTGAGAGATTAACCTGTTGCTTAAAGGCAGGTCTCTCACATCAACAAATTAGTCAGTGACCAACATGTCTGCTAGTAACACCAGACTCCAGCATCCCTTGCCCTGTGAATTCCATAGCTCACTGATACAGTATGAATAATTATACTTAACATCATCACACCTCTTCCTTTATGCCAATTCTTTTTTCTTAATCTCCCCTTTCCTTCCATGTTTTCTTGTGTGTTAGACCAGAAGAAAGGTTAGCATACTGAAGACAGAATAACACAAAAGCAACCATTTTCAAAACCACTTCTCATTGCCCTAAGGAAATAGTCATCCATGTGTTCGTATGTGTAGAGTTTCATCTACAGAAGCCTTTAGCTGAATGTAGCTAACATGGCTAGAAATGAGAGATAACTGAATGTGTATTAGGTAATGGCTAAAGCAATTTATAGAACATACATAAAAGGAAAACCTATTCACATACTTGGGATGATATAGGAGGTTTGGGGGCCAGCAAAATAACTCAGCAAGTAAGAGTACCTGCTACCAAACCTGAAAACCCAAGCTTGATTCCCACAACATAAATGGTAGAAGAGAAGAATGGACTCCCAAAATTCGTCCTCTGACCTCCACACATGCTTACACAACCAACCAATCATCAGTCAATACATCCAACCGTCAGATTAAAAGCTATTAGAAAAACCACAAAATTTTGAAGTGAACTTTCCTCTTTGACATTTGTCATTGATTCTGAGGTCAAAACCTCGGCCCAGTACTTATCTCTGTCAGGGCCAGATCTGAGCAGGAATCCAAATGACCAGGATGTAAGTTCATTCCATGGTTTCAATGTTTGAGAATGGAGGAACTCACAAAACCTCCTCTCTGTTGCGGTCCACACCAGTTTCTTCTCTTTGTCTCTACCTGCCGTCTCCCAGGGCTGTCCCCATGAAACCAAGGAAGAAAAGTATAGAAACAAGCAGTTCAAATGAGGCCAGACATGCTGTACCAGCAGCACCGAGTCTGTGCCCATGCCTGCTCTCAGAGAAAAGCTCTGAACATGTTCTGAGTGCAGCCTAAGTGCAGTGTTGTCCCAGTGAGAAGCCTGCTTCTGTTTTCATTTTGTCTCTTCTCCCCTAGAGGCAGGAAAACAGGACATGCAGTCAATTACTTTGCTAGTGGCCATTCAGTAAACCTCAGGTTCCCTGTGCACTGGAGAGGAAGGGGGGCCGCTCTTTCTGGGCCCTGGCTGTCTCAGGCTGCCACTCTTTGAAGAAAAGAAATGATGTGGAGAAATTGAATCATGATGTGCCATTCATTTAATTCAAAAGCCAAGTCCTGCCAAGAATCTGCCAGGGGGAAAGGAGTGAGTTTGTGCTGTTGAATGTCGTGTTCTGTTTGTCAGAGTCTTTTCAGCTTGGCAGACAGAGTCCAGGCAGGAAGTCTCATCTGGAGCCATCGTCTCAGTTCAGAAGAGGCTTGAGAAGCCATAAGGTATTAGGGGAAGATGTTGGGAAACAAGCTTCCCAGAGATTCGTTGACCTTCTGTGGTGTGTGTGGACTCTCTTTCTACACAGTGACTTGGCCTAATCTCCTGATTGCTGGGGGACATCAAGGGAACCATTTCCGGGTCTATCAAGGAAGGTTCTAAGTGTGGTTACCATGTTGCTGTAGCAACAATCAGAGCTCTTATGTAAATATCAACAAATACTTAATCAGTAGGATGGGTGAAGGGTAATATGGAAACAGAAGGGCTTTTCTCATCCCAGCTACATCATTTTCTTCACTACTGGGATCATCGACCCCCACAAATACTTTCTGAACACACCGTTGTGCTGTGAAAAAATGGTGCCAGGGTTCAGCTCCCCGAAGGCTCTGGGGATAAAATCAGACAGGCTTGACTGGTAGCTGGTAACTTAGGGAAGACTTCTGGTTAAGTCAGATAAGAAGTTGAATTACAGCCAGGCAGTGATAGCCCTTAATCCCAGCACTCAGGAGACAGAGGCAGGCAGATCTCTGAATTCTAGGACGGCCTGATTTACAAAGCAAGTTCCAAGATAGCCAGAGCTATACAGAGAAACCCTGTCATGAAAAATCAAAAGAAGAAAAAGGAGGAGGAGGAAAATGAAGAAGAGGAAAAAGAAAAGGAAGAGGAAGCAGGAGGAGGGGGAAGCAGGAGGAAAAGTTGTTGAATTACAGCATTACCTTCATAGCCTCATGATCTCAGTCCCACAACTTGCTCTGGAATACGGTGGCCCTTTTTGTGGGAGGGAGGCTGCTTGTTGATTCCCGGCCACTTGGCTAGCTTAGACCCAAAATAATCACACAGAAGCTGTATTAATTAAATCACTGCTTGGCCCATTAGCTCTAGCTTCTTATTGGCTAACTCTTGCATATTAATTTAACTCATTTCTATTAATCTGTGTATCGCCGCCATGTGGCAGTAGCTTACCAGCAAAGTTTCAGCATGTCTTACTCTGGGGGCTCCATGGCTTCTCCCTGACTCCACCTTTCTTTCTCCCAGCATTCAGCCTAGCTTTCCCTGCCTAGCTAAGTTCTGCCCTGATATAGGTCCAAAGCAGTTTCATTATTCATTAATGGTGATCACAACACACAGAGGGGAATCCCACATCATCTTTACAGTTGTCACCAACTAGACTGAGGAAGACAGGGATTTTTACACTGTGCAGTCCTTAGATACAGGATGCCCCATGCTCTTTTGAAAATTATTGTCAAGGCTCAGCTCAGAACTGATGTCTGTCAGTACCTCCAGCATCTGAAAGGACAAGAGCTTCTGTGGTGAAGTGAGAAAAGAGGAAAATCATAGGTGTCTCACAAATTCTGTTTATAATAAACAATTAAAAGCATTTGTAGGAGGGAGAGTCAGTTTTCTTCAGGGAAGTGGCCCCTGTTAGATTCCACGTGCTCCATTGGATGGTCCTACACCCATGTACATAAGGATAGCCACTGGCTGGATACAATGAGGGTCTGAAAAGAAGGTGAGAGGTGTGGAAGGAAAGAAGGAAGCCTGGGAGGAGTTGGAGGAAGAATGAGAGGTTGATATGACTAACACACAGTGCACACATGTGTGAAATTCCCAAAGAAAGAATAAAATGGCTTTTGAGTAGTTGTTGCACAAGAGATATAATGTGGATGACTCCCATGAGTCCCAGGAACCCATGGAGTCAAGAAGGTCAAGGTCAGTTAAAGGGTCAGCCATTCTTGGAGAGTAAATGGTGCTTCTGAGCACCATCCTACGAATTGTCACTCTCAATGGCATATTGTCCCTGAGTCTAGGCTTACAAGTTGAAGATATATTTCCAGAAGCAAGCTGAAGACTAATGCCCGCACTTTCAATTCTTTTGTGTGGCTGCCAGAGAGTAATCATCCCCATGTAAACCCTAGAGTTTGAAAATCCATTCTTGGATGATGTTGGTGACCATGTAAAACAGACCTTTGCTCCCAGAGTTAATTGAGGGAGTTCAGAACCAAATTACTTTATCAGTCACTTAGTCAATGACATTTATTAAGCAAATAACCTTTTATTTAGAGGTTGTGGAACACTACCAAAATGGAATAGAAGTAATTACTACTAACATTTGGCTCAGTCTTCATTGTGGAATATTTTAGCATAATTTTATTTTTTTAGTGAATTTTGTTCATGTCCCCATGTTATAACAAGATGGAGCTGAGGAAAATAAGATAATTGTCTCAAAGTACTAATTGTTGGTATTATTCTCCTAAAAGTTTTCTTGGAGTATTTAGTCTGAAAGAGATTACTGAAAGAACTGTCGCAGCTCCCTCTCTCTGAGAGAACATAAGAGAGAGCTGGAGTGGGTATATATGCGGGGATATGGGGAGCATGGGAGGATGTGGGTATGTATTTATAGAACATTGAATAAGCCCTAGACTTGCCGCACACAGCAGATACACACTGTATGCCTGAGAAGATCTCAGCCTTTAAAAGCACACTCCCATCTAGCATGCAAGGATACAACATGAGTTTTAAAACAAATCAAGGTTGCATTTTAGTGATCTAGCTACAGACTAGGAATCTAGAAGTGACTCTTAGTACTTCTTTTATTGCTACAAAATAATACCTTGTTCTTGGTGATGTATAAAGAACAGAAATTTATTTCTCACAGTATGGAGGCTGGGAAGTCCAATGCCAAGGTGTGGAGTCTGGTGAGGGCCTTCCTGCTGGATCACAACATGGCAAGAGACATTATATAGTGAAAAAGTAACCACACCATCTCAAGTCTCTCTCCCTTCTTTAAAGATGCTAATTTTGTCATAGGTGCCTCACCCTCATGGCTTTCTTTCCTTTTACTTATTTTCCCCACAGCCTCATCTCAAATATAATCAACATATGCATCTAGAGATTACATTTCCAATGCATGAGCTCTCAAAGCTTTCCCTGAAAACTTTCCTCAGGTAGCCCCCATCGGCTGCATACAACTTTAATGAGATTGCTTAAGTCTCCATGGTTATCTGTTCCTCATCTTCCAACTCTATCAAGGAATCCCTAGTCAGAGTCCAGTCTAGTTGATGTGATAGAATGTGAAGACAATAACACGCGATGTTAGAAGACACTTAAGATCTGATTGTCTAGTGAAGAGAAGAGAAGATGAGAAACCGTACTTGAGAAGAGATAAATACTACTGCTAGTTCATTCTAATGTCTCTCATATGCTGAGACACTGGGTGTGTGGTGAGGTAGTTTCATAGGCAGTAGGAAAACGAGCATGTGGATTTCGAAGGTAGAGGAAGGTAAGGAAGCGAAGCAGACCAGAGCATCTTCACAGTGAGTGTCTGGGATAATGCTGGGCAGGGACAGTACCGGGGGAAGGCACCCCTGAGGCCACAGAATTGACAGACACCTGCAGCCTAAGAATGAGATCTATTTCCATGACCATCTAATGCAGTGATTCTCAACCTGCGTGTCACAACCCTTTGGGGATCAAAATTACTCTTTCACATAGGGTTACCTAAGACCATCAGAAAACACAGATATTAGCATTACAATTCACAATAGTAGCAAGATTGCAGTTATGATGTAGCAACGAAAAACCTTTTATGATCGGAGGTCACCAGAGCATGAGGAACTGTATTAAAGGGTCACAGTATTAGGTAGGATGAGAACCACTGATATAATGATAGGCAATGGTGCCCCACACATCCTTAAGGGAGAAAACTCTGAAAAGAAAGAAAAGGCAAACCTTGAAAGATCAGAGGAGCTAAGCAAGTTACTCAGATTCAGAATCAGGGAGAGAAGACAGAATTCTATTTCCTAATAGAAGTATAGGCCCCTTCCGGCTTAGGTAATTAAGCATATCCTTAAGGCAGATTCTCAGGTCAAAAGGAACCAACACTAGGCTTGACCAGAGAGGGAAGGAAGTCAGAGACTCCCAGAGGAGGACACTCCAGGCCAGAACAAAATTAAAAAAAAGACAGGTTACCAGATTTAGTTATCTGATGGAAGCTGAGGCAGAGTTACACTGCACAGGGGCCAGCGGCTTGAGAATATGCCGATCTAAGGCGAGACTGAGCCTCCTGGGAGTGCAAAGGAAGAGATGCACTGAGCATGTCCTACGAGAAAAGATAGGAGCCACAGGGCCCTCATATCCACAGTGTGTCTCAGAGAGGGCGGACAATCCCTCAGAGGCACCCCACTGAGCTAAGCATGGGAGAGACATGGCGGGCGGGAGGAGAGGGGGCTTCTGGTGAATAAGCCTAAAACCCTCTGCAGACCTCTCTCCTTCTCTGAGCTAAAGTCAAGTTCCTGCAGATATGCAGCGCTGATCTGAGAGCTGAATACTGAGCCTCAGTTATGCATCTCCTGATGGGAGCACAGCATGGGTTTTACACAAGGTGCTGGTTTCAAACCCCCAACCTAATGATGTTTTCTAAAAGGTGAAGAATAAGAGCAGTTCACAGATAGGGCTTTCCGAAATTTCATATGACTATGAATTCTTCAGGTGTCAGAGATAGATTCCAATTAGTGTCACGGTGCCAGACTTTTTTCTCATGCATATACAGGAATTTATGGCTTTTAAGTACTCTTCCCTGGATCCTGTTATTTCTCATCTGCATGCAATGTTGAGCAGGCCAAGGGTTATGGAAATGAATGTGATTGGCCTTTTAATTGTCTCACATATATAAAATATAGCCATTTGGTTGTTTCTTAACTTACAACCTGCTTCTTTTGAAGGAGAATGATAGGATAGGAAAAGTTGCCAGAAGTTATCTTCCAGGTCGCAATCGGGTTTCCCTGTTTTGTGTTCACATACTCTTCAGAGCAGTTCTCGGGCAACAAACCTGCCGTCTGTCACGTGACTCACGGCCAAGTCTCTGGTCATGGGTCTATGGGTCTATGTGCCAAGTGTGCGCTACTCCTTGCTCGCCTGGGTCCCGCTGACTTGTTTCCCTATTGCGCTGCCTGCTTCTTCTCATCGGGTACCAGACTTGTACCCCATTTCGAGCTTTACTTTTAAATATTGTTGTTGATCTGACCTTTATGGGCTACAGAGGGACCTTGAGAAGTTATTTAGTCTCAGAGCTTGCCTTCAGAGGGAGTCAAAAACAAACATCCCAGAGCAGAAAGAACTCTAATTGCCATGACATCCGTAGAAAGCAATCTTGCAGCTTTCCTTCCTAACTTCTTCACTATTTCCAGACAAAGTAACTTGGCCAGACACAATGTGACTCGGTTTGGAATTTCTGATTTAGCTTCCTCATGCTCAACCTAAATTGGTTTTGGGGAGCCTAGGAAGGAATACAGAACCGTTGATGACTACCTTTATCTTCGGAGGGAGTCTCATGATTATCCCCATGTTTCTCTTTAGATGTGTGATTATTTATAGAAAGCCCAGCTTTTTTGTTTGATCTGTTTGCTTTGGTTTTGTTTATTTTTCTTTATTTCTGAGTGTGTGAAAAGCAGGAGAAACAGAGTTGCAGGCATATGAACATTAGGATATCAGAATATTGTAATAGCAGAATATCAGAAAACTCGGCCCCAGCCCCGGTATTCGTATGCACAGATATCAAAATCCCAGAAACATCTATACCACCATTAAGAGGTTACCCCGGTCTCAAAATACCATACCTCCTAAATAAGAAAAAAAAAACAGCATAAATAAGGTCTACTACTGTACTTATTCATGTTTACTCTTTCCTACTCTTTCTCAAACCACTGGGAGCTGACCTAGGAAACATTCTCTTCATATTCAAATGTGTGAGTCCCAGATCGTAAATAAGCATGTGACCCAAAGTAGGGCAATCTGAGGAGGGCATAAAAATCGGACTTTTAAACCAGGGTGGAGCAAGATGAGGGAGTGCTAAGAAGTAGTGGTGAGGCTCTCTTCCCTATCTCAAGACCAGAGAAGTTGAGAAAATCTATGCAGTGAAATGAATGCCCAGCTTCTGAGAAGAGCTGGACCCTGGAGATAAGACAGAGCCACACAGCCCCCTGGAGCCCACCACAGCCAGTCTTTCTCCAGTGATCCATTAGCCAATCCCACTGGGAAGCCAAGAGCAAAAGGCTCTGCTGCTATGGCCATCCACGGGAACCCTTGGATCACCTGGAGCAGGAAGAAACTGGTAAAGAGTGGGCTTGAGAATAAATGGAAGTTTCCCAGCACAGACAGAGAGAAGAAACTTGACCTGTTACCTGCTGGTTTGGTTTCTTTCCTTGGGAAAGATATTATTTGAAGTGTACACTTGCAAGAGAAGCAGCAAAGTGCACATGGAGGTGAATCTGCAATGTTCTTTTAATTTGCTGAGATCATCTGGAATGATTTAGTGTGGTACAATGAAGAATCAATAGGGGAGGGTGGACTGGAGGTTGCCATTGATTTCAAAGAATGCCATCGTCTAGTGCATTATCTTAGAGGTAATGCTTCTCTCATCCAGAGTCGGAACAAGCCTCAAGTCTCCTAGCAAGCTTTTCTGCAGCACTGTTAATTATTCAGACACTTTGCCTTTTAATAGGGGAGAGTGATTACTTCTCAGTCTTTGGTTTCAGTATCTTCAGAGTCAGCCCTGCCCTTGCTTCCCTTAGCCAAAGGTAAATAAGGATCTGTGTCTTATCAGAGACATGCAGTCAAATATTTTCCAAAGTGTCTGCCTTTGGGCCTCATAATGATGATATTTGCAACTGTTCATAACAACAGAAGCAGCGTGTTCCCGAAGTCTGACATAGCTTTAAGAATGAGAACCTGGCATATTATGCTTAGCCTCATTCTGTTTTTGTCTGTAGGCTTACAGACCTGAGAGAGCCTTCAAACACACGCTCTCCCAGGATTGCTCCTCTATCTTGTGAATGTCAGTAGCTAAATGCGTAGCTTGGCTGTTGACTCTGCCAGGTGCTGCTACAAAGTGGCTAATAAAATAGGCAGACACTGTAAAAAGTGACACATTGTTTACATTTGGATAATGTCACCATCTCTTAGTACTGACCTTATTTACTAACCCTTTGTCTACTTTCATCAAGTTGTCCATGGTTTGAGCTTAAACTCTTGGGTGAAATATGTCCAGAGCAGAAATAGGAATATTATTTTCCCACTTAACACAGGACAGAATAAGATAAAATAAAAAAAAAACTCCCTAGTCTATTCCTATTGCCTCCAATGTGACTCAAAGAAACTTTTTAAATTTTATTAACATAAAATAAGGACAAAAGAAGGTTCCCAAAACAAAAGTTAGAATTGTTTGAAGTGTGATCTTTCTTAACAACAACAACAACAACAACAATAATAATAATAATGATAATAATAATAATAATAATAATAATAATAATAATAAACAGGCAGTCCCCTTCTCCCAGGCATCTTTTCAAGCATGGCTTTGTTACCTGGTGATGGAGCTACTCATGAAGCTCCTGTGGTCCCATGTGGACAGCTGTTTCTTCCAACCGTTCTTAGGGAGGGCAACATTGTCCTGCCTTGGGAAATCTTCACTACTCTGGCGTGGAGCTACAAAGTAAGAGCTCTGACCTTCTCACCTCCTGCTCTTTCAACAGTCCTGTGCCCAGTGTGTCCATGGTCTTCATTCCTCACTTAGCTGTCTAAGAGACTCTGAAACACCTCCCTCTATGCCCTCAGCATGTTTCATCCTGGGTTTTCATGTTGCTAGGACCATGAGAGTTGGCAAATACTTCAGGGTAATAAGGAAATAATTTTGACCCATCTATGTATGATTTACTTAAATTCAATAAAAGCTTCTTAGAGACACTAGCAAATATTTTGTAATTTAAGGGCAGTTTCTCTCTATGTGCTTTATGTGACTTAATTCTCTACAATTCTACTTTGATATACATGTCATCTCTAAGTGTTCTCATAACTCTCAATACTTGAAAATGATAAATGATTTATCCAAAATACTAATTAGAGCCAATAATGAGATAGCTTGGAGAACTCAGTATTGTTAACTACTGGGACAGCTCAGTGTGTTTCAAACCATAGAGAAAGAGAAGTAGGTGTGTGTGTGTGTGTGTGTTTCTGTGTGTGTGTGCATGTATTTCATATTTACGTTTATCTGTATACATATATGTGTATGCATATATAAATATACAAATATATGTACATGTGTGCAGTGTGTGTGGACATGTGTATGTGTGTATATGAATGGCACATATATGTAAGGGTGTGTGTTGAAGAGAAGAAAATAGGGAAAAGTGGATGGGAAGAGCAGTGGGGGCCCACCTTCTCACAATGGAGACAGTTTCCTTCACATTAAGCTGGGATACCAGTGACCTGGGACAACAGGTCAGGACTGACAGCACAATGCAATCACAAAATGCCTTCCAGTATTACCCATGTCATTGCAGCATGTCACTTCCCCATTTACAAAGAAACTTTTGGTCAAAATGTTATTAAATTTCTAACTGTATTCTTGCTTATACCAGAGATTTTTTTTAAAGAAACAAGACTTTAAAATTTTTAAAGCATTCTAGGCTTCCATGAAAGAGAGACAATGGATTTGAAGGTCTCTCAAGGCTGTTGAAGTGGGCAGGGAGGGTCACAGTTCTGTTTCTTCTTCATTCATTTGTCAATAGTATGGACTTCACGCATCAGAATGAGCCAGGTTACTTTGATCACAACCTGTTTCAAAATCACAAAGGTCTTCAATGTTAAGGACTTGTTACTTCTTGTTGTGTCCATTGTGGCTCAGCTTAGGACTCTTCTGGGCATCATCCTTCCTACAGAATCAGAATGATGGAGCTAGCGGCTGCCCTCTGGGATGCTAGCCTCCCAGCAGGTGAGCACCACCATTAGAAGAAGGCAGTGACAATTGATTGCTCTGACACAAAGGGGCACACTTCCCTTCTCCTTGCATCTGATTGTCCACAGGACCCTGCCCAGCCCAACAAAACCACAAAAAGCCAGAAGTGCAGCCTTGTCATGAGTCCAGAGAGCAAAGAGTTAATGATAACCGTGACCACTGATCGCACCCATGCTGCCTACATATGCCAGGCAGGCTACCTGTGAGGTGCAGGTTCACCCTTGCTCCCAGGTGGCCTGGGCATTCACACTGAAGAGTCGGGTACCTCGACCAACATCTGATACAATGTTTAATAGAGTTTGTGATAAAGGATACTTGAAGCATACTGGAGGCGGGATATGCAGATGTTTCTATAATATTAGGAGAACTTTTAAAGTGAAATAGGATCCTTATGATACAACCTGGGAACAAACAGGCAGACAAACCCAGTGATCTCAGACTTCCTGACAGAGCATAAAACCTATAAAAGCCACTGTGGTGCTCTTTATGGGATCATGTAGGAAATTAAATTTCCTTTGGTCATCATTGATTATTTGGTTAATGTGCTATATACACTATTCCAAATGTGTACTCAGAAATCCTTTCAATTTGCCTTTATTTAATGATTGCTGTTATCTGTGAAAAGCAATGTGTGTAATTCATATTATCTTTCTTTCTGAAAGCTCATAATCAAGTTTAGTAGAGACAAGGGTGGGGAAAGCAGGAGAACAGCTTTTTAAAGACAGGTGAAGTGCTATTGCAAGCTGTAGTGGCCCCCAGTCCTGCTGGGGGGACAGGTAATAGCCCTTACTCATTGGACCCTATTTTATTGGTGAATTTCTTAGCCTCACTTGTCCTGTAGTACATGTTATATATTGAAAACTGTTGGCCAAATTTCCAAACTTGCTTTGGGAAGCCAGATGCAAATGAGCTGACCCCATGGCCTGGGCTAGCTTTGGTTGAATACGGTGGTTGTCTTCTGAAACAACAGCATAACAACGGTTAGCACTTGCTGAGTGTTGTAGAAAATCTTTCAGTTTAATTGGGCTTAGAATCCCCTAGAATGAGCGGTGCCTGTGAGAGCATTTCCAGAGCCCATTAGCTGAAGGGCAAAGACCATCTGTGAGCTAGGAGCCCAGGTAGAATAAAACTTGAAAAGGGGAAAGAGAGCTGGGGGCTGACATTTTCTCTTCTGCTTCTCAACCCGCCACTCCTGATGTGAACTTAGCCGCTCTGTCATGTTTTCCTCATGAAGGACTGAACCCTCTAAAACCATAAACACAGGAACTCCTCCCGGCTTAGGTTGTTTCTGTCAGCGATGCACTGGAATAAAAGAAATATTCTTGAACCACTCTTTTGGATTCCTTTTTCTTTTCCCTCAGAGAACTTCATAACCCATGAGCTCAGCCACATTCAGAAGGAAACACTCTGCTCCCAACAGCTCCCTGTGTTCTTGTGACACCCACAAAAGTTTAAAAGACACCAGTGTTTCCAAGAGTGTTCTTAGGACATCATACATAAAACTGCATGATTTGTTTATCACTTGAAATGACAAGAATAAAGGATTTTTTCACCTCTTCTGCTGAAAATAAATGTTTTCTCTAGTACTGTTAATTTAGCAATTAAACACTAACAAACAGGTATGGATAGCAAAATAGCTAGAGCTTACTCATAAAAAATATTTTTCTTTAAAAAAATACAATTTATCACTGGGTTTTCTACCCAAGTAATTATATATCTTTCTGCGATTCCATTTTATTTAAACACTGGAAATATACTTCAGGGGTCTAGGGTAAATACTTCCTCTGCTCTCATGTTGGGACCATTTGGAATCCTGGCCTCCAGCTGCTCTTCCCTGCTAGAGATCTTTACTTTCCTTCTGATTTGAGTTACTAAAGGCTGTGTCAAAACTGTTTACCAGCTCTGCTTCACGAGCACGTGTTGCCTTGGCCTTGGGGATCAGAGGCTATGGTTTTCACCTGTTGGCCCACTTGACCGTTGGGTATATAAGCCTCCATGGGGCTATTGAGTAAAGAGCTTCTTACCAGTGACTAGAGGTCTGTCTCTCTGTGTGCATTTGTGTGTTTCAACCTCCAACCCCTTGCCCGAAGCTCGGAGGCTCGCTAACTGTATGGTAGCGCATAGAGCTCAAACGGGCATTGGACACAGCACTCTCAGTCCAACAAGGGGAGAGACTGGGGAAGCTGGTGCTCAGTTTTTCAGAAGTTTCAGAAAGGGAAGAAGGGAAGGGATGGAGGAGAGGAAGGGAGGGAGGAAGAAGTGTAGGGGAGGAAAGAGTCAGGGAGGGAGGAAGAGAGGAAAAGAGGGAGGAAGGGAGGGGGAGAAAGGCCAGGGAGAGTGAGGCAGGGAAGAAGAGATGGATAGAGAGGGAGAGGAGAAAGGGAAGAGGAAAAGAGGGGGAATAGAGAAACCTATTTTAATTCTAAAACAATGAACCAAAGAAACAAAAGGAAACTCCCAGTAGAGAGAATTTGATTAGAAACTCCTGGAAATGCAGGAGAGTGGGTGGTTAAAGGACAAATACCATGTGATGGCTGGTCTTTCCAGTACTTGGAGCACACTTTGCAATATTTCCCCGGTGAGTAAGCACACTGCAGTCCAGTGCAGTTAGTGAGCCAGGCTCAGCCAGTCCACTTCCTATTTCACCCATAGGCTGACCCCGGACTACTGTGCTTTAAGCTCCATGCCAGGCTGCTGGGTTTGGGTTTATGCTTTGGTTTGTTGTTTATTTTAGTGGTGATTGAGCCCAGAGCCTTGCACGTGCTGAGCAAGTATGTGTCACTGAGACACACCCTGGCGCATTTTTTCTCTTTTCTTTCTTCCTTTCTTCCTTTCTTTCTTTCTCTCTTTCATTCTTCCTTCCTTCCTTCCTTCCTTTTTTTCAGACAGTATCTAACAAAGTTGCCTAAGTAACTTGCAATACTCCTGCCTCAGCCTCTAGAGTTGTGAATTACAGAAATGCACCAGGCAGGCCCAACTTACATAGTCAGTTTGGTTCTACCTGTGGAGGCAACCAAAAATACATGAAAAAAAATTTTTATCTATACTGAATGTGAAAAACTTTTCTATTGTCATATAGTGTAACAACTATTTCCATAGCATTTGCATTCTGTTAATATTACAAACAATCTAGAAGTCATTTAAGGGATACAGATGGGTAAGCATTGATTATGTGCAAATACTATACCACCTTGTATAAGAGACCTGAGTATCCTCTACTTCTTAGTCACAGTCAATCAAGGAAGGGGAGGCATCGTGGAGTTTCAGTTTCTTAGGAAAGAGGGGTGAGGAGGCAGACAGGAAACAGCTTTGGAGTTAATTACAGTTTGAATCCTTTACATTGAAAGCTGCTGGATGATGTCTGCTTGGCCTCCTACAGAACTGAGCATTGCATTATTTCTGTGGTCTTCCTACACATATTAACTCATAGCTAATACACCTGCAGTACTCTGATATCCAAAGGGGTCCTGGAGTAGTGTGTAGACACTGAGGGTGACTTTACGTTGCCTTCTGCAGAGTGGTTTTGTTACTGAACCTCAAGACCTGAGTAAGTCTGCCCTCTCCATTATACTAAAGGCTTGGGGCTTAGAAATAGATTGGCTACCCACTGTACTGAGGCTCTGTCAAGAGGTGTCAAAGAGCAGGGCATGGTTGTCTGTGTGGAAGACATTTATCGTTCTTCCTGTTTTGTCATTGCAAAGAAGTCATTTGGAGGCCTTGCTATTTTGCATAATTCATCACCTGACCATGGTTTCCTCTTGATTAACCTCAAAGCACATTGTCCCCAGCTTCTATCTGCAGACTAGGCTGCAAAGGAAATCTTTCTTTCAAAGCCTTTCAGCTAACCTTGTCTCCCCTCAGAACTCCTGAGTCTGTACACACCCACTCCCCATCCTAGTGTCTCCCCAACTGCGTCCTCGTCAGACAGATCCCACCTGGGGTTCAGTACAGAACTGGTCATCTCATGTGTAATTATGATTTCCAGTGTACCTTCATCTTATTCAGACTTTACTCTTGAACCCTTTTCTCTCAGTCAAAGATGAAGACATGGAGTCTTCATGTAGCAGAGCTGGGTCTGCAATCAGTCATGTGGCTTGAAGCTCTCTATCCTGGTGGTGGCTTGAAGCTCTCTGCCCTCTGTATCTGTGCTCTCAAAAACAAGCGTGGATGGACCTCCATTCCTGATATAACTGAGTGATCCACACACTGCAACAGACTATATGGTTCCTCTGGAGTAACCATGGTGATCTGTTCATGACCAAGCATCTCTCTTCTCCATGGAGCACCATTGCTTCTCATCTCCAGGTTTGTTGAGTACTCAGTCCTCACAATGATGCCATCTTGATAATCTCATCCCTGTCTACCAACTCATTGGGTGCTCCCATCAGATTCTTTTTACCTGTCTCCTCCCTGAGCCTCAGATTTTGACCATAACTTCTCTGTCATCATCTTTGACCTGTGACCCTAGAGTAGCATTGCCATCAACAACACAGCATTCACTCCCCCAAGTCTGTCTGCTTCTACTATGACCCTATGTCAGTCTGCTGTCCAGCCCACAAGCAGAATGTTCTTCAAAATGGTTCATCGGACCTGCTGACCTCCTTGAAATGCTTTGATTTCTCATTGCCTAAGGAGCTAAAGAAGACATTCTGGTACAGCCTCAAGGACCTGTTGCCTACTTTTTTGTCTCTCCATTCTATGACCAGACACAGAGGTTTTCTTCTGGTCATGGGACACACATTTCCCTCTACTCAAGGTCTTTGCTCAAGCCTTTACCTCTGCTCAGAATATTCTGACCATCGCTACCATTATCTCACTGACAGCACTTTATTGTCCAGCATGTCCTCCCTCTCTGGAAACTGTCACAGTTGTAGCTTACAGGATTGTCTGTGAGCACCATAGTCCAAGGACTGGGTCGTTTTTTTCTCTCTCTTTGTGTATTAGTTACTTCTCTCATTATTGTGGCAAATACAAACAACAGAAAATCTAACACAAAGTAATATAAAAAGGATTTTGGCTGGTAGGTTAAGAAGGGATGCAGTCCATTGTGTCAGAGAAGGCACAGCAGCAAAGATGTAAGACAGTTGGGCCCATTGCTCCTGCATTCATACAGCAGAAAGTTGGAGACAGACTAAGGCACATAAAACCTGAGGCCTCATCCCCAGTGACCCATTCCTTCCAGGAAGGCTTGCTCTCCTACAGCTCTACGACCTTCCTAAAACTGGAGACCAGGTCTATGAGTGACATTTCACCTTCAGGCCACCATACCAAGCACACTCCTAATACACAATAGATTCTGCCTGGGTTGATGGAAAGGAGGTTTATAGCAGACTTTATTCTAGCCATTCACAAACATCTGTTGACATGGTCACCTACATTTGATATAGTATTGTTAATTTTCTTTTTTAAAAAAAGCTCATTTAGTGCCTGCTTTGAAGAAATCCAGGTGTTGCACATGCCAAGCCTGTCCACACTTTTCTGCTCCCAATGTCTAGAAAACCTGTCCACTGGAGAATGCTCCACCTTTATCCACAGTTGCTTCAAAATTCACTGTCCAAGGTCCTAACAAGAGCCAAACCCATCTTCCTTTGACATCAGGGATACTGTAGAAAGGACACACATCCTTGCTTGAAGGATTAATATCAACCTAAGAGGGCTGAGAAGCATTGATTAACATGGGTCTAATAATGTGAAATTTTTGTCTTTTTATACAATTTGTTATGAAATGGCTGACTAATTAAATTGCAATTGGAAAGGGCAATGCAAAGAAGCGAAATCTGCGCTCCCATATTCACCCTCTATGCCTCATGTTAAATAGGACATTAGAATGAGTGCATTAATGTGTGCTGGGAGCATGCTTTGAACAAGATATTTATTGCAACTAAGACATGTATTAAATGAAGTGACACTTGAAACTGACTATGTAAAGGTCTTCATATTCATCAAAACCTAAGTCCTATTCTCCCAAATGTGTTGATATCTGATTTCTTCAGTTCTGCTATAAAATGGCCCCTTTGTACACCTCACAGTATGTGCCTCTCGCTAAAAATAATCGTTGTGCTGGTCTGTGGAAACCAGATCCCCCTACCCTGTACTCCAGCATCTAGGAAAACCCGGTAGGCTCCAATGTCACCCGATAGCTACTCAGCCTCCAAGAGTCAGTCCCTCCTCTGCCTAGTAGACAATACTTGTTCATATATAAGCCTCAGACCACAGACGAGTCTGCTTTCACATCTTCACAATCCAGACGCCTCAAGTACAAAATGAGCAGCATTGTGGCCATGTTTTCCAATTCCAAATCATCTGGGTAAATATTCTTCTAAGACCAAAGAATGTTAGGATTTCATAGGCCACCCTAGGGCCATCAAACAGAATGTTCTGACCCAGATTTCTCTGATTGACAGTTATCTAAAAAGGCTAGCTGCCCTGGCTGTGATTTGTGAAGTGGAGAGTCCTCTGCCTTCACATATTTCTGCCATGGTCACGTCCTGCCTCTATGGTAGATTAGAAGTCACTCCTCACCATCTGTTGGGTCATAAAGTTTGAATCTTGTGCCTGAAAAGTAACATCCCTTTCTTCCTTCAGGAAGAGACTAGGTCCCTTCCTCTCCAAGATCCTCAGATCGCCTTCCTGTCTGTTCCTAACTATCTTTTCATCTCCCCTGCATGACATAGGAACCCCCACAGCACTGTGGTCATATTTCATAATCTTACAAAGATATCACATGTCACTCGCTGCTTTGTGTTTTATAGTGTACCCACTGTTCTGTAAAATAAATATGAGTGAGTGGTTATGCCCAGGAAAATCAGTCTTTAACCAGATTAATATTTCAATGCCAATTGTATATATATTTCTCCATTTAATGTGTGTTTTGGCTTCCACATAGAAAACAGTGAATGTATCATTTTGGAAAACCTTTAAATCAAGCTGAAGACAAAGAAACAAAGCCAAATATACTATACGACTTTGAAGTTGACCATCGAAGGAGAGCTAATGCCTTAATTTGTAGACACCAGACAAGAGGCAGACAAGAGGACCTTTATTTATTTCATTTCTGGCTATTTCATTCCATTGATTGGAAAGAAAAATATGAATCACGTTCATGAAGAGTTGCCCAAAACAATTACAGGATATTCAATTAAATTTGAATGTAAGATTAATAATGATTTTTAGTGCATATATGTCTCAAATAATTCATGGGTTATACCTATTTTGGAAATAGGTCAAGGGTCCTTTTGCACTATTTGGATAAAAATTGCACAAAGGCACAGAGCCACAACCAGTCCTGAACTCCTGAATGGTAGATCCATAGGTGCTAGTCTTATAGACTCAGATGCTTAGGACTATAAAACATGAGAACTAGAGGAGTCTCAGGCCCCAGGGTTTAAAGCCTACAGGCTTGTATCTCTAGGCATTCAAGTTAGTAAACTGTGGGCTTTTGGACTTAGAGGCTCATGGCTCTACAGCCTCTAGGCCCAGAGGACTAGAAGTGTATTGCTTCAAGTTTTCAACACCAGAGACTTACAACTCTGAGTGCCAAAAGAGAGTCTCATTGATCAAGGCTTTGAGTTTGAGTGCTAGAAATCACTATCAAGCATTGTGATTAGTCAATAGCTCCTGAGCTTGTGGCCTTGTGTCTTAACCATCGGTGGCTCTTGGAAATTATTTTAGCTTTCACCTTTGGAATCGCCACAGTTTTCACAGCCTCTCTCCAAGCCCTTCTTTGAAATGCTTCAGCTACCTCCCCTCTGTTAGCAAGCCAGACATTGATATCCCTGTTGGTTCTGGGTGCTTATAGCCTCAGAAACCACTCTCAAGATACCTTCTAGCTACTGCTGCCTGGTTCTTAAAACTAAAAGTCCAGGATTGCAGCTGCTTTGGGTGTTACCAGCCCAGTTCACTAAGCCCAAAAATAAAGACCACAGGTGAGAACTAAATGACCCTTTGGTAGAAACCTGTAGTGGATCTTAAATGTTGTAACATCAAGAAGTAGGGCTTATAGAGATGGTTCAGCTGATGAAAATATCTGTTCCCAAGCTTGACAACCTGACTTTGATCCCTGGGACCCACATGACAGGAGGGAATGAAGTCTTCAAGGTGTCATCTGGCTTCTGCAGGTGTGCCATGGCTTGTGCCCCCAACTCCTACCCTGAAACAAATATTAAAAGAACATAAAAGCAACAATAACAATAATAATATACAGCACAAAGGGGTGCTAAACAGGGCAGAAGGCTTCCTGACTGATCCAAAACCCCAAGAAACAGTCTGTTTTTACAGCTAGAAAGAAGCAAGACACATTTACAATTGGATTGTCTTCTCAGGAATCTCATCCTTAATGTGCATGACCTGGAGTTCCACCAATCACACACCTTATATATCCACCAGGCATAAGCCTTGCTTATGAACCAATCACTAGCCTCATGATACCAATCACAGACTTTTTTGGTTCACTGAGATTCTCTCCCATTCTGAATGTGAAGAGTTAGAGGGCCGGCAGGGTCATTTAGAGTTCATAGGCTGTGTTACCCAAGCTGGTGGAAGCTGCCTAGAGCCATCCTGACTATAGCAAGGTCTCCTGAAGCAGAAATCAGTGAGTCGGTGGTCCTTCCTTGCAGTTGGAATATAATTTTCTCAAAGTGTTGGTGAAATATTCAGTGGAGATTGTCAGAAAAGGGGCTTGCTTGGCTAGCATTTCCCTGCTCAAAGCAGACAGGAATAAGAGGAGGTGGAGATCCTGCCAGCTTTCTTTCAAGAAAGGTTTCCTCTGCCAGACAGTTTTGCTCATTCACTGCACACATGCACATACACACATACGAGGGGGGGTTCTCTATCTGTTACATTTTTAAAATTATGTAATTTATCTGAAATTTAAATATTTTGAGGTTCCTTAGACTTTTATTTGACAAATATGGTACACCCAACCACATAAGACAATTGTGAGAAAGAAAAGCAATTTCTTGAGGTAGTACAAGCACATGGACTTAATATACTAACTAACATAGAATTCACATAATATCTAAATGATAAAGCTGGTTTAGCATCCTAGAGCCGAAATCCAGCATGCTCCTAAATCTAAATAGAGAATGAGCATACCACTAGTGGAAAATCTACACCAGATTTGTTACAGTCGAAATGTATAGATGCTATTTGAAATAATAGTGTATACATCCTTCAGGATATATGCACTGTATATGAAGTGCAAATGAACTTCTTAAGTTGAGGTCTCATCTTTAAGGTTTGTCTGTGGATTCTGTGAGCATATGACTTAAGATGTGATTGTGGGTGTGTGTGTGTGTGTGTGTGTGTGCATGTGCGCCTATTCCAGAATCTAAAAGGAAGAAAAGTGGGAGGAGAGGGGAAGAAGGAAAAGAAAGGAAAACAAACAAAAGAAAAAGGCCTAAATATTTTTTGTACCAAGCATGTCAGATGAGAGCAAGTCATTTTCTCAATTTTTTACCTTTTCATTTACAGGAAGTCTTAAGATACCATTCTGATGATTCTGTATTTATTATTCTAAGAAATGGTTTAGGTTTGAGAGCTTTAGCACCAAAGACCTGTTAGACTAATTTTCCTTTTTGTTCTAACTCTGGCCAAGTGACAATTAATTCTATAAAATGATTTCAAATTTAGCTTTATTAAAAATCTTTGGGAAAACCAATCACCCCCTCTCACTACAAAAGGAAGTCATGTTTTTCTTCAAAAAAAAATGAAATCATACTTTAAGTTGCGTCTGTTTTATTTTTATTCCTCTCCAACAAGAATATGCCCAAATTAAAGTATAGGCAAGAGATACTAAAAGATTTCTAAATGTTCACTCCTTAATCCTGCCTTGGGGCAGAGAAACATACAGTCTGCATTCTCTCTCTGCCTAACAAAGTACACTTCTACAGTTAGGTGGAATAACTCTTGGCATCAAACCAGCCAATTAATTACTACCAAGAGTTCTGGTGAGGGGGCAACTGAAGGTTAAATTCCACCCAGTGCATTTTTAAAAGTGAACTGACGCTCGGTGAAGTGGGGGCTCTTTTTGACTTGTGGAGACATTATATGCTCTTTAGAAGGCACACTGCCTAAGGACCCAAAACTCCTGGGGATAAGTGACCCGCTGAAAGCAGCCGAGGGGATAATGGAAGGAAGTGTACAGCCGCTCCGCTGTCTGTACTGAGACTGGGAACTCCTGAGGAACACAGAGCATCCATTTCTTTTGACTATGTGTCCAGTCAGCTAAAGCCCAAGCAGCTGGGCACTCCTGGGAGTGATTTTCTTGACTGAATCACATGAGTTGGGAAGTCCCACCCCAAATCTTGGCCAGGCCACATGAAAGGACATGGAAGAAGGAAGCTTTCACTTTTCATCTGCTTGCTCTCACTGTCATTGGCAAGCTCATCTGTTGTGTTGCTGGAGCATTCTTTCACTTGTGCTTGGATGTACTTCGTCAGGATTCCGACACAGACTGAAGACCAGCTGCTCGCTAGGAGTCCTCTGGGACTGACCAGGACCACATTGGAACCGCTGAGACATCCAGTCTCATGGACTTAACAATTCCTGGGTCCTTGGCTTTTCTGTTTGCATATCCAGACTACAGCCTGTAAGAAACTCTGTAAAACACAGAGACACATACTCACACAGACACAGACACACACACAGATAACATACATATGCAGACATACACATAGACAAACACACACACACACCACATGCAGAGACACACAGACATACATCATAGACATGGACACACTTCACACACACACACAAACCACTTGCACACATATACATAGACAAAGACAAAACACCACACACATACATAGACACACACACCACACACGCACAGACACACATACATACACAGACACACACCACACATACACATACATAGACACACCACACACACACATAGACAGACACAAATACATAGACACACACACACCACACACACAATCAGATCTTCCACTTTAGAAAGCCCTAACTAATACAAGCACCTCATCACTGTCAGCTCTCACTAGTTCCCTCATAAAAAGTCACCAGAGAACAGTCTTCCTCTTACACCATGTAAGCCCATAGTGAGAAAAATCCATGTGAAGTTGAGAAAAGAGCCCTCATTAGACACTGCCCGTGTGGGGACCCTGATCGCTGTACTGAGAGCTGTGAGAAAGGGGTGTCTGTTGTTCAGGCTGCTCACTCTATGGCAACTTCCTGGAGCAGCCTGAGCCAAGTACGATCAATGACTAAGTGCAGACTATGGATTCAGTAAGTGGTGACAAACCATTCTGTAGATGTCTAGGCAGGCGTAGCCATTCCCTAGACGACCTGGAGCATGGGGAAGTTTTGTGATGTTTAAATGAGAAAGCAGACTGTACAACAGCATTAAACTTGGTACTGTATGTTTAATGTTTTTGTTAGCATATATTAATTATGCATAATGTGTGTCATTATTACATGTTCATGTATGTATGTATATGTGATATAATTTCAGCATGCTCGCCCTATCCTTGTCTCCTGTCCCTCCATCACTACTGGTGATCCCCTTCCTCTTCCCAAATTGCATCCTTCTATTTTCATGTTGCCTTTTGTTTGTGACCCAGTGAGTTTCATTAGGGCTGTTTAGAGGTGTAGAGACACCTTACTGGTACTTAATTGGTATAGACCACTCAAGAACATTCTCTCCTTCCCCAGCAACTTAGGAACTAATACAGGCATGTATGTCTACAAAACATACCACTTCTGTTTATTTGGTTTTTTAAAAGAACACAAGGTCATAGATAAAAATGTGAATAGCTGTCTCTGAGTTAGATATTATTTTTACTTTATTCTCTACCTTTTAACTAAATTCTGAATTTTAAACATTGTTTTACTTTGTAATCAGAAGCATCAATTACAGGACATGTTACTGTCATTGTTGCTGATGAATTGGCCCATAATTTAGGGACTGACACCAAAAGGGGGAAGCTGGCCTGAGAAGTGTTCCCACATACACAGGAGCTCCAGGAAAGCCAGGAGTTCCTCTTGATGAGCTAGGAGTCGAGGGCTCAAAGCTCCCTCGTCAATAGGGGTCCTACCTGATGGAAGAACTTTCATTCTCTCCTTCTTTTCAACTCATTACTTTCCATTTACCAACTTCCCTGATAGCTTTGCTCCTTGGCTAAAAGGTAAATAAGCTAGATAAGTCCCTTGAGCTTGCAGCAGCAGAAAGATCCTTCTAATGAGCAGAGAGACTGTTTGAAGCTGAACGAAACAGACAGCCATAATGCAAACAGACAGAGTTGTTTCAAGGGTCTGACTGGCTTTTCTACACTTCTCTATATTGACTTTAAATCCCCAGTGCACCCACCCCTTTATTTCACCTCTGCACCGCTTAGAATTTTTGTCTGTCTATCAAATCTTTCAGCAAAAACACTGCAAGTCTAGAAAAAGGAAGGACATGCTAATTAGGCTGATTCGATCATTGCATATTATACACATCTGTCAAAACACCCCATTGCACCCCATAAATATATGACTTAAATTTGTCAATTAAATATAAAATAAAACTCAGAAACTGAACATAAAAGAATAAATTGGGGTTTTTCTCAATTTGCCTATTGCAGCAAGCTCATTAACCAGGACTTCTGACCCTCCTCTCTCTCTTCTCATTATCATAGAGCAGATTGTAACTTCACAGAGTGTCATAAAATAAAAGAAATTGTGTATCTTGCACTGAGAAGTTAGATAAGCTGCCAGTCTATTTATTTGTTATAGGGTCTCTAACCCTCTCCATAGATGAAATCCTATTATCCAGACTTTTGTTTGAATTATCTGCAAGTCTGTACCTAGTTAGCAAGGCTGGATTGAAACCTTTCTCAGGGTGGTGATCTTTGCTGTCTTTCACTGTCTTAAGATATATGGGGGTGATGAGAGCCAGAAGAAATGCCCAGATTACATGGACCTCATGGGTCATTAATAAAGGCACACAGATTTGTAGAAGGATAAGTGACAAAGAAGAACTGGCAGGAATCATAAACAGAGACTGGAAAACATGCAGCAAAATGTTGCAGATGGATTAGAACCATTATCTAAGAAAGGAATTAGCATGTCGTTATTTCTAGGAACCCATACCAGAGCTTTGAACCATCTATTTAAAGCATAGTTTTGTGTAGTGTGTATAAATAGCAATCTAGAAATATCTTTTTACATTCTAATCTTTATCTAAATACTAAGATTTTCTATCTCCCAATGCAAAGGGAACTCAACTCATTTGGGATGCAAAAAAAAAACAAATCCAGACCACCCAAGCAGAATGCAGACTCTTTTCCAAGCAGAATGGATTGTCCCTTCATCAGACACTTGCTGTGGCTGAGCAACCAAGCAAAAGAAGACAGGCCAGCTCCCTTCCTATTTCAGGGCTCCCCAGAAGTGTCTCTATTAATCCCTGTTTCTTGGTGTGACTCTGTTCTGACATCTCCACTCGGTTTTTAACTGGTAAGACGTTTATCATTAGTCTCAGAAATAGTGGACTAATTGCATCAAAGGTCATACGTTATACAATGCTTTCTTTAGGCTGATGATATGGACCTCAGATGTGATGTGGTCCTCAGATATGATGTGCTACTTAGATATTAGATGGTCCTCAGACAGTGAACTGATGAAGAAACATCATACATGGCTTCTCTCGTGTCTGCTAATCCCACCTTCTGAACTTGTTCCCTAGGTCTAATCCCATTCTGTACTAATAATTAATAAGGTTTGACAGATAGGTTAATAAATGGTCTTCAAAGAGTAGTCCAAGAATGGCTAATACTGGATCAGTGATATGTCAATGAATACCTTCACATGCCATATTATTTCAAAATCTTTAGTGCTCACGAGTACAAAATATGACAGCCCTAAGGTAGCCACAATGTTGTAAGCATAGCAGATTTAGACAAAGCAAGACTAATTTCCTGATAGTGTCTTATTATACTTCTATTACAGCGTGTCTCACATTACAAAGTATATAATAATTATATTAATTAATAATTAATTGATTTACCTGTAAGGCAAAGGGAAGAAAGTAACACAAGGGAAACTGGAAAATGTGTAACACTGAGGTGGGCCTGGAAGTGTCACATGGGCCAGGCAAACAGGTGACAAAGCATCTAGCAAGAATAAAACTAAATGTCAACCCATCTCTTTGAAGACATCTGTACTGGCTGCTTTTGTGTGTCAACTTAACACAACCTAGAGTCATCAGAGAGAAAGGAGCCTCAGTTGAGGACATGCATCCGTGAGATTCATCTGTAAAGCATTTTCTCAATTAGTGATCCATGGGAAAGGGCCCAGCCCATGGTGTGTTGGTATGAGAAATCCTTCTGTACTTGTATAAAATGAATAAAGCTGCTTTGGCCTACAGAAGGGCAGAATGGAGTAAGGTGGGAATTCCAAGCAGATAGAGGAGGAGAGAAGACAGAGTCAGAGAGATGCCATGTAGCTGCCGAAGGAGACAGATGCCAGAACTTAACTCAGTAAGCCAAAACCTTGAGTCGATACACAGAATAATAGAAATGGGTTAACTTAAGATGTCAAGCAGTGTTGCAGTTAGTACATTTTCCGTCTGATTATTTCGGGTCCGGGTGGCCTGGAACAATCAAGCAGCCTCCAACTACTATGGGTGGTGCCATCCCTGGGCTGGTGGTCCTAAGCTCTATAAGAAAGCAGGCTTAGCAAGCCATGGGAAGAAAGCCAGCAAGCAATACCCCTCCATGGCCTCTGCATCAGCTCCTGCTTCGAGGTTCCTACCATGCTTGAATTCTTGTTCTGACTTCCTCCAATGATGTACTATGATCTGAAAGTGTGAGCCAAATAAACTCTCTCCTCTCCAGCTTGCTTTTCAGTCATAGTGTTTTGTTGCAGCAATAGAAACCCTAACTAAGATAACATCATTCTCCAAAGACTCAAGGGGAAATGCAAGATAAAGATTTTACTGCTATAAATGTAGGAATCAAAAAGTTAGTGCTGGAAAAATATCAACTAGAGTACAGTGGAAAGCCTGGGTTGTGCATGAAGACCATGGTGCCCTTCACAATTAGCAAAAACCAAGACACACCTGCATCCTAGGAATCACAGTGGAGGAAGGGCACAATAGCTTGGACTTTGTGCCTACTTGTTCTCTGGCTCTGAGTGTGGGTTGGTCATCTACATAATGAGGATTCTCCCTTCATGGCGCGCATTATGGTAATCACAGTATATAATTAGCCTTATGCTAGTCTACTTAATAAAACATTTAAAAGCATGAAAAGTAGCAAAAACACATGGCCCAAAGAAAGTGCTAGAGAAATCACAATGGACCTACATGGTTCTTCTCAATTGGGTTGCATGAAATTATGCCATGAATGTTCACCAACACCATATCATTGTTCCATTTTTCTAAGTTTTTCTTTTCTGTTTTTTAGGATTTTTTTATTCCTTGAGGATGTCACATAATTTATTTTGATCATATTCATTCCTCTCAGGAATTCTTACCAGATCCTCCCCGTTCTCCCTATGTATTCATCTCTTCATGTTCTCTCTTAAAACACAGACACACACACGTACACACACACATACACACATGCACATACACACATACACACACATGCATACACATGCACACACATACACACGCACACACACACACACACACCAAACAAAACCACAGAGTCCAGTTTGTGTTGGCTGGCTACTCATTAGCATGGGACCTGATGTGCTTGCTGTACCTGGTGTCACTCCATTGAAGAAACCATAATTTTTCCCCTCCCAAGACCTACCAATTACAACTCACTCCTTGGCTAGGTGTGAATTTTGTGCCCACTTCCCCTCCTCTGTGCTGGGATTTTGTCCAGTTTGGGCCTGTGAATGTCTTGAACATGCTGTCCTAATCTCTGTGAGCTCATGTGTATATCTGCCCTACTGGTTCTGGAAAAAGCTGTTTTCTTGATGTCCTCTGCCTCTGACAATTGTTCTGTTCCCTCTTCCATGTAGATCCCTGATCCTTGATATAAATATCCTAATTATGACTGGGCATTCCAAAGTCTCTCATCCTCTGAATGTCGACCAGTTTTGGGTCTCTGTGTTAATTACCACTTCCTGCAAGAAGTTTTTCTGATGAGTGTTGAGCTGTGTGCTGATCTATGGGCATAACAATATGTCATTGAGAGTCACTTTATTGCTATAATCATTTAGCAGAGTAACAGTGGGAGATTATTCCTCTAGGGCCTTTGACCTATTGTCCTGCTTTGTTAACTTGGCATGAGCTAGAATCATTTGGAAAGAAAGACTGTCAGTTGAGAAAATGCCTCCATATGATTTGCCTATAGGCATGTTTGTAGTGATACATTTTCTCAATTGGTAATTGATGTGAAAAAGCCCAGCCCATTATGGGTGGTACCATTTCTGGGCAGATGGTCCTGGGGTGTATAAGAAAGAGGCCAACTGAACAAGGCATGGGGAGAAAGTCAGCAAGCTGCACTTCTCCATGTATACCTGCTTCCACATCCTGCTTCAAATCCTGCCTGCAGATTTCTGCCCTGAACTCCGGCCCTGACTTCCCTGGATGACAGACTACAAGCTTTAAGAAGAAATAAACTTTTCCTTCCTAAGTTGCTTTGGGTCATAGCGTTTTATCATAGGACTAGAAACCCTAAGACGCATATCTAGCCTCATGTTCTTAGCATCATTGACCCTGTTGGGGATGGTTCTATCTCGTTGGGCAGGCCTTAAATTCAACTTTAAAAAGTAGTCAGTGACTCCATGACATTTGAACCTTTACTGCACAAGTGCTCATCTTACACACAGGCCATTATTGTAGCTACTTAGGTTCATAGCTAAGTGAGATTAATTATTGCTTTTCTTCTCTAGCTCCAGTCAGTGAAGCTTCCAGTTGAGGATCAACTAGTTTTATTCAGGTAAATGGTGTCTTCAGCCATAGGGTCTTACTAGGCCAACAACTAAAAAGTATGTAACCTTCTACTGGTTTGGGGGGTTTATTTGACAGCATATGATGTCTAATTGGTGTATTGTCACCCCTATTATGTGGTGTGTGTATATACATATATATACATACATATATATACACACACCACATAATAGGGGTGACAATATAGTGTTTACATTAGTAGGTTTCTGTGTGGCTTTTAGAAATGGCTTTTAGTGTTAAATATCCCTCCCTGTATTCTCTCTCTCTTTTCCCTCCCTCATTCCTCATCCCATTTCTTTCCTATCTCAATGTGTACTTGTTATTTTGGATTTTGGTTTCTGAATTCTAGATACACTGTATTTAACCTAGAATACCTTAGAAGGCATCCTGCATGGACTCGCCCCCCTATATCCATTCTTGTGTGATAGCCTCTGTTATAAATTAGAAACAAAATTTAGCAAAATCTAAAAAGTGGGAGGGAAGGGTGTGCTTGTTTAATGTTGGCTAGACCCCCAAATACATGGGTTTGCTTTTGACACAACTCTCCTTGAACCTTTCCTTATCTATCAGAGCTACAATTCCAATGTAGAACTTAAACTATGTGTTTACTATAGCCTTTGATGAAATCTGGATTAATGTTGTTCCTTTTATGCCAAATGCCAATTAAATTCTAAGCTGTACATGGAAGGAACAGTGTATAATGCTTACCCTAATGATTGACTTCTGTGTGTGGTTATTGGCCTTCTTTCAATCCATCAAAGTCTTAATGGTTGTATAATAGAGCAGTAACTCATGAACTAATTCATTACATTGATTGCTTCATGATCAAAAAATTACTCAAATAGTTATCACCAAAACAGAGCATTCTTGGTTATTAGCAACTAAGAAATTTACTATTGAAAAAAGAATATTCTCTTTTATAAAAACGGTTATGCTAACATATAACTTTCTGGCCCAGGAAGCCATTAATTACCCTCTCCCTGTTTCCACTTTCTGCTTTGTGACATGTGTGACATCCATAAAGGAGACGTGGGCTTTTCACCATTCTGATGCAATGCTCAGAAAGTCTTCCTAAATCGTAAGACTCTGAGGTGGAGTGGCTGGAAGGATGGGTGAGTGGGGATAAGGAAAAACAAAGAGGAAAACACCAAGCATTGTGTATATATCATCCTTTGTTTTTAGATACAAAGATTCTTTGCTACTTGAATTTGCTACTTACCTTGCAAGACGGCTACTCTATACATCAATAGTCAACTGTTTACTTGAGAATTGCCTACAGCAAAATACACTGAGGACAAAAAACATATTTGACATAATTAAATTTCTATTAATGAGTCAGAAGTTACTTTTGAATCTGGCAATATTCATTTTGAATATCAATTATCTTTGTATGTTAAACATGGAAGTATATTCTAAGAGGTTTTTCCCATTAACAGTGTTACTATGCTTTTAAAAATATTTCACAAACAAGACAAATGCTTTATATAAAAGGAAGCCGTTCAGAAGCCACTTGAGCAAGGTTCCTTCTTCATGGGTAATCCTGGGATGCAGTGTAATGCCTACTCACTAGCAGGAGCCCGTGTGAGTCCGTCAAACTCTCTCAGCCTCTCGAGCACTGTGGGAAAATACGGTCAACACTGCTCACGAAAGCCATGAGAAATGAGCCAAGGGGAGAGAGAAGCATATTGAAAAACAATGCATCAGAAAACGTCTAACAGAAAGTGTTCCGTATCTGATCATTAATTTTAGAAGCTCTGATTCGCTGGTGTCAAACCTGGTGTCACCCTTTCCTGACAGTGTTTTCTGTCCCAGGCCACTCTGGCTCTTTGAGAACAGTTGCCGGGAGACTGTATCTGCCCAAGTCCATGTGACAGCTGGTCTCACATATGTCATTGAGCTCATTCATCTTCGCAGAATGGAAGAAGTTTCCACATAGTTAGATTTGAATTCCCTGATGATTCTTCCTCCCCTTTGGATGCCAAGAGGATGTCTCATTTGGAAGTTACTAGAGCCAAGTGGGTTCTCTCTGGTACAGGATGTTTTTTGTTCATTTTCTGCTGAAGATGCTTACTTTTATTCTGCTGGTCCTGGGAGCTGAGCTCTTTGCTGTGGTAGCATTCTTATCTGCTTGTATGCCTGCTTATTATATGTCCAACCATGGGTCTTCAGTTGGAAGAAACTACTCCATAGCTAGAATGTGTGAGCATCACTGTTTATGAATCTGTAAGCTCCTGGTCCAGGCTGTGCTGGAGAACCTAAGGCAGAGCAGACCTCATCCTAATAAGCTGGGGCCAGTCTTCAGGTTTATCTGACTGCACTACTGGGAGATGGCCCTGCTGGGGGTGGCCCTAGGGCTTCTAGGAAACATCTGCCAACATCCTACTGGTCACTCTTTTCTCTAGACATTCATGCATTGCAAGGGAATATAGCTAACAAAATGAGATGATTACCAAGTATTTTCAAGAGAGGTTTTGCTGCAAGGACTGATTAACTGAAGGATTAATAAGTACTGTTGAATATTCACAGCCCTAAATCTGAAACACCTCAAAATTAGAGATTGTTTAAATACTGTTTTGAAGCTACAAATGGAAAATTTCTTTTTAGAGTTTCTGTGCTTTCTGATGATTCAATATACACAAAATTAGTTTCATATATAACATCATTTAAAACACCGCATAATATGTATTCCTGCATAAATTACCCAAGTATAAGTTTGAGAAGATTGTATAAAGTTACCTTCATGGTATATGTATAAAGGACGTAAGCAAAATAAGTGAATTTGGTGTTTAGACACTAGACCTGCTACTAACGTTATTATATGTATACAGGTATTACAAATTGAAAAATCTAAAATCCAAAAGATTTCTCATTCCATGAACCTCACATACGGAGTCTACATGCAAAGACCCTTAACAGCCTGTATTTACAAGGAATGATGTACGCAAATAAGGCCCTGAGACAGGCAGCCATCTGCAGAAACATGACTCCCACCTGTGAACTATCCAAGTAGCTATGTTTGAGATTAAAAATAGCACACGTAACAGCATTCTGTACCTGTTTAAGTCTGGTGATGTCCCTGCCTTGTCCCCCTTCTACCACCTGTCTGTGACAGCTAAAACGTAAGAACCGTGGGGCAGTCACATATCCTGCCTCTCTCCAGGACCGTGCACTGTGTCTAGTGTGGTTGGTTGCTTATGGAATAACGGAACAGAGAGGGAACATGTGACGTCAGGGAGAGGGTAGGGAGGGGATACAGCAGCATGAGAGGAGGAGAAAGGAAGCACAGAGGGGACTCTGATTAGCCTGAGGCGACAATCATAGAACTACTTCCATGTTCTTCAGCACAGATTGCCGCATGATCTCTAGGTGGTCCTCCTTTCCACATCCCTGAAGTTTTAATTAAACTGCATCCCTGTGCATTTTGACTTTTTACTTATCATCTTTGTCTAAATAGAGGTTAGGTGAAAATCGTGAATTTTGATTTTGATTTTGAACTGAGAAACAAGGCAGGACTGTGGATAAACGGGCATTCCTGCAAAGAAACCCTGCCAGCCCATGTGTGAAGATGCGATGCTTTGTCAAAGCAGGAAGCAGTACGGCATAATAGCTGAACACACAGCTCCTGTGACCAAGCAGGTCACGTCTGCTCCACCACTAATTAAATGTGTGCCTTTGAATAAGGTGTTTGAGACCTCCTTGTGGGTAAGATAAGGAGCATAGCGACCGTGACGCCGCACTGTCTGGGGCTGAGTGATGTCGAGGGTGTGAGGTGTTCTGCACAGTGCCCAGCACCTAGCAACTTCCTTCTCATGTCAGGACTACAAAGCCACCCTGTGCCAGGAAGGTGGTCCTTAGACCGTGAGGAGGAGGAGACTTCTGGGCTGGCAGCATCGAGATGTCGTTTCTGATGGAGCGTTTGGTGCGGAGGCCTGAAGCACCTGCTCTCAGAGCTGAATTCACCAAGGAGATGGGCTAAGAAGATGGAGGTGGGAGAGGGAGGCAGGGCAGTTAGAGGGAAAGCCTGACATTGAAGTGAGCTAAATCTGTGCGAGTGGCTATTTTCGTCAGCCCAACCACAGTGGGTGTGTGATGGGGCGTCTTCTTTTGATCCAGCGCTTTTTATAGATGCTGGTTTTTCTTAAAGGCAGCTAGCTCTCTTCCGCCCTTCCCCAAGCTGCTGCAGTGACTTGAAGTTGGCTTCTGGAGTATTTGTCATCTGTGATCTCAAAAGGACAACATGGAGATTAGTAACTAGATTCTCCTTGAAGATGTTAAAAACAATCTCACCAGCCCCAGCGGAGATTCTAACAGAGCTTTCCCGGTAAAGAAGGCAAACACATTATCATTTCAAAAGTGTTTTCAGAACCCAGGCTCAACCTGTCCAGGCAGCTTTGGTGGAAATGAAAGCCAACATCCATCCATCCCAGCACCCTGTTCTCTTTCTTCTAGTAAGGAAAACTTGACTGCAACCAAGTCAAAACCTGTCCCTGTGATTGTCACTTAGACAAGTTCAATTAGCATCGTCTTGCTCTTTCCCAAGAGGGTGCATAAAAAGTTATGAACTGTCGGATACAGAAGAAGAAAGTCTGCCAGTTGGTGCTTTCAGAGTATTTTCATAAAGGATTCTGTGAACATTTCCTCCTAGTACTGCTGTTTTATAACAGCCACTTTTAGGGCACAGGAAGCTACCAGGACCAACCCAACACTTGAACCACAGGACCCATAAAGTAACGCCACGCATATCTGGTAGCCATAATCACTGAAATAAGAAAGCTGAATGAGACTCAGTGTCATAGCTTCAGAATTTCCCCTGCACCAGCAGCAGACCAGGTTCCTTCTCCTTAGTGAGCAAGTAGGTGTCAGTTGGTTCAGGCAAGCTCTAGTCCAGAGAGGAACTTGGCTGCCGTGCACAGAGCAGCTCAAGATACTAAAGATTTTCAACTATTTGGTAAGACTCCATCATTTTCATAAAATCCTGTTTATTTCCTGCCTTGTTTTTCTTCCCCAGCGCAAGCAGGTGGTGGGCCAGGCAGGCATGTGCTAATGAATTAGGCATATTCTGATGTAGGGAGTGCATTTTCATTACGATGAACACAACAGGCACAGAGAGGAGCGGGTGGGCCGTTGATAGGTCACTTCTATTCAAAGGAGAAAATGCATTCATCTAAAGGCAATTCAGCGGTTCATAATGGACAGGATGGCGGGGAGGGGGAGTGTCTCCTTGTCACAGTCTTCTGGTGAACACCACCATGAATCATAGCCACACTGTAGTGACCCTACACCATGCCAGCTATTTAAACCCCAGACACCTGATGCCCCAATCTCTACAATTCTAAATAGCGTTCAGGAGTGCAGTTCCATTTTTAAGACAATATTTTGAATTCATACAAATGAGAATCGGTCACCAGGTAACGACTTTTTTGATTATTTCTTATGCTTTGCTGCAGTCACGCATTGAGGCTTTTAAAAGTACCTGATTAGAAGCAGTAGGAACCATCATGTCCCAGCAAGACTTATTATTTTATTCATGAAAGTCATTGTGTGTCTTACTGAAGAAAATGGCAGGAATTTCCCATAAGAAATCAGTATGTCAAATTTGATACTCAGAGGCAAACGCCTCCCACACAAACCAGATGAAGCTACAATGTAACCAAATATTGTCTCCCTTAGAGATTGTGCAGGCTTTCCTGTGAATTGGAGTCATTGCCATACTTGGTCTGTACTCCATGGTAAAAATTGAGACACAAGATATTTCTGCTCCTTCAGGGCTGGGCCTTTTTGTTCTGTGTGATCTACTGATGCACTGGGACTTATGGGGTCTTGGACTCTTTTCTGGGAGCACCAGTGACACTATTTGTCTAGGACTATGCCTAGGATGCACACTAACAGTATAGAAACCATTTACGAACCCTATTGGCAACTCCTTAGTCTCTTGGTTTGTTCAGATGACAATGAGTCGGTTATTAATTGGTGTCATTAAGAAGTATTACAACTGAACAGGGCTGGCTGATGTTCAACTTTAATACAAATCATAGTTTCTCAGTAAGTCCATCTGTAAATTGATGGACAGGTCCTTTGATCATTGCTATAGGAATTGTGTAGATCTCTACTACAATTCTTAATCTTTAACATCCAAAGCCCAGCAACATGCCAAATAGGAAGATATACCAAGATTTGCCATAAAGCTCACTTGATAGAAAAACTTGGCCTGAGTTGACATGGCACCACTAATATAATTATTGCACCATTATGTAACAGTGTGGATATTGGAGTGCTTTGTTATAAAAATCAAAATGATTTGGAATCCTTGCTGGATTTAGCACATGTCCCCTCTTTCTTTTTTACTGTTTTATCTGGTCCCAAGATGGGTGGATGTCAGGTCATGGACCAGAACTACCTGATCCCCATGGATGATAATGAGTAGATTTTGCAGCCTCAGCTGTGTCCCAAAAGGAGTTGTTCACAAATTGAATGAGGTAATATATCCAAGGTTCATTAACGGAAAACTAAGATGGCTGTCATTTCTTATTCAGAAATCATGGCAGATGTAGCTCTGTGGTTCAGCACACGTCTAGCATCCACAAGGCCCAAGAACTGCCCCACTTCCATAGGAAGAAAACAATTACTGATGCTCATGTTCATATACTGGGGAGCCATGAATCTTGTTCCCACTTGCCTGAATCAAGTAAAGTCCAAGCTTGCTTTTAGAACCATTTCTTGCGATTTCCCACTTTATGAACAACTCGTTTCTCCTCCCCCTTTTATTGGAAATAGCTTTTTTCTCACAAAATATATCCTGATTACAGTTTGCCCTCCCTCTATTCTGCTTGGTTCCTCCCCCTTATCAGGGCCCACCCCCTTTCTGTCTCTCATTAGAAACAAACACGCTTCTAAAATAAAATAAAACAAAACTAATACATCAGAATAGGACAAAATAAACAGAAGGAAAAGAGCCCAAGAAAAGGCACGTGAAAAAGATATAGACACAGAGACCCACTAATTTCCACACTCAGGAATCCCATAAAACGTCACTAAACTGGGAGCTGCAATTTATATGCAAAGAACCTATAGGCTAAAAGGAGAGGGAAATTGATTAATTAATTAATAGAAAATATGGCAAAAATCTTTAAAAAGTCCTAACACAGAGTTATGGAATAAGGAACCTCCAGTGATGTCACTGAGTTCATTTTCTGCTGATCATCTAGTGCTGGGGAAACATGCCACCATTAGGAGTTTGATTCCAGGGTAGCATGACCTTGAAGAAAATTAAATTTTCATTTGAAAGTGGTTTATCAATTGGAGATTGCTTCCAGTTTAGGGATGAGATCATGTGTCCACTTCTTTCAGCTCTAAGACACCATTGGTGCAGACCTGTTAAGACTGTCTGTATGCTTCCTTCATCTCTGTGAGTTCCAATGTACTGATTTAGAGACCCTTGTTTCCTTAGCATCCTCCATCCTCTCTGGGTCCCTACTCTTTACACCTCTTCTTCTGTGAAGATCTCTGAGTCCTGGGGTAAGGAATTTTATAGAGACATCCCATTTAGAAAGGAGTATTCCAAGGACTCTCTCTCTCTCTCTCTCTCTCTCTCTCTCTCTCTCT
>LOEQ01000451.1:407622-419782 GCA_001685075.1 Bramus lutescens | reverse complement strand
GACCTCAATATAAATCTGACCACACTGAACCTGATAGAAGAGAAAATGGGAAGTAGCCTTCAATGCATGGACACAGAAGACCACTTCCTAAATATAACACCAGCAGCACAGACACTGAATAAATAATTCAGCAACAGTAAATAAATGGGACCTCCTGAAACTGAGAAGCTTCTGTAAAGCAAAGGACACAGTCAATAAGACAAAAAGGCAGCCTACAAAGTGGGAAAAGATCTTCCCAACCCCATATCAGACAGGACTGATCTCCAAAATTTATAAAGAATTCAAGAAATTAGACATCAAAATTCTAAATAATCCAACTTCTTTGGCTTCTTAAACCTGCCTTTTAAGTACCTAGTGCTATATTCTGACCTTTGAACAGTCTGCGGGGCTCAGTGGATGTTTTTCCTCACTTCTATCCTATAAGCTTTGCCCGGTGCTGTTGCTCTCTCACTCCGGGTGTCTTCTTTCATAGTGGATTCTTCAGTCTCTTAGAAAAAAAATTTGCTTCCCAGCTGTCCCACCTTGGGAACCATATCCGTTCCACAACATCCATTAATACCTATTCAGTGTTTAGTTTTCACATTATGCATGAGGGATACAAACATAATGAGCTATAGATTGTTACCCTACGTTAAAAATAGAATAATTTAAGTTAGACAGGTACACAATTGATCTCAGGACAAGTTGAACTATAAGGGAGGTGCACTAGGAATAAATAGAAGCATAAAACACAAGGAGTGGGGAAGACATGTCGGAGAAGAGAACTGTAATGGATGAGCAGGAGTTAGGGAAAGAGTGAGACATTTCAAGCAGAAAGAATGGCCCTAGACATGCAAAAAAGAGAGAAGATAAACCCTGAAAATTGTATGTGTAGAGCTAGGGCTTTAAGTTCGTGGCAGTAAATGCCAGAGATAAGGCTAGAAAAATCACTGGGAACCAAACTAAAATCACTCTCTAAGACAATTTGGGCCATGTCCTGAAGATGGTAGGAAACCCTGGAAGACAGAAGGACTATTCAGCCAACAGGTCTATCAATAATGAATAGCTCACCTTTTAACTATTTTCTCACGGAAATTTTCTCATTTAACTAAGTAGAAGAGAGGAGCTGTGTCAAATACAGTATTAAAGAACGCAAAACAAACATCTGACAAAGTAATGCTAACCGGTAATTACTTGACTCCACAGATCAGCTGTTTATGAATAGCTGTATTTAGGGGAGAGAGATGCCTCTTTGGTTAAGAGAACTTGCTGATCATTCTAAGGACCAGAGCTCAGTCCCCATCATCCACATCAGGCAGCTTACAACCTCCTGAGACGATACCTCCAGGGGAATCCATTGCCCTCAGCTGGCCTCTGCATGAACCCACAAACACATGAGCATACCCAGAACACAGACACAGAAACACATATATACAGAAATAAAAATAAATCTGAAGATAATCAGTGCGCATTAGGTCCAGTTTACTGACCTCATGAGGTCTTAAGTCAATATTTGTCTTCCACAGGTTTCTAACTCTGTCTTCTAAGATAAAAGTTCTTTGCTATTAATTTATGCCTTTATCTTTGTTGGTTTCTATTTCTTTGATTCTAATGTTAAGTCTGGCTAGTACTCAATAAAAATTCAATGTCAATCAAGCTAGAACAATGATTTGCTATTTGAAACTGTGTCATTTCAAACAGCTACTATTTTTAAACTGAACGCAAAGAGCAATGAGCAAGTGTGGTCTGAAACACAGATTCACAGCCAGGTGTTTGGCTATTAGTCACAATAGGAAATTTACCATATGCTGCTCAGTAGACTTTTGGAAAGCCCCACCCTGGCCAATACACCTCTGTGCCCGGAAGCTCGTCCCACAAGCTCTACAGTACCGCAGGGCCCTGACCCTACTGACCAATATGGCAGAAGGAGAACTCACGAAGCCTCAGTGACCATTGACTTCTAACATGACTATGTTTATGGGACCTTTGCACAGAGCATGTTCTGCTGGCAAAAATGGAAGTCAATGAGAAAATGACTGCCAGAAGTGAAGAGACTTGGGGAAAGGCTCAAGCAGAGAAACACAAGCAGGGTTTTATTCAGGTTATCCTATGCCTGCTCTGCGTTCTCCTTTTCTTAAGTTGCCACCATCAACTTATCTTAAAAACCCAACTACTCACTTTTGATCTCACAAAACCTTCTGTTTGTCAATTCTTCCTAGTAAATCCAATAATTTTAAAATTGGTCTGGTTTTGAGTCCAGAAAGCAAGAGGATACTAAGTTCAATAAGCCCAGTAGGCCCACGCGTCCTGCACAGTATGTCTTCCTTCAAGATGTTTAAATGATCTCTCTCTCTCTCTCTCTCTCTGTGGGGGGGGGTGAGGGTGCCCTCACTCTCAGAGCCCAGAAGAGAAGGTATCATATCCTCTGTAGCAAGAGTGTCATGAATTCCGGGAACCCAGATCTTTATCCCTGGTCCTCTGTAATAACAGCACTTCTGTTAAATAGTGCTGGGGAATAAAAAATCCACCATGACATCTGGAGAAGAAGAAATGATGTGAGAGCTTTTGAAGATAGAAAAATTATATTAAAGAATCTTGGCTGCAAAAATCCTCAAAATTGTGAACTTGGTCTATGATCCCTAATGCTGTATTCACGTACTTCCTGTATCATTGCAATAGCCCTATTAAAATCTAACGTGTTGTATGAGGAGGCTCTGGCTATGTCAGTCTGAGAATACCACCACTTTCAGCACCAGCCTCGTCAGCTTTCTTGCCTGCCTGTTCTTTATGCTCACCCAATGACCTGCGGCTTCTGGAATATTTGATATACCTCTTATCTTTGAAACTTTCTCTTACACCTTGCTGACTGATAAATTCCTACTCATCCACTGATGCACAGTTCAGAATCAACTCTTTATCCCTCCGGGCAGCTCCAATATCTCTAGTCTCTGCTTGCACTAACGTGGGCAGTTGTTGCGGGCTTGCCCTGCTCTGACACTGTGTCATTAGGCTTCCATGGAGCTGGGAACCAGTGACTGGGTAAAGGTTGTCACAGCCTTGGACTCCTAACAACATATACTGTGGAAATGAAGACTCTGATGCAACCCTGGAATTTCTATTTGTCATTGCATATTCCTTCCGCCCTCCTGTACCACAATCCAAACCAAGGAGCAGAAATACGCTGACCTTTTGCTTCTCCTCCCATCTCTGCTCCAAGATGTAGATAATGAGGTGTCTGGGAACCTCTCAGGTTGCTAGTCGCTTAAACGAACCATATCCTTGCCCCCTAGGTACCTGGATGGGAAAATGGTTCCTGTTTTCCGGGGCAGAGGAGGGGCATATCTCTTAGAAGTCTGCCTTTCTGCACCATTCTCCATCCTACGTCGTCTATCCTCATGAAGGAAGTTTGGTGCCTGTGCGAAGAACACAGAGCCAGATCTTGTGGCCAGCTTGGGACTTTAGTAGTCTCCTTTCAAATTCAGCCTTATATTGGTTAAATTAGAATGTTCCGTTTCCCAGCATTGTAAGTATTTTTACCGTTGACGTTGTGGTAAAATCTAATTGCTCCTGGGACAGAAACACGGGACTGGCTGTGGCTTCATCCACCATGAGTACCTGACACACAGAGAAGGAATATTTGTCACACTTTATGGTCGATAAAGCACAGTCTATATTCATAAGTCAATGAATGAATGAGAACATGAGCACCTGCCAACACCTAGAATCTGTCACTCGCCCGTGTTAGAATGAACCCTGCTTCTACACGGACAGAGGCCCTGGATTGCGACTGAACATTCTGAAAAGCTCCCCTCTGGCTCCAGTGTACTCAGATCCTAAGAAATACGAAATAAGAGGCACCAGCACTGCCTGGGCATAACAAGTTGCCAATATGGCAGTGGTCTTGTCATAGTCCAGAGAGAGTGGTGTGACTAATCCTTTGGCTTCAGTTTGACTAAACACCTCGCAAACCCTGCCAGCATGCTGCCCCTTCCGTGAGAGACTATGCTCTCGCACCATCAGCCAAGAGAAACCCCAGCCGTTCTTTCCTTAAGTTGGTTTAGTCAGGTATCTGGTCTCAACCATGAGAAAAGGATTATGCTTCCTCCGTCCTAACTAGCATCACACACACATTCTTATACAGAGGAACTCCTTGCGGTAGATTGATCTCAGCAGCACAGCTTCCGTTCTTGCTGAGTTCAGTTCAGTTTGGTCAGGGGCTTATTTAGTTTCTTTTCTAAGATGCAGGGGTAGATGGCACCCACATTCTTCAGGACAGAGAAGGCAAAAGGATGCATTTTTAATGCAAGAGGCTAAAATATTAGGCTGCAGTCCCAGGGGTGGGTCCTTCTGTCTCTGTCCCAAGTCCCTTCACACCTTGTCAGACAGGACCACACAGCTGAGTGAAGCTAGTGGGAGCTGCAAAGGGATAAGAGAGACAGAGCTAAACCACCTGGCTGCAGGTCTCTATTCACGCTCCTTCCTAGGCCGAGGGGAACCCAGGATACGGGCAATCTCTGCTGCTTCTTCCTGTCATTGTGCGCCTGCTTCCTGCGGGTCAGCCTTTCCCCGTCCTTCAGCAGCTCTGAGTTTATTCCCGCTTCAGAACTTGGACAATTGTTCCTTTTCTTCCCGTCTGAAATGTTCTTCCACCATCAACTCACATGCTGTGGCCTTCTTCACAGTTGGCATTCAGTGTCAGATCCCTCTGGACGTATCCCTGGCTCCTGTGGGCAAGGTCCCTCCTCTTCCTGTGGTGCCACCCTGGAACTTGCTTCTCACATACACCAAGGCTTATTTTCTTTAAAGCACTTACACTTAGGGGTTTGTTTTCTTGCATGTGTATTTCTCTGTCTGCTTCTAGACACACTGCCCTAAAGTGAGCGCTGTGATGGCAGGATTTGTATGTTTTGTACTATGTCCTTGGCCCACACAATGCTTGTGGTGAGACCCACCACAAATGCACAATGCTCAGCTCCTCCCTGAAGGATCTATGAAAACTGAGCCGTATACACACGAGAAGGAGGAAGACAGCAGCTATTCTTCAGCTGCTTTTGCTCTCAGGATGCTCAAGGCCCTGCACGATGCTCCTTTTTTCGTGGTTTATGGACTCAGTCCCTCTCAGACTTGAAACAGCACTCTTACACAGCTGATTCTTAAAGTGATTTTTCAATTTCAGAAAAGTATTAATATTTTCATTTCTTTATTATTAGTTTTAAAAGTTAATATTGTTGCCAAGAATGTCTCTTATCTGTGTATAAGACAGACCCCCTAAAGAAAGAACATAAAACTTTCAGAAAAAGATTCACTACATTTCTATTTTAAAAACAATGACATCATAACTAGAAGGGAAAGATACAATGCAATTACTTTTTAAATTTTTCTTGTGGTATGCTTTTATCAGGATTGTATTAGATAAGATTGATACATATAAAGTATAGATAAATCTGTATAATAAGAAAGACTTATAGGCATTTTGATAGTTCATGCACAATGTGTCGTAATTTAGTCACAGTGTTCAAGACAGAATAAATACAAATGGGTAGTTGCCCATCTCAGAATAAAAAAGATACAGACGGTAAAGGACATAAAACAAGTAAAAATTTATTGTAGTTAGCAACAAATAAAAATGCCCTAGGCCCGGTGCCAAGGAATATTCTTGGCTTGGAATTTGTTCAACGCACTAAATTTCCCCAGCTGCATTTTCTTTATAAGTGTCATCCAATGGAACCTTTGGAATGGTGGGTGTGCCTTTAGAATCCACAATCAGGAAGCAGAGAGAGGGAGGAGGGGATGGTGGTACTCCACTTATTTCTACCTTTTGGTTCAGTTCTGGATGATGATGCTCACATTCAGGCTGAGTCTTCCCACCTCACTTAGTGCCCTCTGGACCAGTCCTCACAGACACACTGAGAGCAATCTCCTAGGTGATTCCAAAGGAATTGAACAGCCAGGCAAGGTTAACTATCACAGGGAGGGAAGGAGGCAGTGAACAAGGAACTTCCAACTGGCCTAAACCATTGACCCTTTAATCACATGGTCAGTCTTTCTAGCCTAGCCAGCCTCTCCTTAGAATATATTACCAGGTAAGATTAAAAGAGGCCATCATCAACAGCAAAGATACTCTCTTGTCAATGTGCAGTAAAGTCCAAACATCCAGAAACTTCCACCCAAGAGCCAGAGCCTCACATCAAACTTGTAGGCCATGGACTATTCTGCATGCTAGTCATGAGTCTAATACAGGATGCCCGAGTCACGGAGCAGCCATGCTTGGTGATTGGTCTAAACAGAACCTCCTTCTGTGTCCTTCTGTCAGATCTTCAAACTGTTCTTTCTCTACAAGTGATAAATCACAAAACATGAAAGTAAAAAATAACAACAAAAGTTGGGATGACTCAACAGAAGACTGTGTTGAGAACTTTATATCTTACAGTATAATGGACCAAGAGATGTGGGGCGCTATTTACGGATTTTCCAAATAACATTGAGCAATACAATGCCTGCTCTGCTTCCTTATGAGTGTCACAAGCGTGGCCTCAGAATGAGTGCACTGCTTTTGAAGAGCTGCCATCTGTATCTGTGTTTGTGACCACACTGAGTTAAGGGACTCAGTGATCAACTACAAACATGTGACAGCTAACCTTTTATAGAAAGCTAACAAACTGAACTACTAACATGTTTTATAGACTAACCGTCCCAGAAACTGAATTGCTTCTAAGAAACTTTATTGTCTTGTATTCTTCCTTTAATGATCTTCCCACCGTTCTAGTTCATTTCAAATGATTGGGTGTTGTTGTTATTATTATTATTATTATTTTATTATATATCATATCTTAAAGATCTTTCAATTGTGTATCCGGATTTGTTTAGCTCAGAGAAGGTGAGATAAAGTTACAAAAATGATTGTCATGAAATCATTTATTCTCACAAATACCCAGAAACAGCAGCCTGCCATGCTACTCAGGACAGAAAGTAGGCATTTCAGGGAACACAGCAAGGTCTGTCAGGGGCAAAGGGGTGCAAGGCTAATGAAACAAGAGCCTATACTGCAATTTCTATAGAAGGAATGTTCAAAGAAGAGTCACCAGGTTTGGGATTGACACGTTTCCTCACTTTCAACAGTCACTGTGACATGGAGTTGTCCATAGTTAGCTAGTACCAGTCTCTGGGGTGAATAAGACCAAGGAAATATCAATGACATTTAAATAGTTGTTGAGAGGAGGTGGCTGGGGACTTGATGTCTGGATTGGTTGGTTTGTGCGGGCAATGAAGTTTCAATACTAGTTAGTTACCTGTGCTCTCCGGGAATTTGCTACCCCTCCTTCAGTAAGACTCCAGATGTCAAAGCATACAGAGTCCAGAAAATGCAATTGTTACATGAGGTTAAGAAGGGGTCTTCATTGTGACCTTTAGCAGAAGATTTTTTCAAACCCTCTTAGTTTAATATAAGTATGGCTTATGTAATTAAATAAGGCTGGAAATTTAACCTGGGTATTTACAGTTCATTATTGCTTTTCATTTTTATCAGCATGCAGTAACTGTGCCCTGTAACGAGTTCCACAGTGATGTTTTCAATCATCATGCAATGTGACGTAGTCACCACCTTTCCCTATAACCTTTCTTCCTTTCTTCATAGTCCCCTTCCTCTTCCCAAAATGCTCTAGTCTACCTTCCCATCATTCACATATACTGCTCAGCTAGATAAAATCTGAGAACACACACTGTCTTTCTGAACCTGGCTTACATCTCTCAGTTTGATTAGCTCCATTTTTACCTATTTTCTTGCAAATGACATTGCTTTCTTCTTTGTGGCTGAATAAAGCTCCACTGTGTAAACCGACCTCACTTCTGTCATCCATCCAGCTGCGGACAGATGCCTAGGCTTGGGTACTGGGTGTACTGTTCAGATAAGCCCATATGCACACCCATCTCCATGGTACAGTGACTTAGATTTTGTTGGTCAGATTCCCACTAGTGGTGTAGCTGGATCATATGTTTCTTCTATTTTTAGTTTTGCTGGTGGTGATGTAAATGAGTTCAGCCACCATGGAAATCAGTATGGAGATTCCTCAAAAAAAAAAAACTAAGAATAAATATCTTAAAGGAGAAACACTCAGACTCTCCCTGGGGGCTTAGAAAACCACATGTGCCCAGACTTCCCCTTAACCATTCAAATGAGTGTTTCTGTGGAGAGGCAGCTGTAGTTTCTCCAGAAGGCCCTGGAAGCCACACAGAGGAATCATTGCTTTCCCTAGACAGATGTGCTCACATCATTCAGGAACCAGATTTGAAACATTAGTATCCACTGCCACTGCAATCCAGAGAATCAGAAGTTCTGGGGAAGGGCCCAGTATCACAAGCTTTAGGAGGCCCTGGGCCACACTGCACTGTGAAGACCATTGCTGGCTAGCCCTCTCTCAAACTACACAATTTAGACATAATCATTTGCTTAACTACAGTTGAAGTTCAGAGCACACAGAGAAATTTAAATAAAAAACCATAAAAATAAAGTTTTAGGTTAAGTGTGGCCTGTGTAACACTCAAGATGTATGTTCCCTAAACAGATCAATTGTTGTCTATCTAATTTAACTATCTACTCTGACTTTATTTACAGAATAAGGCAACATTATTGCCTTGAGGAATCTTGAGAAAGTGCAGATTTCGAGTTAAGCAGCTGTGGACTAGGCCTAGAGCCTGCTTTGTAGCATGTGCAAGAGACTTGCTAATTAATTGTTGCTTTCAAATCTCACTCTGAGTGGCAAAACTCTATTGAACATCCTGTGACTGTCGTCAGTGTCCTAGACAGGGAGATCAAATGGAATTCAGTCACCTTAAGTTCTTTCGGCACCGGAGATTGATTCCCTTAATGTCACTACTCAAGTCTAGTTACCTTCCTGTGTTGCCAAAGGACCTAAGTCGTCCTTTCTTGATTTGCAGTGTTGTGCGTTCTGTATAAATGAAGTCTCTGTATGTGCAAACCCAAAGTCTGAACTTACCATAAGAGACTGTTTCTGTGAGACTATCAGGTGTGCTTCCAGAAGCAGAGGAAGAGAGCAGGTTAGCTGTCAACAGCCCATAGCACTCTCATGTCTGACTAAAGCTCAAATCGAGATGAGACACTGTTAATTTAAAAAAGTGTTGAGTTATAGATGGAGGAATACCTTTCTAGTCTAGAGCAGCTGCGGTTTCTCTTCCATTGAGGAACAGTCTGGTGCTTATAGCTTCAAAGCTGCTATTTTCATCTCAACAATGTTGTTCAACTCCCTGATTCAGTCAAGTGTGAAATTACAATCGGAGGCAGAGCACAGGGTTGTCCCTACAGCTAACAAGGATCTTAAAAAGATAGAAACACAAACATCAGAGGAGCAGGATGGATTAATAGTGTATGAGAAGTAGTTTAACTTAAAATGAGCGATTTGTTGTAACATTCAGATCTTGATATTTATTTCCTACTTCAGTCAAGTCCCAGCTAACTACAACATGAGATTTTTTTAACAAGTCATTGTTATGAACCCAGGGATTCCTGAATTGGAAGCATGTGTTCTGATACTGAGGCACACTTTTTTTTTGTTAGGTTCTTTATTAACTTAGCATCGCCTATCAGGTGAGTATCCACACAGGCTACGACCCACTCTATGCAGAGGGACCCTTCTGCACGCTAGAGAAGTAAACTGCAATTAGAAGTTGGAGAATATTTAGATTTGATGCTTGTTTTATTCCCAAGTTCTGTGAGCACACCAAGCTGTGAGAAGAATGGTCTGCGGAAGAGAGATCAGGTTGAAATACAATGACCAAACTCCCAGTCCTATTCACTATGCAGAGTCACCACTGCATTGATTTAGTTTAGAAATTAGAAGACGATGAAATAACAAGGCTTGTTGTAATGGTGTATGCTTTTTTCAATCTCTCCTTGTTTCATTTCCTACAATTACACATTTGTGTTGGGAAAATTAAAAACTGTATGTATTTGTCATTTATGACATGATGTTTTGAATTATGCATCCAGCAATTGCTCAGTCCTCCTAATTAGGTTAATTACCTCCCATAGTTATAATTTTTCATAATAAGAACACCTAGCATCTACGTTACCGATTCACAAAGTAAAATACACTGTTGCTTACTAGTGTCAGGTTGTTGCACGGTGTTTTAAAACCTGTGAGAAATTTCATAGCCCATACAAGTACGTTACAATTTGAACTCAAATCTTCTGAGTCCACGGCCCCAAAGCTTGACCCCTTCCCTCTGCTGTACCTCCTGTAGGAGGACGCCTCGCAGGACTCAATGCCTCCATGCAGCAAGGCATTACAGTGATGTAAAGATGGGGTACCAGGGCAAGTCACTGAGAAGGATGCCACAGAACCATTCACTTTCCCTAGAAAATGTGTATATAAGCTTTGACTTATTCATTCTGAATTCAGTTTTGAAAAGCCAGCTTTGGGATAATTTGCCTTAGACATTTTGGTACTTAGTTAAGCATCCATGAGAGGCTTCTTGTATGCTAGAGCTCCTTTGGGCACACTGTACACACACATTCACACACACACACGAATGCATGTACATATACATACACATAAAATAGACACATTGCTTACCCTCAAGGATACTGACATCTAGCAGAGGCCAGGAGAGGAGAAAGCTTTTCAATAACCCTAAATGCCTCTTGTATTTCAGAGATAGGCCCGCAGCATTTTCAATGAAAACAAAAAGGGGGAGATAGGTCCAGGACATGTGGAGGAAGTAGAATCCAAAGGATTGACAACCTAGTGAACATGAGTGCAACAGGAACAACTGGCATGAGCTGGTGTGTCCAGGTGGTTCCATTGCCAGGAAGGAGCAATAATCTGACAGAACAGGCTCAAGGGAACCAAGATGAGGCCAAGTAAACAATGTAGCAATGACTGTAACACAGAGCCGCGAGAAAGATGATGGGAGGGTGGGGAAGGGATGGGGAGAAAAAGAGGGAGGGGAAACTGCAATTGGGGTGTAATATATAAGAGAACAAATAAAATAATAATAATAATAATCAGGATTGTGCTGTTGCCATGGAGGCTGTCATAGTCTTGTGTGTCAACCTGACTTGGGCAAGAATGACTACTATCCAGCTGCACAGTATTTCTGGTGGGTTCTTATGCCTGCGGAAGAGACTGGCATTTGGATCAGTGGATTCAGTCAAGGCAGATTTTCTTCCCTAACTGAACATGTCCAATTGTCTGAGGGCCTGCACCTAATGAAGGCAGAGGCAGAATAAATTATGCCTTTTATTCCTGCCTCACTACTGTATCTGGGACATGTCATCTGGTCTCCTTTGGTTCTCTGGCCTTTGGGCTCAGCCTGGAGCAATCCCACTAACGTCCATTCTACACACAATGATAACTGATCACAGATTTATTAAGCTCTATAATCACAAGAGGCATTCCATCATTTTATTTGCGTAGGCTCTTTGATTTATGAAGAAGAGGTTACTTCCCGATAAGGGCATCATAAGTTGAAAATATCATGTCAAATGTGTTTAAATCATCGAGTCTAAAATGGATGGAACTAAAAAAAAAAAAAATCCTGAGTGAGGTAAACCAGACCCAGGCAAACATGGTATTTACTTACTCATAAGTGGATAATAGCTGTAAAATAAAGGATAACTATGTTACAATCCACAGACCCAAAGAGACTAGATTGGCACCTGGCCCAATTATCATCAGAGAGGAATCATCCAGCAACTGATGGAGGCAGATGCAGAGACCCACAGCCAAACATTAGGTGGAGTTTGGGAATCCTGAGGAGGAGAAAGAGAAAGGAGTGTAAGAGCCAGAGAGGTCAAGGATACCTCAGGAAGGCTCACACCACCACCTAACCTGGACCCATAGGGCTTTGCAGAGGCTGAACCTGTTGTCTGAGGTTTCTGTCCTGCCCAATTCCCGCAGTCGTTAAGTTCCAAAGAAATCACACAGAGGTCTACATTAATCATAAACTGGTTGGCCCATTAGCTCAGGCTTCTTATTAACTCTTATAACTTACATTAGCCCATTATTCTTATCTGTGTTTGCCACATGGCTCAGTTCCTTTTTCAGTGGCGTAGTCGCATCTTGCTTCTTCTGTGTCTGGATAGGACTGCAGAGGGAGCTTCCCAGAATTCTCTTCCCAGAATTCTCCTGTTCTCATTGACCTGCCTCTACTTTCTGTCTGGTTG
>LOEQ01000451.1:386370-405786 GCA_001685075.1 Bramus lutescens | reverse complement strand
ACCTTTGGAAGAGCAGGCAATGCTCCCAACCTCTGAGCCATCTCTCCAGCCCCCACTTAGATCTTAATAGAAAGCAATGGGACAGGCTCTATGATGACAGTTAGGGTAGTCATCAGTCTGATTACAGGGGAAGGCCAGTTTAGGCACCCTCTCCACTATTGCTAGGAGTCTTAGCTGGGGTCATCCTTGCCGATTCTTGGGAATTACTCCAGCACCAGGTTTCTTCCTAACCCCATATCAAGATCTCTTTCATTGCTGTCCCACTCTGCCCCTCTCCCCCCTCAGACATCCCACTCCCTCAAGTTTCCCTTTACCACCCCTCAACCCCAGTTTACCCAGGATATCTCAGGATCTATCCCTGGTGCAAGAACCAGTTATTGGAGCCCATTCTCTGTGGTGGGACGCCATGCTCCGCCTCAATGCAGGGAGGAAGGACTTGGTCCTGCCCCAACTTAATGTGCCAGACTTTATTGAGTTTCCAGGGGAGTCTTACCTGTTGGAAGGAGTGGATGGAAACTGTGGATGGAATGTAAAATGAAATTTTAAAAACTAAATAAATTCAAATTTAAAAAAGGGAAAGCAATGGGAAAGGCAAGCTCTTCAAACCACAGTCCTGGTATAATCATGAAGAAACATCTGACAAGCCCCAGGGGAGGCCGTTCTGGGAAATATCTGAGCATATGCCGTAAGATACAAACAGATACAACATCAAGAAAAGTTTAAGAATTTGTCTTAGTCCAGAGGGAATCTTTAAGGTCCTGATGAGTGAAATGAGTAGGCAAATTCACCATAGCAAAAGGACACTGGGCTAAAACTAAAGAAATCGACTGTAGACTTCACTTGGCTAACATATCAGCACTGCTTCCATGGCTGTAATATATACACCACAACTCTGTTAGAGAAAAATGAGTCCAGGCTATATTCCCTCAGGTTACTTTATTCATTGGGTCTGCCCAACAAAGGATTTTGGAAGAGCATATTACAGATTTTCATGTGAGGATGGTATACATACTTCCCTACAAAGGTCAGGAAGCCAGAGAAACCTTGAATACAGAGGGGCTCCATCTCATTCCTTCCCAGATTTCCTGTCTCCTGCCACCCTATTTCTGGCTATGAGGTCTCTAAGCCGCTCAGAGGAAACTCTACCACTTACGGTGGCAACAACATGGAAACAAATTCAATCCAAATGCTAGATGCTTCTCTGCCCATTGCCTCACCTGTGGGTGACAAAGGACAGGGACCCAGAGACAGTCACTTTTGTAGACAAGAACAGTCTTAGAAGGAGAGATAGCGGTAAATAGTCTTTTCTGCAATAAATGTGTAGCATCCAATACAAAGCTGGCCTGAAACTACCCAGACCAGGCAATAGATAGCCCAGAGTTGCTCACAAGGCTGGTTGTACATGAGCCAATGGCTAAGGAGGAGTTTCAGCAAGAGGGCAGAGGTATCAGAAGAGGCTGGACTAAGGAATGTTTCCATATGTAACAAGTCCAGGGAAGAAACCCAAGGAAACAGCTCTGTCACAGGTGAAATCATAGGGAGCAGAGCTCTGTGGCCAGTCACATCCTAGCAGTCTCTCCCAGGTTTGAATAAGCACCAAGTGGAAGCTCTTCTGCCCACCAGATGGTCCCGCAAGGACTATCCGTTCCCCCAATCCTTAGAGTTTCAAAGGAAGACTGAGGAGCCCAGCCAATTCCAGGCCTCCTGATGATACACCCCTTGCCTCCACTGACTGGACTCAGAACATCTTTCTTAGGTCTTCCTCACGGCCGAGGCCTCTTCAGAGAATATGGTATTGCAATGCACCTGGACAGTACAGGTGTCAGCAGGAATCCTGCAACCTGAAGCATGACCTTCACAAGAGCGGAGACAAGAATTTCCCATAAGCTTCTAAGCTCATGAGCCGTAAGCATTTGAAACAAGAGAGAAGAGGTTTGGGATTATTAAACCCAGAATAAAAGCCTGCTCAAGGCAGGATATCAGAGATCTAGGGGAGCAAATCATCCCTGTGCTACCACTAAGCCATCCTACTCAGACCCTGTGCAGAAACCTGGGGCGGCTGTGTTTGTAGCGACTTGATTCTGGAAGAAACTGCCAAGGGCAGGAGAGGCCGCTGGTAAAGGGGGTTTTCCCACCATTTCCTGTGCTGACCTGGTTAAATGGGGAGATGCCTTTCCTGGGAATAGTGAAGCTGAGAGAACCATGAGAGGTGTGGGGAAGTTCCCCAACTGGAGGCTTGGAGCAGGTGTCACCTGCCTCTTAAAAACTTCCTTCGTTCCCCGTGAAATCTGCAGAAACTCAGAAGAAGGCGCAGGTGCAGGCCGAGGGAGAGCCCGTCCTGCAACTACTAAACTGCGTGCTCTCCATGGCAAGTTGTGCTTGCTGCCAGAGAGGATCCCTGAGTGGTATGGTACTTAAAGACCGGAGGGACATCCCTTATGCCTCCTCCACAAATAATAAAGCAAACCCAAGTGAAGGGGAAACACAGGCTGGTGAGAGAGTTCAGTCGGAAAAGGGGGCCAAAAAGATAGGCTAGAAGCCAGAGGGAGGGAGAAATTAGCCAAAATAAATCTGTATGAAAATCTCATGTGGGATTACACTGAATCTAACAAACCGCAGTAGTGAAGGGTTTTAAAAGAGGGGCAGGGTGGTCGGTTACACAAGGCAGGACGCATTTCAAGCCTGTGGAGGACAGAAACCAGATAAGCACGTTGTGTCCAGAAGCCTCGCCCAGCTGAGGGAGGTTGACTCCTAGGCCTCTCAACAACTGTAGACCTAATGGCTCCTGCCGGCCAGGACTGTCAGGATATTCTAGATCCTCTCACTGTGTGCTCAGGAGAAGGGAGCCGCATCAGGAGGATGTGGTAGGATAGATCCAGCTCACTGCAGACAGGAGGTACAAAGGTGCAGGTAGCCATAAGCAGCTCCCCTGTTTGGACGTGCGAGTTTCTGGGGTGTGGCCCCCTCTCTTCCCTGCGCTGCAGCCCTCACCTTTCCTTCTCCCCTTCCTCTGGGATCCTCCTCTGAGTCTTTGTGGCACTGTACCCATGTATCTTCTATCATGCATGGAAGTGGAGTTTTGTGTCACTGATACCAATGTTAACAACCCCGTGCAAGGATTGTTCCTTTTTTCTGTTTTTTTTTTTTTTGTTGTTGTTGTTATTGTTGTTTTCTTTTTTTAATTGAGAATTTTTTGAGACAGTCTTTTCTCATTTTACACAGCTGTCCTTGTTCCCACTCCCTCCCCCCTCCTGCTTTCCCACCTTCCTCCCTCCCCACCTCCTCATCCACTCCTCAGAAAAGGTAAGGCTTCCCATGAGGAGTCAATAAAGTCTGATGCTTCACTTCCAGGCAAGACCAAGGCCCTCTCCCTATATCTAGGCCGAACAAGGTATCCCTCAAAAAGAATGTGTTCCTACATATTACTTCAAGCACTAGGGATAAACCCTGACCCCACTGCCAGTGGCCCCACAGACTGTCCAAGCCTCACAACTCTCCCCCTTATTCAGAGGGCCTAATTTGGTCCTATGCAGGTCTACCCACTATCAGTCCAGAGTCGGTGAGTTCTCACGAACTCATATGAGCTGTTTCTGTGGGCATCACCATCCTAGTCTTGACCCCTTTGCTCCTTGCTCCTATTATCGCTCCTCCCTCTCTTGGACTGGTCTCAGGTAGCTCAGCCTAGTGCTTTGCTGTAGATCTCTGTGTCTAGTTCCATCAGCTGCTGGTTGAAGGTTCTATGATGACAATTAGGTAGTTATCAGTCTGATTACAAAGAAAGGCCAATTTGGCAGCCTCTCCAATGTTGTTTAGAGTCAGCTGGGGTCATCCTTGAGGATTCCTGGGAATTTTTAGTGCTGTTTCTCAATAGCCCTTTAATGGCTCCCTCGATCAAGATATCTCTTTCCTTCCCCTCCCTCACTGTCCTTTTCCTTCTTGAGCACCCCATCCCCTCATGCTCTCCTCTCCTCTCGTTCCAGCAAGGATTGCTCTTGACAGTGTATTTGAATCACCTTAGCGAGCTAGAATTCTAAAAATTAGATATGTCCCAAATGGGTTGCAACAAATGTGAGGAGAAGGGGCTTTGGGCTCTGTGAGTTATTCTGATGACCATCCAAGGTCAAAGCTACTGACATGATCAGAAGTAGAAAAGGGAAAAGGAAAAAGTTATTGGCATCATAGCATCTGACCCATCCTGGGGCTCTGCTGGAGAGTTTCCCAGAGGGGCTAGACATTGGCAGCCATGAGGGTGTAATCAGCAGAGCTTGTGGAACTAGACAGAAAGGATGAAGTCACTGTTTGGGGGTCTATTAAAGCCATATAAGGAAAACAAGAAGAGGTGTAAATGTCACAGGCTTCTGGAACTATCCATGTGGCAGTGTGAGATGCTCAGAAGAGAGGGCAGAGCAAACTGTTGGAAAGCATTGGCATAAAACGGTCCCTGGAAACTTGGAGATCAATGAGATTATTTTTGTAGACTGGTGGAGTGGGGAGAACTGAGTCACTGTGCGCAAGATCAGGGCATAGAAAAGGCAGCAGAGAAAGCAGACTGAGACAATCAGAGAACTATGAACGATGCCGTGGAAGATAAAGGAGCAGGCGATATAGCGGGAAATGGCAGGCCATGGCTGCTGCTGAGTCCAGTGTGGTATTTATTGAATTTGACTGTGGACTCGGCTCAGGTCAGATCATTTTAATAAACATGGGTGGGAGTCTTGGGGGAAACAAAGTCAATAAGGCGAAATTATTCTTTGGCAAAACTGGTTGTGAATGGAAACAAAGATGCTTGGAGGTAGCTGAAAGAGAATGCAGAATTCAAGGAATGTTCATAAGTGTGTTTATAAGTTACTGGGGAGGAACTATAACCAAGGAGGTAAAACTCCAACAGAGAGAAGCTGGAAACTGATGCATCAAGGACTCTGAATAGGAAGGAGAGAATGGTTGAACTTTGGTGGGGGGCAGCCTTGTTTGGTTGTTGTTCTTGGTGGTGGTGGTTGTGGGGTGTGTGTTCGTGTGTGTGTGTGTGTGTGTGTGTGTGTGTATACCTGTCCTTGCACCTAGAAAAAGAAGAACAGATCTTCTAAAGAAGATCAAGGTATGACAGCATTTCTACATAGACTTTCAACTAGAGGAGGTCAGGGTTCGTCCCGTAGTCATAAAACTAAAATTGAGAAGTGACAGCACAGGAGAAATGGAACTCGCAAGACTGGAAGAAATCTAGCAGGGCATGGGACCTGAATCCCAGTGAGTGCTAAGTTTCAAAGTAGAGAAAATCAAGGGGAGTCTTCTAGCTCAAATGTTATAGGTGGAAGAAAACTATCAAACCAAGGCAAAGTCACTCTGTGGGGTGTGTGTGGTGGAGAAGGAGAATCAGAGATACAGAGGAGAGACTGAGGGGGGGCATGTAGCCCGTCACCTGTTAAGTTACAGGTGCTTAAAGGAAAGGCTGGGGCAGAAAGTGACAGATTCCCTGAAGCGGAGCTGCCAAGCAGCCCCCATCCTCCCACACACCCCCCCGCCACCCCTCTCTATTCTGAACCAAGCAAGGCTCACAACATCTGTCATGAAAAAAGGAACAGGGGTTTGGAGGAAGATAGAGGAGCAAAGAAAAGTTCTGGAGTGGCCACTGACGAGAACAGAAAAGGAAGAAAAGGCAGCTGAACAAGAAGAGTCAAGGAGAGGTCAGTTGAAACAGGAGAGCAGGTGTTTTCAGTGGCCCCAGTCCTCGGCCATGAGCTACTGTCTCCAGCTGAGCTTGGCAGCTTGTGTGTAGTCATCCACAGAGCCGTGCGATCCAGCCTGCCTAGGCAGATGTGGCCAGGAGCCAGGTTGTGCAAAGAGGCTAGAAAAAGGGCAAGCCAAAGTAGAAAGGCTGAAATAGAAACACACAGCCTAGAGCCACTGAGCGGATCGCCATTATGACAGTTAACCCAGGCCTCTTTCGAAAAGATGGCCCTTGCCTGCTTCTCAAGAATGAAATCTGGTTCTTCACTCACAATCTCCTTACTCACTGATCATACCACAGAGCTCTCCATTTATTTCTTGAAAGGAAATAGCTCTACCCTCCTCGCTACAAGAACTGCCAGGTAGGTGGAGAAGCAGCCCTGTTTCCAGACTTTGCAGTGAGCACATTGGATTTAAGCTGTGACTGAACAACAGCCCTTGGAAATGTAGGGCCCACGACGTCATGGTTTTTGAGGAAGGAACATTGGTTATTCCTCCACAAGAATATGAACGGTGGAGAAAAGGCAGACCTCCGCAGGCTAACCTGATTTGACATTTGCTTGGCTGGATAATTAAAGGGCAGCTGGAGAATGACGATAAAATCATGCCAATATTCTACAAGAGAAACTCTCAGAGTTTTCTCTCTTTCTCCCTCCACCCCCTTGGGTAATGAACATAGTCTGAACTGGTAGACAGTCTATACTGAAGCCAGGGAAGTGAAGTAGGGACAGAGACGAAGGTCAAACTCATGCTTTTTTCCCCCTTTCAAGCCATTTCAGTATTTAACGGAACAGAAATATAACATGAATTATTGTGCTGGTTAAAATGAATGCATATGAAGGAAATACTATTTTTACAAGGGTTATAATGAATATCTAAAACTAAGCCCAAACAGGCTAAATACAGCAGCTTTAGTAACTACAGAGAAAAGGCTACTGTCTGGTACAAATACACCCTTGGGGGTTTTATTCTCATTTTCAGCTATTGTTTTCAAAATATGCTTTTAAAAAGCCTTGTTTATTTTAGTCAGCAAAAGAAATGGTGGTACAGAGGTTAAGATATTAATCTTTTCAGTTTTAAGGGAAAAATGGTTCTTGGCTCACTTATTATGTGGTAATATATTGCATTGCATTATAAAATATGGAAAAACTAAACTCATCTTGAGAAGAAAATAATCCACTTCCCTATATTTACTATAAATGAAAACAGAAAACTATCTCAGTGAAAGCTCATGTGAAGGAAATTCAGCTATTCTGAAAAAAAATTGTGCAAAAGATTGCTCATCCCCGGGGGCTTTTTGAGGAAGGAACATTTGTCTTCTTTCCCATTCAAGAGTGAATGAACTTTAAAACAACATAGAGGATATAGACCTGTGCCCAAATCTACCATGGTTCTAATGGGCTGAGTAAGGCATCCTCTCTCCCAGTGTCTTCCAGTGGGGTAGTCGAATTTGGGCCCTGGATATGGAGCATCAGTATTACCTGAGACCCAAGACCCCATTGCAGACTACTGGATCAGAAATCCTTGAGGAAGGGCCCAGCAACCCAACCCATGTGTCACCAAGCACTCCAGGGGATTCTCGTGCACACAGAACACTGGCATGTTAGGATGAACCAGGTTAGTAACTCAGGATCAGTCCGTGCAATGCCTGTAGACCTCAGCAAAAATTTTCTACTGAGTACCATCACATACTTTCTACACAAATCCATTTGGTATTGATAATATTGTACTTCAAGTGGGACCTACATGGTTGATGTGCCTAAGTCCTGAACTTGATAAAATGATCGTTTTCAATGTTCTTGCCACTAAGAGACCACATATTTGGTTATGTATCTCAAGTTTTGGAAATCACCAGAGCCAATCACTGGGCTGAAGAAATGGCCTGGCTCATTAACTGCTTGCTATGCAATTGTGAGTATCTAAGTTTGAAATTTTGTCAGCCACATAAAACAAACAGATATTGCGGTGTAAGCATGTAATCCCAGGATGATGGGAACAAAGACAAAGATCCTTGGGTCTTGCTGGACTTGAAGTCTAGCCAATCAGAGACTTCCAGATTCAGTGAGGGGCCTATAAGATAGAAAGAAATAAAGAGGGGAGGAGAGAGGGTGGGAGAGGAAAGGAGGAAGAGGATGAAGAGGAAAAGGAAAAGGAGAATAGGAGGAAGGAAGAAAGAAAGAAGAACAGGAGGAAAGCAGTGGCCAGCACTGATGACCCCTGGCCTTCACAGAGAAACACACACACACACACACACACACACACACACACACACACACCATCATCATCACCTTCCTGTAAAGTCAGTTCTTGCTGAGTACCATCACCCTCTTCCCCTCCCAAATTTTCCCTATTCCATTTGGTGACTAAGTATCAAAAGCAGCCACCAGGTAATTCAACTATTGCAAAATCTCAGTCTCAAAGAACAGTAACCGTAAACAGCCATCCAGAGAATAAGCTTCCAGGTGTGTGTGACAGTGCGCTAAAGGGACTCAAGAAGCAGACTTCATTTACAACTTGTGATTCACAGTGCAGAGCAGAACTGACCCAAGAGAATTACCACTACAATTCCTCTCTTTCCAACCTTCTCTTATACAGTCCCTGTATCAGATGCTATATAGTCCCTGCATCGGGTGATACCTCATACAGCCCCAGAATTTGGTGCTACCTCATACAGTTCTTGCATTGGGTGCTACCTCACCAAGGGTTTTGAAATGACTCATCGGCAGGTGTCTATGAGACTTGGGCTGACTACGTACCTGCTTCTTCTCTCTACCGCTCCTTAAATGAAAGAGAAAAACAAACTACAGCCTTGAGCTTGAAGCACAGGTGTTCACAAGTGAGCTCCTTTCAACAATGTCCAAGCAGAATCAGAAAACAAAACCAGCCTTTTCTCTCTTGTATGCACCATGGCCACCAAAGCATATGCATTGTTCTGTCAAGGTCCAACACTTGCTAGAGTGATTACTGGAACATTCAGGGAAGAAAGATTGTGTTTATAATGAGAGGAAAATAGATTAATCAAAACTCTACCCCTCAGCTTTCAGCACCAGAATGCAGTATGTCAACTGGACTATGAGATACCATTGACATGAATACCGTTGTGCTTGCTTTAGTCAATCTCACTTGGAACAACCTGACTTAGGCAATGATTTTTTTCTCTGCAGCAAATGAATGCCTACCAACAAAATCAATAAGCTATGAAAGCTGTGGCATTGATTTTAGAATAAAATGGCTGTTTCAAAAGAGAAAATCATATCCTAGTATCTGCAGCGCTGGCAGCCTGTTTAAGTCTTCAGAGAGACCAAAGGCAAAGGCAGATCCCCTTTGGGAAATATCTATAACTCGCTTCAATCATAACTCTGTAGACTGTAACCTATAAGATCAGCAAAGCTAGATTTTATTGACTCTAAAAATTGGCTTAAATTGGCATAACTCTGCATATTCATGATAAAATACATTGTACTACGTACTAATGGATGTTTCTAACACCCTCACCACGCATTAAACAAGTATGCAACCATGTCATCTGAGGTACAGCAAAACCCCCAATCCCAAAACTGCCTGCCTTCTCAACAGGTGTGGCCTTTTGACCATGTCCTGTGTTGAGGGGCAAGAGCCCTATAGATTTGACCATGTCCTGTGTTGAGGGGCAAGGACCCTATAGATTTGAAGCCATGTGTTTCACATGGTCCAGGCAAGCATAAAATGGAATATGTATCTGTCCATCAACAATCTAAAAATTATATACTGACATTTTTGAACACATTGTCATTATATTCCTTTTCAGTGGCATTCCACCTGGGACATCCCTTCAGAGTTCTCTGACACACTCAGAGGCCCATTCTCCCTGTGTGTTTGCACCTTCAGACCATGCTGGGTTTTGCCTGTCAGGAGGGGTTCCTATGAGTTTCTCCGAATGTGGATTAAGGATAGACGTGTACATTTATATTTATTTGAGAGGAGCAAATGAAACAATGAAGCCTAAGAAGCCTCGCCTGCAGGAAATACTCACTAAGCATTAGCTCTTACAATCCCCTCATGCTCTCGGATGCTTAGGCTAGATAATTCTCTGCTTATTTCTTCATTGGAGCAATGAAAGGTTGACTGCTTCTGGGTAGCTAAGAAAGAAAACGAAACAAATTATTTTAATAAATGTATGCATTTATGAGCTTACATAATATACATCAATAAAATAAGGCTTTTCATTTTGGGCGAAAGTAAACTTAGATAAACTTGTAGGGAATCCTCTCTTTAGATTTGGTTCAGAATGTATTAAAAAAGTTTTTGTAAGCTGTTCTTTGATCAACACTCTCCTGAAGCTAAGGGTCCACTGGCAGAAAGCAATTCTAGAAGGACTTTTTTATATGGGTTTTCTCATTGATGGCATGTAAAAGCATTGAGGTAGATGCTGCAGACCCCACAACGAGGCATCTCAAACACAGCCTACCATGCTACTGGGTGCCATGCTATGGTGATTTGAATAAAATGGCCCCCAAAGGCTCATTGTTAGAAAGCACGGTCTCCTATTGGTGGAACTGTTTGGCAAGGATTAGGAGGTGTGGCCTTATTGGAATGTGTATGTGTCACTGGAGGTGGGTCTTGTTGTTTCAAAAGCCCATCCAGGCTCAGCTACCTTTCTCTCTGTCTCATGCTTGTAGATGTGTGTGAGCTCTCAGTTACTGCTCCAGAGACATGCACCCTGCCTGCCTGCTGCCATACTCCCCGCCATGACGTTCATGGACTAGAAGCCTCTAGAATTTTGAGCCCCCAACTAAATGCTTTATTTTATAAGTTGTCTTAGGCATGGTGTTTGTCATGGCAATAGAAAAGTAATTAAGATATATGCTTATCTTAACATGGAGATGCCTAGACTTTGATCAATCCCAAGAAATCATAACTTTCAGAATAGCCTGAATCCTACTTATCTATTTACTTACTTATTTTGTGTTCATACGTGTGTGGGTGCACTTGAGTATGAGGGTACATATGCACCTGTGTGCTTTTGTGTGTAGAAGTTAGTACTGGACATCTTACTTGATTATACTTCACCTTTTATATTGAGGCAAACTGCCACACCTGAACCCAGAACTCACAGATTGGACTAGTGTAGCTATCCATTCTGCTCCAGGGATCCTTTCTGCCTCCCAGGTTCTGGGATGATAGGTGAACCACCATGCCTGTCTTGTACTAATGTTTGTGCTGGGAATCTGAACTTAAATTCTCATACTTGAACTAGGATATTTTTACAGCTGAGCACTTTTCTGACCCTGGAGTTTCAGGTTTTAAACAACCCTCTCCCAAGGTAATTTCATGAAACATTGAATTTATTTTTATATTTAGCAATGGGTTGACAAATGTGCTTTTTTAAAACTCCAGTGCCTTAGATGGCCATTAAGCAAGTACAATGTTCTTTAGACCCAGGACAAAGTCTAACAGGGCTGAGAGATGTTATAGACATGGAAAGTCACATGGTTAGACATGAATCCCAGTGAGACAGATACCATTTGGTCATGGTTATTTAAAACTAGACTTCTGTTTCTCAAAAGGAGTTTAGCATAGGCAAGGGAAATTGAGCATGTGCAAATCCAGTCAATAATGCTCAGAATCATTTACCCAAAGTAAGGTTCTACCCTGCACAGTACAACTCAAGAACTCGATAAGTTTTGCTGAATTATTAAGTACAAAGAATGTATTGTTAGCTTCAACTGTAAGTACCGTTGTAAAGGCCTGTGCCCAGCACTGCTGGGAAACACAAGCTGCAGGCCTCCCCAAGGGAGGTGAGATTTGTGTGACCTTGAAGACAAAGTAGGCTCAAGAAGGCAGCTATGGGAGGAGCAGCAATCTAGGCAGATCAATGTGCCATGGACATAGCAGAGGCCTTGTACGGTTGAAGAATTAAACCCACCATCCCCAGCCCCAGTGGAGGGCCCATGACTGTGACCATGGAGATCCTGCACCATGTGTCTTCACAGCCGGAGAAGAAAAGACAGACCCATGGCCTATGTGCCAAAGACACCCTGAGAGCTGACAAAGCCCAATAATGGAGGGAGAAGAGAGCAACCAGAGAGAGCTTCATAACTGTGCAATGGAGAGCCAGTGTATGCTTTGAGCCGACTTGAAAATGAACTGGTTTCACTTGGAGTTTGACAAATGAGTGTGAAGAGACCTTTGAGGGTAGGAGAAGTCATTATTCACTGAAGACTATACCTTTGGAGTTCAGGAGAATTTGATTGCAGAAGATGAGGCATAAAGTGACAAGAACAGGGGTAGAGAGAACTCAAAGAGGAAGGAAAGCTGTCCAGGAATCCTAGATAAGCAAGCGAGTTGGTAGGGTGGACAGACAGTGATTGGAAAGGCGCAGTTCCAACCTCCTGAGCTCAGGCCTGAGTAGGGATTCTATCCAGGACCGCATCTTGTGTGGGACTGCTATAGGCAGTGTGCCTTTGGACTGGGGTGAGTTACCTCGTCTTGGCCATCATATATAGCCCTGTATCCCATCGTCTATCTTCTCTCTTAGTCGAAAAAAAAATGAGCAATAGTAATCATGGTAGAATAAACCTCAATTTTTCATTGCTTTTTAGGCATCATATTTTAGGAAAATAGGTTCTCAAATCTATCAAGAGAAAAAAAGACGTGTGCTTACAGACTCACTTGTTTCGCAGTTTCCAGACCAACAGAATAATCCCAGAGCTAGTAGTGTCTGTTCTGGGCAAAACCTGCTGGCAAAATTCACTGGGCTATATTCCCTGACAAGGAATGAGAGGTGCACCTCATGACAGAATCTGAATCAATTGTGACAAATGTCTTACTTGGGAAAATATTATCCCAATTAAAACAATTCAGCACACACATTCAAGTTAGTAGTTGCTGATTGCTGGATGTCAGAAAACTCATAAAATGGGAAGAGCCCTACGTAACTCTTCTGGTGTGCAGATGCTACCTCCTTGACCTTCACTCACTGTTGTCCACAGACCACTGAGCCTAACCCTGCTGTCCGGATGGGCCTCCACTCAGAGCTATTTGTGTATTGTTTCTTTCCACGAGGCAGACAATTTCTGGGGAAAGTCCAGAATTTATGAAATTTTCAGATGAAATTTTCTTATTTTGTCTTATTATTGTTTGTGTATTGTGTTGGTAAATATACTGATTTGATCACCAGTGTCCTTTATTAAACCAGATAGAGTACTGATTTCAGTCAGCCTGTTTTATGCTCCAATGAAAGTCAAAGAAATATCCATCTTTTCACCATGCATAAGAACAAACAAAAACCAGTGAGTGTAGTCACATCCTGAGTTTTGTCCCTGGGAAATTCCTTGTTCAATTTCATCTTCTTTCCTATCTCAAAAACATCACACTTCAAATTTTGCTGTTGTTAGCAATTTGGGGAGGGTCAGAACAAGTTTAACAGAAAATAGCCACTTTCAGCACAATCTAGCAGCCTTCTTGGTGGAGCTAAATCTATTTTAAATGCTCAAGATTCTCAGACTTCAACATATACCTAAGTCATGATGCATGAATTGTCAAAAACACAAATTGCTGGGAATCATCACCAGGCACTCAAATTTATAAGTCAGGGCCCCCAGACTTTAATCCTAACATGCTCTAAGATGATCAATACTTTTAGTTTAGAATCTATACAATAAGAACCTTTCTTTTAAACCAGCAACTATCATCCCAGTTTACCACAGTTAACTGCACAAAGAGCTTTCCTCCTTCATTCACAAATTGATGAGTCTTTATTTTTAAGATGTGTGCATGCGTGTGTCTTTGCATGGGTCTGTGTGTGTGTGTGTGCCTAGAGTCCCAATGATATCATCTGCTCCCTTGGTGCTGGAGTTATAGGCAGTTGTGAGCTAACGTGGGTGAATCTGGGTCCTCTGCAAAATCAGTGTGTGCTATAAACTGCTGAGCACAGTCAGTTCCATAATTAATTTATTTATTATTAGTTTTGGGGCAGGGTCTCAATATGTAGCTCTGGCTGCCTGAAAATTTTTATGAAAACCATGAAGTTGCTTTCTGAGGTACAGTCTGAGCAACACAGGGCGTTTACACCACCCTTCTGAAGCTCACAGAACATTACAGAAAGAGGGCAAAAAGAACGTCAGAGCAGAAGAGAAATGCTGTCTTCAGGACACACCCTTTACAAATAATCTCACAGCAGCTGTGGCTGCATGACAAGACTAGACCTGTTAACAACCAATCATGGATTGGAGAAGGGACCATGATCCCCTTCTCCCTCCTGATGAACTAGTCCAAAATGTCTTCTGTCTTAAATCATGTTCCTTAAGAGAAAGTGCAACTGGCCAACCCTTTACTAATGACCAGGGACTGTCTTCATGCACAAAATTACTGTATTGAGATACAATTTGTATAACGAAATTTTGCCTATTTAATGTACACAGCTTAGTGGTTTTGTTGTAGTCATTGACTTGCACATTCATGGATGCAGTTAAGTCTACATTTCCATTGATTTAGAAAGAAGCTACCCAGCAAAAGAGATGCATACACATTCACTCTGCACCCCCACCAGCTCTAAGCACCAAGAGTCTACTCTCTGCCTCTGCTTCATTTAAATGCAATCATGTAGTATGTAGGCTTTGGTTTCTTTCATTAAGCTTACTGTCTCCGGTTTCATCTCCATCATAACATGTACCAGTACATCACCCCTTTGTACTACTGCATGAAGTTCTATTGTCTGGGCATACTACCTATTTTATCCAATTTTACCGGTGGGCATTTGGGCTTCCGCTTGGAGGCTGTTATAAATAATGCTTCCATGAATGTCCATGTTCTAACTGGACTTGTGTTCTATTTCTCTAAGAGTAGAATTTCTAGATGATAGGATAAATCCACATTTAACACCTTAAAGTAGTATAAAAGCACCATTTTATATCCCTACCAGAAATGAGGATTTTAGTTTTTCCACATTTTTATTAATCGTTATTTTTCATACCTATACTCATGGATTTGAAGGGCTATTTCATTGTGATTTTTTATGTGCATTTCCCTGTTGCGGGAGCTCCTTCCGCTCCTTCAGCCAATAGCCGCTGAGATACCNCATTTCCCTAATGGTTTATGACAGTGAGCATCTGCTGATGTGTTTCTCAGCCACTTATCTGCCTTCTTTGTAGAAAGGTCAGTTCAGTGCTTTGCACTTAGGGTGAGTTATTTAATTTTTATGATTGGATTATAAGAAGTCTTTTTATATTCTGGTTGTAAATCCCTTTCTGGAAATATGATTTGCAAATATTTTTGGCACTGTATTATTTGTAGCATGAAAGCTTTAAATTCTGATCTGGTGTAGCTAATCCTTTCTTTCTGTAGTTGACTGTGAGTTTTGGCAGTGCATCTAAGAAGTTGTTGCTTAAGAAAGTCACAAATGTTTATGCTTGTTGTCATCTTAAAAATTTATAATTTAGTTCTTTCATTTGCCCTTTGATCTCTTTGAGTTGCCTTTTGTGCCTGACATAAAAAGAGGACCCAATTCATTTTTAGCACATGAGACGCCAGTAGCTCAAGTGCTATTTGATAGAAAGATTATTCTTTTCCCCCAGTTGAATTGTCTTAGTATCTTCATTCTTTCCAGAATTAAGAGCCATAAAAAGACAAACTAGCCATATTTTCTAAGATTAAAAGATTCACTGAGAAATAATTAGGTGGGTTGCTATGTATACTGGATACTGTTCATGTCCTACAGCAATTAAAGAGCCTAATTTAATCAGTTGGACTCTGGTTAAACACTTCCTACGTGCTGGATTCTAGGAAAGAAAAAGTAAATTGACTGTAATTTTTGTCCACTCTACCTATCTAGGAAAACAGAGGGGTAAACAACAAACACCGGTAAATGTGCTGCCAGTGATAAGTGGGAGGCAAAATGGAAGGATAGAAATGGGAGTGTTTACCTCTGAGGTGAAGGCTGGGCTTAGCCCTGGAGAGAAGGGGACTTCTGAGAAGGGAAAAGAAGGCCAGGAGGTTTTGTAAGAGCTCTTGAGGGCGTAGGGTTGGTGATGACTCAGAAAGCAAATCAGCTTGTAATAACCCCTCAAACCCACCCCTGGAGTTTGGGCCACTTTCTGTTGTCCGGATAGAGCCCTTAAAGGACCTTAGACATAGCTAGTTCCCTGAATTTCTTGGAGGCTCTTGGACCTCTGTGGATTTTTGCTTTGGCCCAATGCGCTCCCAGATTGGCATCATTGACAGCAAATTCTAGGCCTGCTTTTTCCCACCAAATCATGACTCAGTTACTTACATGACTCTTTAAATGGGACAGTCTCCACCATGCTGGTAACAGAACAGCCTGAGCTTCCTTCCTTATGAGTAGCACACGGGCCCAAGTGAAATGGGAGCCAGGCCAGTGCTCAGCTTGAGACGCAACACCAGTTTCAAGCACCCCTGGGAGAAGAAGACAGCCCTTGAAACTCTGAGAGCCCCAGGATTCTCCCCACCCCACCCCATCCCTGTAAAGCCCACTCCTTCAAATTGCAGCTCTCCTTCGGGAGTCATGTGACAGTCCAGAAAACAGTGAAGACTACATCCTCGTAGCATCAGGACAAATACCTACCTGTGAATCTACCAATGTCCTTCCCAAGCTATACCCCTGGGGATGTCAATTGTGTCTGAGAGTTCTACTCATCAAGATGTAGGTTCTCTTCCTGTGCTTCCTGAAAGGGGCGCATTTGCAGAATTATCAACAGTCCAGTCTGGTCTGAGCTCTGAGGGAAGTCTGAGTGCTGCTGTTTGCCAAACAGAGCAAGAAAATACCCATACACCTTAGGAGAAGAAGTCGTCCCTGTCACTAATTAGGAAGTAGCACACAGATCGAGGTTGGAATCCAGTCATGCGATCTACCAAGTTTCTTTTGGAACTGTCTGTTCTATGCTGCGCAAAACGAAGGTGGTGGGGCCTACTGCCTGAAGTCAGTGTGAAGATTTGTGAGGGAACTCCTGTTGAGGCTTGGCTACTTAGCATACGCTAAGTGCTCCTTAAATGACCGCTATTAGAACTAGGGCTGTGGTCTTCTCGTTCTTACGATGGAAATCAATAGGGGTGTTCATTAGATACATCTGTGCAGCTAGGTAGCCTACAGGAAAGGAGAAAGATTCGGGTTTGTTTGTGGTTCCAGACAGCTCAGGCCTCACTAGGGAGACCATCATGGTGGGGAGAAGGCTTTCCACCTCATGGTTGACAGCGTATGGAGAGAGGAGATGGCTGGGGGCCAGGTATTCAAGGCTATGTCTCCAGTGACCTACTTCCTCTAGCTAGGCCCTACTTCCCAATGTTTTTAGAGCCTCCCAAAATAGTGCCACCAGCTGGGGACCAAGAATTCAATACCTGAGCCTGTGGGGACACTTCATATTCAAATGACAACAGATGCAATGCACTGAAAATAGCCACATGTTTCTCTCTGTGTGTAAAAGCTTCAGAATTGAGCCCAGGTCCCAGCTACATGACTGACTTTGCAGGCCCCAACCATGTGGCTCCACGCTTAGTTCTGAGGACATTGTACTGATCTTGTTCCAAATTATGCCGTTCACACACTTTTTTTATGCTGGGAATTCAGCTGTATCTGTTTATGATGATTTGTGAATTGTGAAGGGAAAATTCCAACTACTGACTGAGAGATAGGCCTGATCTAGCTTTAGCTAAAGTCATGGTTTCTCAAGAAAAAGAATCATCTCAGGTTGTAATTATTCCACAAGAAATGGACATGGGATGTATAATTAAAGAAGAGAACCATTAACCCAAAGTTACCATGATAAACAGGAAGATGAAAGGTAATTAACCTTTGCAGCAGGTGACAGCAGCAGCTACCCAAGCCGCTTTTCACAGTGCTGCTCACTTGAAAATCAGCCAGCTTTGCTGTGGCATTTGCTTAAATATTTAATTTACCTACCTGCAAAGGAAGCCGGTCCCTCTCTTCATCTTTTTCTCTTTGAATTCTACAATTCTGCTTTTTACCATGTCAGCATTCAAAATTGTACCTCATCAAAAGAACTGCTTTTATAAAAAAGCCTATCCCCCCTCCCCGGGTCTTTAAATATAAACTATGGTCTGAACAGGATTGATGACACAGAAGGCAGCCGTGTTTTCTTGTATTATTGAAGGATGGGACGGGATGGAGAAGTCGCTTTGTGCTTTGTGGCCAATGAGCAATAGGGGAGGCAGTGGATCCCTGAGACTGAGCACATGTGAGAAGAGGATTGGGGGATGTGGTGTGTGGACAGGCTAGCCGTGGCCAAAAGCATTTGTGTCCGGAGCCTGATAGTCAATACAAGACTGTAAAAACAGAGCTGAAGCCTGAATTCCATTGTCTTTAGGAAAGCTCAGGGTGGTTTGTGAGGCATAAATCTATATTACAATGGAGAATCAGAAGGTTCTTGACAGCCCTGAGAGTCCTAGTGTCAGAGTCCAGATGGCAGGACTTGGGACCTAAGTCCCTAAAGGATTCAAAGAGAAAGCTAAGGCCACAGCTCCTGATGAAGCAGGCCAGAATGGCCATCAGGAAATCTGAAGAAGCACGCAAAGACATGGAGTCAAGGGTGAGGAAGAGGCCCACACTGATATCCATGAGCCGAAGACCATGCTGCAAGATCAGTGCTCCCTAGCCACTAAGGTGCCACTTGGAGGACGTAACCAAGGCCAGGATGAGCACAAACCTAGAACAGGTCATATATAGGTGTATAGGTGTCAGCCGTCGCACCGCTGAACAGGTCATGTATAGGTGTATAGGTGTCAGCCTTAGCACCTCTGACATTCTAAACAGGTTTTTTTTTTTTCCAGTGACAGACTGCCTCATGCCCTATGGAGTATTTAGAAGCATGGCCTTTAAACATTAACCTCTAGTCATAAAAGTTAAAAATGTCCCCTACCCTTCTTAAATACCCCCATGAGTGCCTTTGATTGAAACTAATAAGTGGGCATAGCTGCCCAGGCAAAGAGCCACGTGGACACATAGCACTCCATGCTTGCTGTTTGCCACGTTTGTCTTCCCGTCGTCCCTACCTGAGCTTCTCAGAGCTTCCTTCTTGTTCTTGAGCATCAAGTCCTTTCTGGCCATGTTTGCCATTTTTCTGGTTGTTTCTATACGAAGCTATCAGTGTCTTACCCTAAAAGCAGTGAGGTGGCTGCAGTACTCCAGGACGATAGCTACAAAGGCCTTGGTCTAGATCAGTTTACTGTGACTACATAGGAAAAATGTACCCTACCCAAAAGAAGTGCCATGACAAGGAGGCCCAAATTCTGGCTAGGATTCATAGTGAATGTCACCCTTGCTTAAATGAACCTGTGATACTGATTTCTAGTCTATGTCTGTCCCTGGGATGTCAATCAGAACTCACTGGAAAATCAGTAGCTCTAAAAATACTCTACTATTGCTAGTTGGTGCAGTGGCAAGTATCAAGTGACATTTGGTGACAGTCTAGATCCCCCTATCTATTAGAATCATAAATGATCCACCCCCTTTAGAGCCAATCCTCTAAATTGGCTATCAACAGATGGAAATTTCATGTCAAGGTTAGACTGCCTTGAAGGTAGTGGCTCAACCTCTATTCTCAGCACTTGAGAAGTAGGTATAGGAAGACTGACGTGAGTTTAAGACCAGCCTGGTCCATAGAATAAATTCCATGTCAGCCTGAACTAGAGTAAGACCCTTCCTAAAATAATCACCTCTCTCTCTCTCTCTCTCTCTCTCTC